>VWZZ01000093.1:32237-89282 GCA_013399095.1 Psophia crepitans
AGAGGAGAGGAGAGGAGAGGAGAGGAGAGGAGAGGAGAGGAGAGGAGAGGAAGAAAAAAATTGGATAGCAGGTTAGTGTGGTATGAGAAAGTTTAATGTTAATGCATTTCTTATCAAAGACAGGATGCTCATGTCTATATCTGATTGTACTGCATTGTAGTGATATGTAATCATCACTGAATGAGAGTGTCTCAAATGTACCCTAAGATCCCACACTCAGAAGCAATTACTAAGACTTCCTCATCACAAATGAAAGACGAACTTTAATGCTCTGCTTTGAAACCAAAGTATAATGTATGTGACATTCTGAAGCAGTCTTTGTTTATGCTTTCTAGCAGCCAAATGACTCTTCAGACAGTAACAATAATCTATCCCCCCTTCTGGGAGAAATGTTAGACTAGGACAAGGTTGAGACACTAAAGTAAGAATAAAAGAGCCCCACAGAAAAGAGAATTAAAGACACTAACACTCCCATCCGTGGTTTTTGAAGCAAGGACTGCTTTTAAGCCTTAGAGGCAGTAATAGCTCTGTGGACAATAAGAGCATAAAATAGGTAGCATCTACTAAATAGAAAACTGCATCTGTTCTTATTTGGCGTGTCTCTGATGAAGGTAACACCGCTTGCCTGACTTCTTATTTAAGGGCAATGATGCTGAGGGGGGTCTACCAAGCTTCTTACGGCACCCTGGCTGGTTAAGATCTTTGACATTTCTGCTCTGACTCTCCTACATATTCATGCAAGGCCACTCTAGAAGACCTCATGTCTGTGTCTCACTTACTTCGTGAAGTAAGCATCAGTGAAAATAGAATGATCTATTGAATGTGTTTGATGTGCTCAGAAATATTGGAATGGCCTGCCACTGCATCCTCTGCTCTTAAAGTGCATCCTTTGGCAAGGGCTTCCTTAGAGGGAGCAGGGCAGAGGAAGTTTTGCCACTTTCTGGTGCTGAATGCTTTGGTCTGCAGCACAAACACAGCTGCATGGGACAACACAGAAAGCCTATCAGTTTTCCAGACACAAAGCTGCTTTAACTTTCTGCTGACGCAGCTGATTTTAGCAAAAAACCCAGAAACAACTTTTTATTTCTTTTTTTTTTAAATCTTGAATGTGAGTCAGTTACCTTTTAAACACAGTGGAAGATTTCTGTGGAGCTGCTACTCCTGGGGGGAGACTGTACAACCTACAACAAAAATACAGTCTCCCAATCCCTATATACTTGAAAATCTTGATTATCCAGACCCTGGCTAACTGGAGCTCCCAGACTGCTGAGGAAAAACACAAGCAAATTCTAAAATAAAATTTACAAAAAAATAAAACCCCAAACAAACAAAAAAACCCAAATCAACAAACAAAAAAACCCCTTAAAAAACCTCAACAAAACCCCTTTTTCACTGCAGTTCCAAGACTGTCTGAGCTTTGTCTTGTAGTGTTTGCAGACTCAGCAGGCTCGTGTTTCTCTGAGTCATGAGAATCTGAAACAAATTTTGTATTCAGATAATTAAAGTTACATTGTATAACTGAACCAGTTATAGACCAAAGAAGGGGGAAAGGGAAAATTGCTTCAACACAGTGATGCTGAGAGAAAATTCCTCACCCGTTGATATTTTGTAGTTCTTTTTAAAAAATCAGGTCACTTACGAGCAAGGTGCAGAGAAACGCAGTGACTGTATTATTTGTATACCTATATATAGAAATGATACACCTTTGCCTTCAACATTTTACTTGAGGATAACAACATACATTTGCTGAGAAACAAAAGAACCGATTTCTCACACAATGACCTTGCGCTGACTGCTCAGCTGCAGCAAGGATCTGGTTCTAATACCCAAGTTAAATCACTTTAAGGTGTTAACACAGCATACAAAATGCAGCTCAGGCTCAAGTTTCTACAAGGATCTTCCTTGCTTTCAGTATCACACACACGCACACAAAACCCAAAAGCAAACAAAACCCAACACCAACATTCGGAAGAGAATGAGAAACTTTTTCCGGAAGGAATACAGAGAGGACTTGCATTTTAGCAACTTCTGGTGCCATCAGGGAGAAGGGAGGGCGGCTGCTCCACGATAGACCTAGCTGCAGATGGACAGTATCGGCAACAGCACAGGGCTCTTGAGACAGGCCTTGCTCTGAGAAAAAACTCAGACATGCTCCTGCTCTTCTCTGCTATCACTGATAACACAGGCCATCCTGCTGACCTCAACAGTGCTGCCCGCAGCAGCTGAGGATCTGCAGGATGAGACACTGTTGTCCTCTAATGGCAGTCACATTCTCTGTTTAAAAGACTGATGAGGAGAAATGCAGGTCTTCAGCCACCTTTAGTTCTTCCACGAGCACCAAAGGAAGCTGGTGTGGCCAAATTTCTCTTGAAAGTGACATTGGTGGAAGTATCTGAAAACTGTACAGCTTTGAAATTTCTGCTGTCATTTTTCAATGGCAGTGGCCACCTGGAATGGTACTGCTCACATGGGGCTGATAGCAGTGCGACAGAGCAGGGCTGTGTCCCTGATGATGAGTCCCAATTCACTTTGCAAGTCCAGTTCTACTTCTATTGAAAAGCTAGACTCATCTGAGCCAGAAACTCACTGCAGATGCTATTCTGCAACTAAGGGACATGGGGAATCCAGCGCTTCTGAGCCTGAAGGCTGATGCAACACATAAGGCAGTATCATGATGGAGCTAGTGAGCGTCCAAGTTCTTCCCCGTGTCATGTTAAGGGCCAAAGAGACCCCAGAAGAACGTTTCAGGAAGAAGATCTACATACCCAAGGTGGAGGGAGAGAAAAGGTAAAAGGGATATTTTTCAGCCTGAAATGATGTCCTGGATTTAGATTCACAGGGGCATAAGACTGAGAGAAGGAAGCGGAGACAGAAGGAGGATTTAGTACCTTGCACAAAGTCATAACTGCCTGATGCCTTTTCAAAGAATTTAAGCAATGGTAAGTGCAAGCTACATTCCTTGTTTCCTAAGGCTGTTGCCAAGGAGGTGGAAAATTTGAGGAAATAATTTCAATGTCTGTAGGGGACAGGAGGGAGGTTGCCTTTCTGAACTTGCACTGTCATGAAAAAGGGTGACCGGTTTGAGGTGTACGGTGCTGAGTACACACCAGCGCTTGCACACTTGGGGTGTACCCTGCTGGCTGGGTCTTTTCAAGGTCTTGTCTTTTCTTCACAAGCACAGAATCTGATAGACCCTGGTGAAAAAACACTGGCAAGAAACTGTCTTCTGTTCAAAAAGAGACCCAACATTGGTGGTGGCAGTCAGATTTGTAGAACAGTGCTGAAATAACTTGAGCAAATGAGAGCTACAATGAGCCAGCACATTGCACTGTTCTGGTTTTTGCAGGGCTCTGGTTTACTGGTGCTTTCTATGGACAAGAAATTTCATTTATGTCTCTGCTAGATTTCCCTTACTCTGAGGGCTGTAATATTTGGCAGAGCACACAGCCACGCTGTTCCCCAGGACACACATGCCCCAGACACAGCTCTCAGCTGGTGGAGAGAAGTTCTTCAGCCTCAGCAGGAAGAAAGAACTGCTGCTGCCACACTCACGCTGGCAAGTGGTGCAGCAGGTCTCAGCAGGGCCTCTGCAGACCAGATCCCTCTCCAGACTGGCACAGGCACATGCTGCAGTGAGCACACTGGCGTGAAAATCCTGACATTGCTGAAACCAGCTGGAACCTGGGCATTATCTGACCAGCATGATCCCCTCTTCCCCCGCTTAATTCTTTGACAGTTCAAGTAAACTGCTAAAGCCAAATCTAACTTGATCCTTTTTCAGAGACAAGTACGAGATCGTGTCATATCTTTAGATGCTAAACTGTCCAGCTATTGCAAATGCAGTTCGGTCAAGCAGGACTCCTTTCTGCAGGTCAAGTGCTTTAAATAACTCTCATTGCAAGCTCTGCACAAGCAATATCATGTGCGAAAACCAGAAATTAGTCACACCACCCTGCCACATCCTTCCCCCCACATTTATTGATGAGGCTCTTCATATACTCTCCTAAATTCCAGAGGCACTGGGCAATGACAGAGGAAACTACCAAGGGTTTGAGCATCTCACCCTCGCAGGGGACACCAGCATAGAGCTTGTATCCCACCACAATCTCAAACAAGCCAGTAAAGGCTTACATTCTGGATATTGCCCAAGGAAGGTACTCGCTGGACCAATGAAAAGATTCTGGGCCTAATTTCTTTATGCCCTGAATTAGGTATTTTGTATACATTCACAACATCCTCTTGAACCTTCTCTTCTCCCAGCTAAACATCTGAGCTCTGACAGCCTCTCCTTGTACGTTGAGTGCTCCAGCACTTCCGTTATTTTTGTGGTTTCTCAGAGGACTGACTCCAGTATGTCCATGACTCGGTTCTACTTGGTAGCCAAACAATGGGCACAGCACTCCAGATGTGTGTCACTAGAGGCGAGTAGAAAGGAACAATCAGCTTCCATGATCCACTGACAGCACTATGCTTAATGGAGCCCACGATGTCACTGGCTACCTTTCCTGCAAGGACACATTGTTGTCTGACATGTGATGTCCACCAGGACTCCCAGATATTTCTTTGCCAAGCCACTTTGCAGTCAGCCAGCCCCTAGTCTGTCCTAGTGCATGTGGTTATTCCTACCCAGGTGCAAGTCTTGGATCTTCCTCTTGTCAAGCTGTACAAGATTCCTGTCAGCTCATTTCTTCAGTCTGTCAATGTCCCTCTGAAGAGCAGCACAGCCCTCTGGTGTACCAGCCACTTCTCACAGTTTCTGATGTTTCAACCATCTCTCCCACTTCTTGCAGACAGTGTACTCTGCACAGTTCTCTGTACCATTGTCCAGTTCATTAATGAATATGTTAAGTGGTATTGGCCTCAGTCTGAGCCCCTGGGGTCAGGCACTAGTACGTAGCCTGCAGTTGGACTTTGAGTCACTGATCACAATCCTCTGAGCTTGGCAGCTCAGTCAGTTTTCAGCCCACCTCGCTGACCACTTACCTAGTCCATACTTTACCAGTTTGTCAATGAAGATATTATGGGAGACAGTGCAGAAAGCCTTGTCAAACACAGTAGAAAAAAACATCCTCTGCTTTGCCTCATGAATGGTCTCCTTTTTAATCACAGAAGGCTATGAAGTGGGTGAGGTATGATTTACCTTGCAAATCCATGCTGATCACTCTCAATCATTGTCTTGTCCCTCATATGTTTGGTGATGGTTTGCAGGATTAGATGCTTCATCATCTTCCCAGCAATAAGTGCGAGGCTGATTGGCCTGTAGTTGACTGATTCTCCTTCTTGCCCTTGAAGACATTGGTTCTCTTTCAGTCCTCAAGAACCTCCCACAGTCACCAAGGCCTTTTAGAGATAATCAACAGTGACCTCACACGACATCGTCTAGCTCCCTCAGCATCTGTGGGTGCATCTCATCAGGGGCAATGGACTTGTGCATTTCCAGTTTGTTTATATATTCCCTAACCTGATCCTCCTCCACTAAGGATAAATCATCCTTGCACTACATGCACCCACTGCTTTCAGGAACCTGGAACTGCTGAAGGCCAGCCATACCAGTCAAGACCAAGGCAAAGAAGATGTTCAGTATCTCAGCCTTCTTCCTATCCATTAAGAGCACAGCCCCATTCTAACTCACTGGTATGTCTAAATCTTTCATAGTTGTCCCTTTGTTGCTGATGCATCTGTGAAATGTTCCCTTTTATCTTTTATCTTCCTTGCCAGATTCAACTCCATGTGGACTTTGGCTTTCCTAACCCAGTTCCTACATGTTCCCACAGTGTCCCAAGGTCACGTGTCCCTGCTTCCACTTCCTGTGTGCTTCCTTTTTATGGTTAGGGTTTGAAAGTAGCTTTTCATTCATCCATGAACATCCCAGGATCAAAATGAAAACTCTGAATAGGCTTGTCCATGTTAACCTGGGTTTTTTTTCTTTGTTTTGCTTTTAACACAGCTTGCTTTGCAACCTAGAAAACCGTGAGGTTACTGTGTAGTTTTGTGTTGTACCTGCCACGTAAGGAAGTGCTGGGGATCTCCTGGGAGTGGAGCTGTGACCTCTGTCAGCTGGGGTGAGCAGGGAATCCTCCTCCTGAGCTGGCAACTCAAACAACAGGGGCACATCCTCCACACAGAGTTGTTAAATACCGAATGAGAAACAAATTACCAGGTCTTTCTGCTGTAATTCATTTAGAGCAAAAGAAATCAAATGAACCAGGAGACTCAAAGGCCTTTAGCTGAGGACAAATGATACCCAGTTTTAAGCTTCCAAAACAGTATTTATCTGCACTTGAACTCCGCAACTCAAAATGGCAGTGCAGGCAGAAAGGGAAAAAAGAAGCACAAATAACCTTCAATCAGCCAAGAAGCCGCCTTCCTACATTGCATTTGTCATTCTCTTAGCAGTTCCTTTATGTTTTATCCCAGGGAGAACAGACCTTCACTTACAAGGGACTCACCCTCAGAGGTTAAACAACAGAAGCACTACAATCACGTTATTAGCAACCTATGTACAAACTGATTAAGAGATTCCTAGCTCATCTGGCTTGAATTTTGTCGTTCGTTATTTAACATGATAGAGAGGCAGTGTCTCAGCCATCAGCAGATTTTCTCTAGTGATGGCTGACTCCCATAACTCCACCACTGCAGTTCTGGAAGAGTCAAGGCATGTGCTGGTGGCAGTGAAAGGTTTTTATTTCTGCCCTTCTGTGACCTATTCAATGAGGTCAAAATCCATGCCACAGTCTGGACATAGTCACTGCCACCCAGACCAGAGATCAGCATTATAATTGCCTGTCAGTACGATGATAGCTCTCTGATTTTAATGCTTACGAACTAAAATGTCCTCTGCTGTAAAGTTAAAGTTTTTCACTATGCTCTAACCGGTACTGATAATGACTTACTCTTTCATGGTGCAGCTCATTTGCTATGCGTTTTCTGTAGTACCACTGAAAGGCCTTCTTGCATTTTATTAGCTCACAGAAAGTGGCAAGAGAGGATAAGGAAGTGAGCTGTTGAACTGAAATGTATGAGTTAGGGATAAACCAGAAGGTAAACTGTGGCAATTTGACATCTCTTGGGCATTTGCTTTTCCCACATGCATTTTGCCTGATGTCTGGACTCAGATGCAGAAGGATGGTGCAGCGATATGGCAGAAACCCACAGTTCTATGTACAAAAGCCCACAGAGAGAAATCTGCACAAGCCATAGCCAGCCTTGCCTCACTGCAGGATGGACAGCAAATAGGGCATATTGACATGAAAAGCTCTATCCTGTCTGCTCTTACCTGCATCTACAACTCCCTGAGTGCAGAGCCAACCACCTGACAACTGCAGCCAGCAAGGAGAAGGGGACACCACTGATGGATGCTGTATCATCACCTGATTATTTATCACTAACAAAACCAACACATTCCTTCTATATCCTTCACTTCCTTTTATCCTTTTTATTTTACCTGTAATCCTGGGATCTCTGTGTGATGTGGCTACGAAGAACTCGGCCCAAATCAAAGGCCTCAGAGAAACTGGAGGAATATTCAAAGAGAGCAAAGTCCAATCTCAAGCAAAAGTCTGGCTCCCAGTGACAAGGGGCAGCAGCAGCAAGATGCATGGATGCAGCTCACATCCACAGGTGAGCAGCTGCTGAGGTGAAGATCAATAATAGAGCTAAAGGCACGGCTTAGACCAGCATCGTGATGGGCTTTGAAAAGAGCAGGCTCACCCTAAGAATAGTCTACGTTGTATGTCTGGAAAGCAGTGGGGTTTCAGCAAGCCCGTCTTACAAAGAGCTGAGCATCTTACAGGTTTTTGTACTGGAAACATGGCTGAGGGCTCACTGAGGCTGACAAAACCCAAATCCATTGTCTTCATGAGCTCTCAAATATGAGTCATATGTGTCTGAGACAGTGATGTCTTTTCCTCATGAGGTAACCAAGATGATTGTAGCAGTGGACAGACAGCTTCTGCAGAATAACCTGACAGATCTTTCAGGCTTTTTATGATTTGCTACCATACTGTTTCAGGGAAGCTGAAGTTATTCTGACTGTCTAATGCCATTGATGCATGTCTTACCGATGGATCCCTGAGGGCAATCCCTCTCAGAGCTCCAATCAAAAGTTCGTGCCTCACTGCAGAGAGTAGATCTCCAAGATTTTATCCTGGGTGGAAAAGCAGCAGGTGGTCAGAGTAGGAGCAAGGGGGAAGCAGCCAGGTCAAATGATAGCTATGAAGGAAGTGAGGGAGATGAACAGAGCCTGTTACAAGCAATTCACTCTACTCCTTAATCCTGCGTTAAATGCAGAGAGGCTGAGCAAGTGCAGCAGTCAGACTGGTTGGTACAGACAGCTTCAAGCTGGCTGTGTGGGACAAGCCTGTGCTCATCCCGCATCTGGTACAACTTTGAAAGAAATTTTGGGAATTGCACTAAGGAGAAAAATTCCCATTGGGAGGCCAGGGCCATGGTCAGCAGCATAGGTGAGGCGGAGGGATCAGGCAGAGCAGAGCAAGACCCATGCCACAGGCAGAAAATGAAGGCTCACAGCAGAGCAGAGGGGATGTTTCCTCACCCATGACATTCATCCTATCAGGAGTGTAGGTCTGGGAAAGTGGCATAACTCAGTTTCCTGGGAGACCTGTCCTAAAGACAATCTGCAGGAGATGATATCTGTCTTGAGATTTTACCCCTTGTTATGAATCCAGTGATGTTCAGTATGATTTTTGCAGGCAGGACATTGTTATAGTGCCCTCTACACATCCGACAGAATAAAAGCATCATGAAAAGCTGGAGCTGAAGTAGGGTCCACTTCTGATTTACACTCCAGAGGCAGTGCAGTGGTGTCCAGGTTGGTGTCGTTTCACTCCATGTGTTCTGTCAGAACACTTCTGAGCCAGAATGAGATCATGGCTCTTGCATAAGCAACTGTGATGGTGAGAAATTGTTACCATAGTTAAGTGGTAGTGAAGAACCTCTGGCATGTGTTTAATGTAAGGATGAGCTGCTTTTCTCTCCCATTTTACTTGGTTGGATTTTCCTTCTTATGGCAAAGCACAGCTGCTTCCTGCACTACAGAAAAAAATAAAAACAAGCAACTTAAAAATAGAAACTGCTGTCCTACACTTTTAGGGGAATTTTGCCCAGAATGTACTATTTTAGTATTGATTTTTTTTACATTTTTGATAGCTTAGGATATATGATTTTGAAGCTTTTTATTTTTGTCTCATATTCAGCAGTGATGGTAGAGATGAATCATGCTACCTACTGGTAATTCTTTGTCTTCAATCACAGAAGCATTTAGTACCTGTGGTGGTTACTACTTTCTTGTACAACAATCAGAACTCAGAACCTGCTAAATGCACAAAGTGCTGAGAGGTTGCCTTGTATAACACAGCACAAAGCAAAAACCTGTCCCTACTCCTGTGTTCCTTTAGGGGAAGCCAAATTTAATTCTAAAGTATATCTGGATAACATCGAGAACAGTACAGCTGATCAGAACCTCTAGAAAGTAAAATCAGAATATAAACAGCAATGAGCCAAGTTTCACAACAGACTACAAAGAAACACAAATATTTGATGCTTGACAGAAGCATAAAAGAACTACAAGCTGAGGCTGCCTTTTCAAATAATCAGTTTGTCAGGCCAGAAAAGGGAGCGTCTGGAATTGGTCCCATAACTCCAGCCTTCTGTCAGGGCCAAGGTCAGCTCCGGGTGCAGGGAATTAATTGGGATTAGATCTCTTAGCAGAGTACTGGGAAGGACCTGCAAAGCATGCCATGTTCCTGACACAGAGTACAGCCCCAGCTTCCCCAGTAGGGGGGCGAGGGCTGGGGAAGGCGTGTGGCAGGGTGGGGAGTGGGTTGCTATTCCTTGCCACAGCACCCCTGTCCTGGATAGTGAATTGCCTCCTGACATTTGTGCTTGAATGGTTTTGTTTCCCATCACAGTGATGCACTCAGCTAGTTTTGGAAACATATGTCCCATGCAGAAAGTCTTTCCTAATTTTTTTTTTTTTTTTAATTTAGCTGCATTTGTCTTTGCTTTCTCTCTCTCTGTTTCCATTTTTGTTTTTCACCAAAAGTAACTTTTATGACTAGAATTAATGTAAGCCATCAGCTACACACCCTGCCAACAAACCTTCATGCAGTGAGCATCCCACCTTGTGCAACAAAATGATGTACAACAGACCTGCCACCTGACTGTCTGCTTGCTATTACACCTCCCCACACAGAGATCTTCCTGGACAACCAACCAGTTCATACAGTTATCGCAGCTTGGGCTGGGAGGAACTGTCAAAGGAAAATAAGTAGTGGAAAATAAGTAGCAGAAACTAAGCAGAAATCAGAGCTGTGGATAACCAGCATGACAGTGCACTGAGTGCAGTCTGCAGTCATACCACATCACCAAAACAAGCCCTCAGGTTGCCATCCACAGCCTTCTCTGCAGTGATGTAACCAAGACAACCCAAGGCAGCATACCCACAGGATAAATCTTGTACCAGTCCATGACATCCCCATAGAGGATTCAGCTCTTCATGGACTGATGGCACCGGGCAGAAAGCAGAACATCATTCATCCACAGATTCGGTACAATACCTTTGTGGAGGGCTGTCTGTAAAACACCGTCATTCTCATGTACCCTGCCTAGGGATCCTGATAATACATTTGAAACAATTTGAGCACCTTTAACGAATTAATTGAACTTAATTAGAATTATTTAACACTAAAAAATATAACACAGCTGAAATCTGTACCTCAAGACTTTTATGTAGCTCTGAAAGGCTATAGTCAGCTGAGACTATCCTACCTCTTTGGAATGGACTACCCTTGTGGTCACCATGGAGCAGGGAACTCAGTGATGTGCCTGGTCTGAGCCAAAGCAGAAAGGCCCTGGTTCAAACCACAAGGGAAGAAGTGAAGAGCCAGCTTTCCTGCTTCACATAAAGCTGTTTGGACTCACATCACCACCCATGAGGCCCAAGGGAGCTCCTTGAGGAACTCTGCAACCATCTCAGACCATCCATGCCTGTCTGACCACTTCCACATCCACTGCGAATGGACTAATGATGATACGTCAGCGACAACACAGCTCTGAGTTTGTTTAACACGAAGATATAGAAAGGTGTCAATAAGGAGAAAATTGGTTATTTATCTTGTTCAGGACTGTGAAAAGCCCAGACAAGAAGATGCAGTGGCTGATCCCAGGGGCCAAACTGTGCAGTTTTAATGATCCAGTCCATCCAGGTCAGGCAGAGGCAAGGGATTTTGCAAAGAGGGACTCCAAATGGCATCTTTATTTCAGTAAGATGAATCAAGCCTTTTCTAAGTGAACGCCAGCTTGCTGTGGAGAAGCAGATAGTTGGCTGAATTGTTTATTGGGTCATGCAGGTCCTCTGGAAAGGCAGGGCAAAGCAGCAGGGGTGCTGATGCCTGAAGGGTATGAGAACCACATCTGTGGTCCTGCAGACAAGCCCTTGAATGGTGAGTGCTGCCCTGAGACCCTACAAAGGTGAGCTCAGTCTTGCTGTGGGAGATGAGTGGTAGGACACCCTGGGCAGCAGTCATGGACATCTTCCTCAGATCAGACAAGATGGGGATTCAGGGATGAGCCCTTCTGTCCAGGAAAAATGAACCCAAGAGACTGCTTGAGTAGATCTTTCAGGTGGTTCTGATGTCTGTGGTTTTACCCTGTATTTCTATTTTATTTACCATATCTCTGTCACAAGGAGAAGAGAAGGTTGTCTTGCATCCCTCAATTTTAAAGTCTCTTGCAGAAGGCAATCCTCCTCCTCCTTCCTCCTGTGTCTGTCAAGTTTGTCACCTTCCTTACCTGCACCCCTCCTTTTTATGGCTTTAGCAAGTCTAAGTGACCAGATCAAGATGAATATGAGCCTATGGGCTGTGTGTCTGAGTTTTCAGACTACATATTATTCTGTTCCTGACAGGCCTGATACAGATCAATCTTCTTTTTTTTTTTTTCTTTTTTTCTTTTCTGTTTCTGCAAAATGGACTATCCACACTAAGAACTGTTTTCTTTTCCCTTCTCTCCCTGGACAGGAGCAGTGGTTTCGACTAACTCAGAACCCATCAGTATGTTCTGGTTGCTTCAATTGTTCCTTTCATTGTGTGCCATCAATTTGCAATGCACTTTCCTAAATTGAATTTCAACTACCATTGGGTTGCACAATAATCAGTTTTGCTAGGGGCTTTCTGATGTTTCTCATAATGCTCTCCGGGCCTCACTAATCTAAATCATTCTGTACCATCAGGAAATTTGCCATCTAACTAGTGGTTCCCCCGCCGTGCCTCCCCCCCCTGCCCCCAACTTTCTAGGTCATTACTGAAGGTGCTGAGGCTCATCTGCCCTAGTGCTTCTCCTTAGGGTACCTCGCTATCAAATGCTTTCTGTGCTGAAAACTAGCGGATGTTGTCTGCTTTTTGTTTCCTGCCTTTTAACCACTTTTTAACCTATGACAAGATTAAAGACACCTCACCTCCACTCCACTAACAGTCCTGACCAAAGTCTTCTGAAATCCTGACCAAACATGAGTGCTGCTTCTCCTTTCCCCCACAGTGTGCTACCTCCTCCAAAGGACCAGCCCCTGCCTGCCTGGCTCTCGCATGCACTTCTAGACGTTTTCTAATTCTGCCTTTAGTGTTTTAATTTCCCTTCTTCCTGGTACAAAATGCAGCGCATATTGTCCAGTGCTGTGCACTGTTCATCACCTCTGTGTTTTGAGAGAGACCACACTTTTATTAATGGCTTGATGTGACAAGATGTTATATGCAGATGTATGATTTATGAGATTGTAAAGCATGAAAAAGGTAACAAGAGGGGGCCCTTAGCTCTAATAATTTAATTACCCCAAGTAATTTTGCAGTCTTGAATGTGCAGGAACTCCCGAGACTTGGTTGATATTAGATTTGGTCAAGCATTCAAAGAATTGGTCCAGTGGTATTTCCACATTCAAAAGCCTCAAATCTGATTTGTGAGGATTGGTGGGGCTCTTTAGGAATACTCGGGTAAGCAGGAGGGGAAGATTTTCCAGGAGTGATTTTTAGTTCTGGAGCATGTAGAGTTTCAGGGAGAAGAGGGTCTGCCATTCCAGCTCACAGCACAGGGAAGTGGTGGCCACACTGGGCATGCACGGGACGTGGCAGACCCAAAGCCCTCACAGGAGCAGGGCTGTGCAAAGGGCCCAGGAGTGCTCCCTGCCATGCCTCCTGCCTGCTGCTGACTTCCCACAGGGGCAACCAGCTTCCTCTGCCTCTCTGCTTTAGTTCCCCAGACAGAAAGAGAAGATCACAACATTCCTTCTGTCTTTCTTGCTCAGAATGTACAATTCTTATCTCTTCCAGGTGGGCTACAGCCAGCTACCTAGCTATCTTCTTTTTTTTTTTTTAGGACGTATAACTCCTGCCTCAATAGTCTCATTTTAGTAATTTATTACTATTGAATGTCTTAGGTTTTTTGAGACCTTTGCCTCTATAATTCATGCTTACTAGTTATAGCTGTAGGAGAAAATAAACTCAGAATACTTATTTTCCAATAACTTTTGCCTTTAAGGCCAAGGCTAAAATATCATTTAGCATCCCTGCAATGTCACTGACCATTTCACACTCTAATGGTCTAGTACAGGCACTGACTGTCTCACAAATTTCATGTTTCTGATATACTTCAAATAATTTATTCTTGTCCTTGGTATCCCTTGCTACTTGCTCTTCAAATTTCCTTTTATCCTGCTTCGGCTCTGGCAGGTAAGATACAAGATTAGTTTCCACTCCATTAGCATTACAAGAGCTAGATTTCCATTTCTTAAACAATATTTTTGGTATGAATGTAATGTTACTCTTTGCCATTTAACCAGGGTGCTTTCTGTTTCCTCTTCTGCCTTAGCAATGTATCCTTCTCGTGACTTTCTGTGTTAGCTGCAGATGTGTGCTGCAACCGAATGTGTGTATATCAATGCAGGTTATATATAACAATCAAAAGTGTTACATGCAAAATCCATTTTCTCCAATCTCAGAAACTGTTCCAGCATACTGTGTAAAAAGTTACTGCATTGCATATTCAGTAGGAAATTTCAGATATGCTAAATTTCCTGAAACATGCATCACCCAGTGCAGACAAGTGCCTTTAAATTCCTTTCCCCTAGAGAAATCTCAACTACCTTGGATCTCAAATAAAATATTTACGCATCAGGCTACATGCAGAACTGTCTCATCACAAAATGATGAGCCCCAAATCTAGGGAAGCATCCAGAACTAGTCACACAGCTCCTGCTGGAGTGAAGCATAGGGTGCAAGAAAGGGTGCCTTGCTACCCATGCATGAAGAGTAATGCTGGGACATGCGAGCAGGGCAGAAAGGCTGAAGCAGTCACTCTGATAACATGACCACATTTGCCAATCATCAGGCTAGAAGTTCCTGCAGATTCAGTGTCCAGTCCAAATTCTCCCATGACGAAGTCATCTCTTTTCCCACAGAGAGTTTTATGTAGGCAGAGTGAGGAATCATAGGGGCAAGTAAACAAGACAAGGTCCTGCGATGTCACCAGCTGCAGCCAGACTAAATGAAAGGCCAACCTACAATTTATACGGCTACCAGGGTCAGTAAGTGTAGTTTCCAGCATAGCTCCTGGGAACAGCTTCTCAAACTAGCTCACCTCAAGCAATGAAAGCACAGAAACCTAGCAAAGAAAAGAAATCGGAGGGATCAGGGACTTCTCCCATTTCCAGCTTTTATGAACTGTGCTCATGTCATCTATTGACTACCAATTGTAGTCACTTGCAGAAAACATAGGCACAGATCCTGTGATTTTATCAGGACCATTTTTTTAGGTTCCAATGTATGTTTATAGGCTTTTGTAGGACCTAAAGAAAGCCTTCAAAAAGCCCTAGTTACTTTCTCATCTTGGCAAAGTAGCTCTCCCAGTCATCCACTTCCCTGCTGGTTATGCCAGCAAACACCACCATATCCATATGGTAATGAACTGCAGTTCATTATCAGTCTCTTAATATCCTTCACAGAGCTATGTTCCACTGAAATGGGATGCAAAAAAAATTACACGAGTGACTCTTTTTGATCTTAAAAAATAGAGCTAGGAGTATAAAACAACCTTATTTTCCTGGTGCTCAAAGACTAAAAATCAGAGAATTTTGGTCTGCTTTTTGAGACCAATCTGCATCATAAATGCTGTTTGTGGTAGACTCTCCAGTTTACATCACATGTAGAGAAGTCCAGGTGGGTAAACAAATTCCAGAAATCCACAGTTTCTTTGGCATCCAAAATAGTTAGCTATTAATTCAGTGTCAGCTCTGAAAAATGCTACAGTTTCTCAACAGAGCAAGTAATTTTAACTAGCCATCCTTCTGAATTTCTAATTATGGGGGGAGAGATTATCTATGTCTTACCAAGATGTCTCTGTACTGACTATTGCATATATTCCACAAGTCTTCAACACTTTCTGAAGCCTTTCAACACAGCAAATTTTCTCGTCCCTGAGCTCACCATAATGCTGCTGTGGCCTTTAGACGTACTACACTGCCCTGTCTTGAAAGCCGCTACAAGCTGCCGGACCATGTTAACCTTAGTGATAGAACATTGCAGTAGCAAATAGCTAGTTCTAAATAGAAATTGTAATGCCAAATGTGTTTTTCATTTTATAAATGGCAAGGAATTGCTTTTTGTCATTTTGTACTCCAGAGTGCAGGTTGAACAAAATATCCATGAGACTCCAATGTCAGAAGAAGTGCAGGTCTAAGTGGGGAATGGGAGGTGATGGTACCTGATTGCAGACCAAGCCTTATGAACCTCAATCATTAAAAATTAAAATCATACACATCACGGTGTCTTCTCCATGTTGGGCTGTCATGTTCTATCAGTCAACACCGGCACCCTGCTCTTCAGCCCCAAACTAAGTGAGGCAAATACTTTCTGTTGGTGAGACAAGGCCATGAGAGTGAAAAGAGTGAGCCTTTCCCCTTTGGCCATCAAAGGAAAGCAGAGGGAAGGCAAGAAGGGCAGCTGCAGTTGCCTTTCTGAGAAGGAAGAGGAACAAAAAGCACAAAGATGAAGTAGCCAAGCCCACTTCGGATTATGTGCTTGGATTGTACATCCCTGCACTTTGCATAGCCAAGCAGAGCAAATTTTCAGGAAGTGCTCAACATTCCCCTCATCCAAGCACTGTTCTGTAAATCAGGCCTCTGGGAGGTCGTGCTGAATGCTCCAGACGTGCGGATGCCTCTGGATGTCTGGGTGTGAACTGCTGTGGCTCCACCTCCCAGCAGGAGCTGCACAGCGCAGCCACATCGTAGCCTATAGTGCTGGCCCCACATGCAGTCCCACGCTGCAGGAGTGCCAAAGGTGCCTTAATTTCCTTCAAAACATCTGCCCACTGCCAGTGGTCTGTACCCTGTGCCTCACTACAGTCTTGCAGTGCTAAAATTATGCAGCTACGTTTCAGGTAAGCATCTTTCCTTCATTTCCCCACGGTTCCTATGGAAACCAATCCCACAGCCTTTTCCGAGTGAACGCAGAAACCGCAGCAGGGTTAGTAAGTGGGAGATATGCCCATTTTCTGTATTGGCCAAACGTTTACTCCGCTTACATTGCAATAGCTTCAAGACACACCAAGCTCTACGTGCTTTGGGAGATGCCGCCCCTTATACCAGTGGGGTCGTCTCTGTTCTATCAGTCTGCATTCTTCAAGCAATAGTTTGTCACACCTGCCAAATTTTACTTTTGAAAGTGATTTATGTACATGACGAAGTTCAGTTCATCCCTGTGGTTCAGCAGCACATGGTGATAGAGATCTTCTGGCACAAGATCCCTATAGTTCCCACATGCATTAATTTATTCGTAGGAAATGCAAAGATGGGATTTTTGTAAGAATAAAAAGTCATTTCTAAGTACTTAGTCATTGCTGAATATTTATAACTGATGAAAAAGCCTTCATTAAAAAGGTAGGTTTCAACCTTTAATGCTGACAGGCTAGGGATGTTAGAAATCTCTAATCACAAGCAGAGATTTTCTCCAAAACGCTGTTTGCACAGCACGCCTGGCAAAGAAGTCAGCAAACTGCAGGAAGGGGAATGGCGTCTGGGGCACTCTGTTCCTCACAGGGCTTTGGGAACATCCTTGTCACATCACTCTGCACCCACACCTGACCGCATCCTTCACTCACACCCACCTCCCACCCAGCTTGCTGTGTCGTGTGTGGCTTCAAACTCAGCTGCAGCAGAACACCTTTGCTGCTGAGACAGAACGAGCAAAAGGTACCTAGTACGCTCTGCACAGGAGGTGCCCAGCATAGCTTTCCGTGAAAAGAGTATTCAAGGCAAAGAGAAGGGAAGTATGCTGTGAAAGTCAGCTTGCTTTGTCAGGCTCCAGCCAGCACAGGCAGCAAAAGGCTTCCTGCTCCCTGATATTCAGCAAGCACACTCAGCCAGCAAGTGATCCAGCAGCTGTTTGAGGTTGCTGAAAAGGCTCCCGCTGACTTAATGCAACAGCCGACTCATGTCTGAGTAAAGACTGGTGGGAAACAGTCAGCTGCAGGGATCCTGCCCCTTAAACAGAAGGATTTTCTGCATGGAGAATGGGAGAAATAAGTCAGTCAAGCCCAAGGAGTGCCTTTGGTCAACACAATTATAATTAGCTGGAAATAAACTGGAGTATAAAGGGGACTGTAGCTTCAACAAATGAAAAATATTTTTATCCCCTTTCTGTAAGAAAAGGGAGATCTTATAAGTCGAATAAACTGGAGGATCTTAGAAACATTTAAGTGCAACAAGGCTCGTAGCTCGGGAAAATATTCTTCCCATAAACACCAGCACAGTGACAGAGAAGTGAAGAGGTCATTCTCCTCTTTGGAGCAACGTGATCAATCTACCAAAGAGTATCCAGGTGTTTTGTGGGCAGCAGAGCAGTTGCAGAGGTGACAGCGTCTCCAAAATGTGAGAGAGGAAAAGGCTTTCTCAAAGCCTAAGAAGGGCAGACTTCTCCGCATGGGCTCAGCTTTGTGATGTGCTGCTGGGGTTCATGCCATTTAGCAGGGCAGGTGCTCTTTAGAGCAGAAAGCAGGACAGTGGAACACAAACCCTGGAGAACTGGGAATGCTCTACAAACAACACTGCATGGGTCTAACAGTGTTGGAGGAACAGAGACAAAATCTCTGCTCATAGATTTCTGAGGTACATTCTGGATATTAATTTAGAAATACAATGTCCCAAAGTGACAGACCCAGTCACAATACATCTGCCTGAAGAGACAATACATCTGCCATATGTCTGTTAGTCCCCATAGTGAGGTGAGGCTAGGACCCATCTGCTAGGTTGTTTCCAAAAGACATGTGAGGTACTGACAGCTTGCTCATAGCCTTCAGGTGGATACTGAGACCATGTCTTCTGAAAGGTTCAAGAAGTAAATACAAGTGTGTAGCTGACTTAAAGGGCATCCAGCGACAAAGGTAGAATGGCCTTCAGACAGAAAGCATTTGTAAAGACTGATATTTTCTCATTCAGCAAGGAGGTCTCCAGGGAACCTGAACTCCTGTGAGGAGGTCATGACATTTCCATGCCAAGAGGCTCTTCCAGTTCCGTCCATGTCACAGTAATCAGAGACCCTTACTGCTGCTCCGTGTTACCCGAACAACATCAGGTGATAGTCGCTGGCTGAGACAGACCTGTAAGCCAAAACACGTGTGTTTTCTGTCTGTATCTGTGGAGCAGACCCTGTTAAGTTAACTGTACCACAGGTGGAGCTGGAGGTGAGACTAAAGGTCATCCTGCTGAACTGCTGTTGGGACCATATCATCCACTCAGCTGAAGATAACAACTGGATTTTAGGGCTTCATATTTTGGGAGGAGTCAACAGGCAATTAATGTCTCTTTTTGGAAATTACACCTTTTGCTAGTACTCTCTCGATGACAATCTCATTAAATCTTTCTTCAGTGACCAACATATCCTATTTTTGTTTTATCCTACGCTCCATCCTCCCCTTCTTGTCTGCTGGTCTGTGCCAAAAGCAATTGCCTCTGCACACCTATTCCCTTAGCTGCCTCCCTAATTACCATCTCACTCCTCATTCCTGGAGCTACCTCCAGAGCCCCTTGTCATTCTCTATTTACTTCCCTGACACGTCTGAGTCTCCGCTGCCTAACCCTGCCTTACTCACCTATTTGCAAGTCTGTGACAGAGGCAGCTCAGGGCCTTTGTCCAGGCTTTCCTGCAAAGAGTCTGCTCTCCCTTACTTCACAGTCCTCCTAAATAGCAGCATCAGCCCTATTTCTTACAATGACTCAAGATGATTTGTCCTCTTTTCTTAATGTGTGGTGACATACCCACCTGCTCCTTCATGTGAGAACTATCCTTCTTGAAGATCTTCAAGTGCTTTGCACAGACTACGCATGAACTGAAATAAATGTGGGGTTTTTTAAAACAATGATAATCTGAGGTGAGGATTGACATTTTCAGATTTCCCTAAACTAGGAAGGACCCTGAGCTGTGGATTTCAAAGCTCCCACAAGCCGTGTCTGTCTACCTGCCAGGCTACTTATTTTATTACAGCATGTTTATGCAACTAACAGGGAAAATACGATTTGCATTCCCACTAACCCAATAACATAACAAATTCTAGCTGCAGTAGTTTTTCTATTCCAACAGTAAAGATCTTTTTCCCCTAAAACAGAATATACCCACCTTTGCAGAATGCCATGGTGAGCTTGTCTATCTTTTGTTTGTTCATTCCCTTGAGGACCAAGCTGTGCCTAATGTTTCAATTACCTTTCTTTTGCTGCAGAGATGATTGGATTTGGAGTTTCAAGGGACTGTGAAAATACCAGATATCTAGACAGAAAACCAATACCTCAGGAGCCAACAATTTGCTGGACATATCTTATAGCACTTAAACAACTTAAGTCTTGGCAGTTAATGGCCCTAATGGTATATTTATTAGACAAGTAAGGGAAAGAAAAGAAAATTACATGAATGTTTAATGAAGACACTAATAGAAGCCACATGAAAATGCTGAATTCTCTTTTCTGCTCAGGAAATACTAAGTGGCTCTTGTCAACCACATGTATATCTGATAAGTGAGTTCAGTTAATCAATAGACTTTACTGCATTTCCTAGCATAAGGAAGTTCTTACTCTAAAATAAGGAGGATCTAATTAATCTGAACATGCCAACTATAAGAGTGCAATGCATTTGTTTGCTGGAATAATCCATCTAGCTCAAAGACTAATTTATAATTGAATATCATAATGACAGTGCCTTCACTTTTACAAAAAATAGATTATTTTCTTTCTTGTGTGAACAGTGAAATAAGAAGACTTCAGTTGAAGAGAATGATTACTGTTCCCTGCTGATTGACTCACCAGGGCAGTTGCCTCTAGTGCTAGTAACGTGAATTTCAGCTCCACACAACCACGTCCTTGCTCCAAACTGATTTCTTATGCTTTGTGTGGTGTCTGGCTGATTTTCTCTCTTAGACGAAAATCCAGAGTAAGGAAGGCAAACAGCTTATAGAATTATTTTCTTCTTGCCATCAGCTAAGTGAGACCAATTTACAATCTCCTGAGGGCCAAATGTTGAGTACCTATACCCGACACGCTTAGGTAAAACATACATGTCTAAAGTCCAGTCACCATTTTTTGAATTAGGCACACGACATTGTGGATACAGAGGCCAGCTCATACCAGCTAAAGGACTGGTTGCTGCTGAGCCTGACAGCTCTCTCTCTTTTACAATTCAGAGAAGGGCTAGTTGTGATTTAGACTGTCCTGAGATTCTCTTCTCAAGTATGTGTCTAACACTTCAGTTCCCAGGTGGTAAACAACCCAGACCACAGCTTCCCAGGCTTCAGCACCAGATCACTGCCAGGCCTACCAAAAGCAGAAATTTGATGTACTAGCCAGAACATGTGGTATCAGCTCACTCTACCTGCAGAAGTAGAGAACCAAGAAGTCTTCTGGCACAAAAACCAACCTGGCAAACTCTTTGAGATAAACTCGAATCAGCAGAGTGATTTTACATGCATCATGTCGCTGTGATATCTTTTAGTTTTGATAGTAGGGTCCCTAATCCC
Source organism: Psophia crepitans (assembly GCA_013399095.1). NCBI lineage: Eukaryota > Metazoa > Chordata > Aves > Gruiformes > Psophiidae > Psophia > Psophia crepitans. Next base: position 53,304 of record VWZZ01000093.1, read on the forward strand.
AAATTCCCTATATGGTAAAACAACAGCTGTCAGGTACAATCCAACAGCTTTTGTTTGACCAAAATAATAAATAGTCAGATTTGAAGTGCTAGTGTCCAACATCTTCAGCTACATGAAGCCTTCACTCTGACCATAGCTGCCTTGGGGTTGCCAGCCTAAACCTGGAAGCTCAGCTGCTCTCCTTTCAGGACACGGTGCCAGATTAGGACATCAGAAGGAATATCTGTGTCTAAAGATGCAAAGAAGCAGTAACACAAAATGAATGTTACAACAGAACATGTTCTCTCTTTATTCACTGCCAAAACAGAGAAACCAACAGTTTCAATTGCAAATTTGCAACTTAGAGAGCCAAGTTCCAAGATTTGCAAAGACTTGCATTTTGCTGTATTACATATTCTCATTACCTCTCTAACTGAAGAATGGCTGGTATATATGGCGGTGATCATTTATATCTTCAGAAATTTAATAGTACTTTTGGAAGAGGAGAAAAAGCATTAGCAGAGAAGGTGTAGCAGAAAAAGGCTTCACATTGGAAGGTAAGGAATATGAGATGTGCACAGAGCCCTGATCAACCTCACAGAGCTGAGTTTATCAGGTGTCTGTCAGGCTTTGCAGTTCCATCCATTCCCCCTCACCCCCCCCACCCCGAGAGCAAATAAACACAGAACAAAACATCATCATTTTGCCTTTTGCCACAGGGCGCTCTTTTTCATCACAGACCCTTCCTAAACTGGAGACAGCTGCAAAGTGTGGAGGGTAGATGAGAGGATGGCTAATGAATCCTGAGGATCAGAGCCTCAGATACACAATTCAAATCCATATCATGGGATAGAAGTTATTCTGTTACACATACTAACTCAGTTTATAAGATACAAGCTATATTCAGCTCCATAAATGACAGCAATATGTGGCAATACTGCTGTGCTACTTAGAAGATTTTATCCCATCCTTCACAGAAATATTGATGAGTAAACAAATCCTTTATTCTTACTTCTGCTTTTGGAAGCCAGGATTTTAAAGTACACCAAACAACACAATTTGCACACACCCCAAGCAGACAGATGGCTTAATAGAATACGGGCAGTTCAATTTCCTGTGATGGAAAAAATACATGGCTTCTGAAAAAATATGTACCTGCATGATTCACTTATTAGCTGCAAGAAAAGGTGCTCTCTGGCTCTCTACTAAAGTTAATGAACCTTTCTAATATGGATTAATATCTTCTTCACTGATTGCAGTCCAAGGGGCTACCTGCTATGGTAACTAACTTGATCAGTTTTTTGTATTTTTCTATATAACATGCTGTATTAAAGACTTAAAAATAGCACAGTCTAATAGGTTTACAAGCAAACAGGATCATTTTGAAAAACGGTTATCAGATCAACAGTTCAGCAAACATGCTAAAGCAACCCTCCCAGCAGACAGGGAGGAGGGACACAGCTCCTCAGTTATGCAAATGAGGCTGAAAGGGATGATTCGCATAATGACTGGAGTTGCTCCTCCATAAGGGCTGAGTCCTCAGGGTGTCTTGCTTAACTGCTTGGGCTATAGGTAAGGGAGTGCCTCTTCCAACCAGACTTCATCTCCCCACCCTGGGTTTTACCTGGCTGGGGCTTGCAGACACCTCTGTGCGGGCTCACATTTTTCACTCTCAGTTCTGTTTCATGGTAAATTTTTAATGAAAGTTTGATTCTGCTCTGAAGCAGAGCAGACATTTTGCATACAAGACAAGTGGATGAAATATACTTTCCCACAATAAAAAATGAGTGCTACCTGCTCTGAAAAACCTCCATTCAAAACATATGGTACCACAAAAGTGAAATTTAACAGCAGAAGGCGGCTGCTTTTGATAAAATGCCTCATGGAGACAGATAGTGCATATGTTTTGTTGTGAAGGGCATCACTAAGGGCTGGTGGGACATGTGCCGAACCGGGCTTAGCTGTGGGCTAAACCACCAGCTGGCCTTGGCCTCTCTTGGCATTCCTTTGAGTGGTGGCTGCTGTTGGGACTGTGATCCCTCCCGCATAAAGAAATGCTCTTACCGAGCTGGTGGAGAGAAGCAATCTTAGTGGATGCTCCCTCAATCATTTCTAACTGTGCAATTGATATGCCTTATTTTTTTGACAAAACAAGGTTCCCCAAAATCTCAAATGTTTAAACATGAAAAACATTTCCATTTCTTTCCCCTGTTTCTGCAAAAATCGCACTTTGGAGCTTTGCCTATGCCTTCTCCTCTCAGCCCCTGCCTGATTATTTAGATTGCAAAACCTCTGGAGAAGGGACTGTCTCTTACTACAGGTGTCAGCAGTGCCTAACACAATGGAGCTTTTATCTTAGATACTCCTGGGCACTAATTAAAATAATTAATAATAGCACAGTTAGGCAATTCCATGGGATATTTCCATTGTGCTGAAATATCTAAGCTGTAAAAGGAAGATCTCAAAGCCAGGAAAGAGCCACTTTGGTGCTAGTTTTAAAACATGAACCTTTTTCCCATGCAATGCTATTATGAACTATTCTGCTGCTTATTCAGCTAACACACTTGAACTACAAAACACAGACATTCCCAAGCACTCAGTAATCAGGTCAAACATTCTGCTCCCTCATCCAGTCAATCCCACTTGACTTAAGCTCCCAGGATTTGTTAACACATCAGGTTTGAAGGTGCTGCCACCATTCAAAAGTATTTGGAGACAGATAAACGAGGGGTCCTAGTCAAACTAAAAAATTTCCTCCCAGGAAAGAGTTCATTTCTGCACCAGTTTTTGATTTTCTAGTTGAATGATTGACAGCAAAAATTGCACATCCCATCAAGATGCAAAAAGTCAATAAAAATCTGTTTAAAAATTACTGATTATTTGCTTCATAGAAGTGGTTCTACCTGCTTGAAAATTACTGCAGCTTGACTCCCATCAGTGCTGTTTGCAGCATAAATCTACTAACACTGAGCAGAGGCTGATCTCATAGCACTGCTGCCCTCCCCTCGCTTGGCACACAAACGGAGATCCTCTCACCTCTCTCTTCTACCTATGGATTTTCCATAATTTTTTTGTGCTTAACATCCTCCAAAACCCTGGTCCTCTGCCAAATCTAGGTGAAAGTAGCTGGTTTGAACAAGGAGGTTGAAGACAGTCAGAAAAAATGTCACTGCAGGTGGGCCAGGAGCATTGCAAAAATATCCCACATCTTTGTGTTCATAACAGGCACTGCTTTCACTTTGCCCTGAGGAAGGAGACTGGAAAAGAAGGAAGTGTGCTGGTTCTTTTCCTGTTAACAGGGACAACCTATGCTGAGCCAGTGGGCACACCTGCATGCAGGTCAGGGGTGCATCCACCCCTGTAGGCAGCACACTCCCTCCTCTCACCATAACATGTGTCACTGGTAGCTCTCAGAAACCAAATGCCAAGCAAGGCTGCCTTGTTGTGTTATAGCCACACATGATGGGAAACACAGACTTCATACAGCCTCTGTCTGTGGCTGGGCTTGGATGAGACAGCACCCACCTGGGCCCTTTTGTCTGCCCCTACATCACATTGCAGCACCAGAAGAAGGGGAAGAACTGCAGAACCACCATGCATCCAGGACCTCTCATAGCTCCACTGGCATAGAGAAGGGACATAGCAAGTCATTTATTTCTGTGCACAAGTAAGGAGTTACATGTGCATTTTGAAAACTCTGTGTTTCTTATTGTTTCTGTAGCGCCTGCGTCCATCTCCTTTCATAATACTCCATCATCATCGTAGTTTCCCTTCCAGTCTCCCCATGCTGCCAAAAGCATCCTGGTATTGAAGTGCTCAGAAATATATGTGCTGTTACATTGTTCATACACACCAGCCTCCACTTTGATTCCTCATGCATGGAGACTGCTGCTGGGTTGTACTGTATTTTCCATTGGACCTATAACAGAGCGAACTGGAGTTCTTCTCTTTAGACTTTACAAACAAATTGAAACCTGCTAGGTATTAGTATATCCTACCAAACTGCAATGCCACAAAAGATCCTTTCATGTTTCCTTTAGATTGAGATCATGGCTGACTACCATTCTGTCTGCTACCCACCCAGGGCATATACACTGATCTCATCAGCAGTCTGTTGTTGCCAAATCACCATACCTACAAGTTGTACAACGTTTCGTATAAATTACTTTTTTTCTCTGTTCTAGCCCCAGATACAGGATTCAGGGGAAAAATAATGTTTTCATGAAGGGGAAGATGCCAGCAGTGTGCCCCGGTGGCCAAGAAGGCCAATGGCATCCTGGCTTGTATCAGGAATAGTGTGGCCAGCAGGACCAGGCAGGTGATCATCCCTCTGTACTCGACTCTGAGGAGGCTGCACCTTGAGTCCTGTGTTCAGTTTTGGGCCCCTCACTACAAGACAGACATCGAAGCCCTGGAGTGTGTCCAGAGAAGGGGAACAAAGCTGGGAAAGGGTCTGGAGCATAAGTCTTCATGAGGAGCGGCTGAGGGAACTGGAGTGGTTTAGCCTGGAATAGAGGAGGCTGAGAGGAGACCTTCTCACTATCTACAACTACCTGAAAGGAGGTTGTAGTGAGGTGAGTGCTGGTCTCTTCTCCCAAGTAACAAGTGATAGGACAAGAAGAAACAGCCTCAAGTTGCATCAGGGGAGGTTTAGATCGGATATTAGGAAAAATTTCTTCACTGAAAAGCGTTGTCAGTCACTGGGAAAAGATGCCCAGGGAAGTGGTTGAGTCACCATCCCTGGAGGAATTTAAAAGATGTGTAGATGTGGTGCTTAGGGACATGGTTTAGTGGTTGGACTTGGCAGTGTTAGGTTAACAGTTGGACTTCACGATCTTAGGGGTCTTTTCCAAACAAAACAATTCTATGATTCTAAGTTCCAAGGAGAGAAACTTTCAAATGTGAGGTTACTACAGACTCAGGTACAAGAGAGCAAATCATAGAAACAAAAAACTTATTGATTTTTTTTTAATACCCATTATTTTAAAGCTGATTTCCTAAATTTTTGGCACATAACACATGATCTTTGAAATACTCATCACTCAAGCACCAGTGGTTCACTTCCTCATTAATAGTAGGCTGGTGGGTGTGGAGAGGGAACACTGAGGGAATGGAAAAGCAACAGGACGGCAAGAAAGAGCAAATACATACTCTGCCTTGTGGGACTACATACTGTCCTGAGATCTCTAAGTGCTTCATCTTCTGCTGCAATCCTCTCCTCAAGATTTCTGCAGGTTCCTTTGCAAGAGCATCTCAGAGGCTTTCTGCAACAGCCTTACAAGATAAAGAGCCCGGAAATGCTTGTACATACAGAAAGTGATGAAGAAGGCAAGATGTGCTATTATTCTTGACACTAGTCACTCATGACATCTAACCAGGTTCTTCAGCCTCCAACCAGGGAATAGATTTTTTTTGCTTCCTGTTTGCCCATGACAGGAGGAAACAAATGCTCCCTTCCTCTCATACAGACATGAGAGAGCTATTCTGTTCCCTAGACTCAGCTCTTGCTTTGATACCTCCCTCTTCACACACAGGGCAGAGCTGCTGAAGCCACAGGGAGAGAGTTGCCTTCCCCTCCAGGCAGGAGGCTGCTATGTGGAAAAGCCACAGTGAAGCCATGGCGTCCTGGCATCCAGAGCAGGATGATCACCGTGCTAAGCCTTTGCCGTCAGAGGAGTCATTAGGAAGTTTGCTCAAATCATAAGCATGCATGAAACAGGAACAGGATTCAAAGCAAATCCATACTCACATCTAGCCTCAGATGCCACTATATATGCACAGCACTTTCCAGGATTAATCCCTTGGTGTCTGAGCCACAGCCAAGGCTTCTGTTTTCTCAGGGCCACAGTCCTCAAGGTGCTAAGGCCAGTGACACTGTGGGTGTAGGCTGATAAATCATAGACACAGCAAAATCACCCTCTGCCCTCCAAAATGGCCTTTCCATGTCATGGTCTACATGCACAGACAACGGAGAAACTACTTTACTCTGACGATCTTCAAGAATATGCGATCTGTTCCTGGCTTCTGGGACTGGAATAAGGTGAACACCATGTTTCTTGCTCCACAGATCTTGATAGCACAAAAGCTACCACTGACCTTTATTTCCTAATTGTGTATTTTTAAGATTGTATCTTGATGACAGAGAACAAGGAGCCAGGCTTCATGAGAAATGATGATATGATTGTAAAAGTTTTCAAAAGAGGACATCCCTTTACAGAGAAAGCTAAGCCAGAGTTACATGTCCGGTGATTTAGGTGTATTGTATACACCACAAATTACACAACAAATATAATCACAGGACTTATTTTGGTCTCTGTTACAGAGGTACACCATGATTCTAATCCAGTTTCAAAAAAAAAACCAGCAACAAAAAAACCTTGTCATTTTCTGTGGGTGGCAATGTACCCAGAAAACATACTTCTCTGCTACAGTCACAGTTGTGTTTTTAGAAATGCTTGAGACCACTCATTATCCTCGAAAATAGCTTGGAGCAGGGGGAAAGGGAGAGCTGGCAGTGGTGTGTCAGCAGAAATAATGCCTACATGATGATGGTACCTCCTGGTCTCCTCCCAACTCCCCAAGTATAATAAGAAGTTGCTAAAAGCTCAGACAAACCTCCAAAAGCATGCCTCATTCAGGTGTTGAAAAGGATCTATACTCTGGTCAGAAACAAAACCTTTGCTTCCTTCCACTGTTCAGGAGAAGACAGCAAGGAAAGGTGGAGATGGACTACCCGAGATACCAACAGTATGTCTGAAGGAAAGGCTTGCAAGGCATTGCTCTCCTAAGGAAGAATTTCAACCTCAGAGAGACTGTCTTCTGTCTCCCATGAGCGACACTGTGTCTGAAAGGAGACTGAAACCCACCAAGATTTTCTGCAGTCTCACACTCTGCTTGGAGGTAATCTTTTCCTCTCCTTCTCCTGGCTCCCTTTTTTTCTTTTATTTCCCTCCTGTAAGTCTCTAATTACAAAAGGGTGGTGTAGGAAGGTCTTCTGTTTGCTACCTTCTTTGACAATGTGTGACGTTCAGCTACAGATGTCAGAGGATGTTAGCAGGAGGATGGTAGACAGTGGAGGGAAGATCGGAATGGACACCAGATAGGAAAAGCAATTAATAGAGGCCAAATATTAAAAGAAAGGTGATGCCAAAGTACCACTAGCAATAAGGTATGGAAGTCAAAGAGCCCATGGCATGAAAGGTATGCTCACAAGAAACAGTGCACTGGGAGAGTAATTGAGGACCCTTCACCCCTCCCAGAGAAGTGAGACCTTTGAGGGACACCTGGGGAAAGAAGAGTGCAGAGACCGTGGGGTGCCATATTTACTAGTGCCAAATCTCATGCTGGACACTAATTCTCTGTAAAGGAAGGGACATGTAGGCACTGGCATGATCTGTGCCCTTCCCCATCATCTCCGTAGAAAGGAAACTTTATTCATAGATAAACAGCTGCATGCTCTAAGCAGAGGAATACAGCAGAAGCTTTTGGGAGACGAAAGAGAATAAAGTTCTGCCTTCCAGGGGTCTTTGGAAATCAGGCCGTACGCAAACAAGTCTGGGGATACAAGCATGGCTTTCACTCTAAACAAGCTCATTTTTCATAGGAGAATGGGACAAGACAGTGGAAATAGGCTATCTGAGGTACTGGGTGCCATGGGAGAACATATTCTGGGTTCCTATTCCTTCATACTTGTACTTTCCAACCTCACTTCCCTCTGTAAAGGGAAGAGGGACAGGCCAGGAGACAGACAGACTTGGGAGCCATCGTGAAAGGTACCCACTGGCACCCTGTGAGGTACGTACTGGTGGAGCTGCCACTGATGCTGCATGGTGCTACATGGGATAACAGGGGTCACTGCACCCAGCAGGTGAGTATGGAGAAGACATTTTCTTTCCTCCGCTACTGGTGGTTCTTTCCAGGCCAGCACTTCCCTGAGAAGTGTGGGAGACCTATCATGTGAAGAAATAGAGCCAAGTGGTTTAGTCAGGCTCACAATTAAATTAGTGTTGTCTACTTTTTTTTCCACTTTGACTTACGTCTGTTTTGCCTGAACACTAATCACATATTGGGAATCATCAGACAGCGTCTGTGACTCCTTTTGAGGGATAAGAATATTCCAAGAAACAAGGAGAGAGGATTGAGATACAAGGGGAGACTCACTAGCTCCGGCACAAGGAGGGAGATTCTTGTTTTCACTTGGGTTCAGAAAAGGCCAATATTTTTCCAGGATTTCATTACAAAAGTCTTGGCCACCACATTCACTCTGCAAGCTTTGAGGACTAAATGACTGGAATAACAATCATGACTGCTAATGCTCTCTCTGCGTGCGTCATCGACATTAGAATGGACACATTCAGAGCCAGTATCACTCTTCCTGTCATCCAAAGCCCTATCCTAATGCTAGGTGATTTTTCAGTATCTCTGCAAGATTTTCAAGCTCCCAGCTTGGAAAAAAAATCATGTCTCAGAAAGGAAAGCAATCCAGTCTATGTTAGATAGCATTTCCATGTCTTCACTTTCTTCTCAAAACCTTAAAAATATTTCTTTAAATATTATTCTAAGATGAGCCAATTAACACCATGTGTCCCTTGCCTTCCCTCCCGTCACGTCCCAATAGCATGTCCAGACTGGGGGAAACAACAAGAACCTCTGTTTGCAAAAGGCTCTCAGCACAGTTTTACAGATTTAGACAGAATGAGATGGAGATAACGTTTATCTAGAAGAGAGCATTTCCCCTTGACTTTTCCCCCCAGCCCTAGTATTAAGGACTAGATATTGCTACACCCTCATTGCAGTTTCAGCATCTCCAATATTCTGCCTGGCCTCTCCCTGACCCAGCACATCTTTGCTGGAGATAAGTCTCCGTCTAGAGGGTCTGTTATGATTTAATGAGGGGATCCAAACCTCTGTTCAAAAGTCCCTGAGCTAAAAATCACTGGAAGCTGGGAACCTGTGCCAAGAAACTACCATTACCCTACACTTGCACTGTGCCTCTCTTTCCTAGGCATCAGTTATGTGCTCTAAGAAAGGACAGAGGGCTTTTTGTGTCACCCAGTGCAGCCGTTCCATTATATTTGCATGCAGTACAGTGTCTGGATATCACAGAACCATAGAATGATTATGGTTGGAAGGGACCACAAGGATCACCTAGTTCCAACACCCCTGCCATGTTCAGGGACAACCTGCACTAGATCAGGTTGCCCAAAGCCCCATCCAACATGGCCTTGAACACTGCCAGGGATGGGACCTCCACAGCTTCTCTGGGCAAACTGTTCCACTGCCTCACCACACTGTAAAGAAGAATTTCTTCCTAATATCTAATTAAATCTACCCTCCTCCAGCTTAAGGCCATTACTGCTTGTCCTGTCACTACATTCCCTTGTAAACAGTCCCTCTCCAGCTATTTTGTATCTCTAATTTACAATAATATTGTGGATGTCAGGAGCACTATATATGTTTGTTGGACACTAATGACTTGAGTTTAGCTGAAATATAAAAAAAAAATAATAAATGTTGATCCTGACCAAGATACATGAGGAGCATTAAAGACATTTGCAATTGCAGTTAGTAAATGTAAATGTTGACTTAAGCCGTAGCCCTGCTTTCAGAATCTGGGCTTACAAAAATTTCAACTTTGCCTCCTAGCAACACTGAGAAAACTTACATTAAAGTTCTTTGTATTTTATACACCCACTCGTCCACTTTCCTAAAAAACAAGCACTATAGACAGATCATGGAAGAGTGTGTGCAGGGCAAGTACGCCCACATGTTGCATTGTGATGAGAATATGGTGTTAAACTCTAGTATGGATTGTAAGATGAATCAAAAAGTTGTGACCTTTGGAAAACTAATGAGAGTACGAGGATAGGTGTTATGTGCCGTGAGGCCTCCTCTCCAAATTTTCTGAGCAGGACACCAAATAGCACCATAATTTCAATAACAACTTTGTTTAAATCTTTAGGATGTCCCATTTTCAGGCTGTATTAGCATATTATAAATCACAGCTAGATGTATCGGTTCTCAGGCTTTTCTGGCTGGCAGCAGGAAAACTCTGGTTATCAGACAGCACCTGCAAGTTTATGGGTTACTTCAGAGCCTGAGTACTGGGGGGTTTTTTATTAACAAAAACCTTGGGCAGGCATGAAGAATGAAAAGGCATCCCAGTAGAGAGCTAAGGTGAGGAGACAACTCATTTGAAACACCACTGTTGCTATGTCTAAAAAACGGAAACACAAGCCCATGATGGTAAGCAATGGATGCTGCCCACAGAGATATTAACTACAGAAAGGAAGCACTCAAAGCAAAATGCCTCCCTAATCCAAAGCTCAGGGTCATAAGAAATCACAGATCATAAAATCACAGACTCACAGAATGTTAGGGGTTGGAAGGAACCTCTGGAGATCATCTAGTCCAACTTCCCTGCTAAGGCAGATTCACCTTGAGCAGGTTGCACAAGATCGTGGCCAGGCAGGTTTTGAATCTCCGGAGAAGGAGACTCCACAAGCTCTCTGGGCAGAAATCAGTCATTAACAGCCAAGCAGGCAACATTCACTAGCCCATTTTGTGCAGGTGATGGCTAAACAAAATCTAGTTTTTTGTTCTGTTTTGAGTTTGAGGTTTGTTGGGTTTTTTTATATAGATAAATCTTGGGGTCTAAATCTGGTTTTAGTTAATTACGGTTAAAATTTAATACAGCTAATCTTTTGTCATGCGTTCTGAACAGAATACAGAATTATCATAGAGAGATGTAATCATCACTGGAAGGGCCAAACTGCCTGGCCAGATCATCTGCTGGGAAAAGCAACAACCTTCACAGCATATGCTCTGCCCGGAATAGCTGTCACGCCAGCACAGAGGAATTTCCAGCTTCTGCAAGGCCCTAAAAAATGCACGATGACTCCTTCCAGCTCCTATGCTGAAAAAACAGGGGTATAACTAGTTTTTAAATAAGATCATCCACCTAATTACAAGTCAAGCAGACCTATTTTACCAGTATCTGATGCCTGCCTCAGAAGCAAAAATGCTGCGAGGGCCAGAGCGAAGATATACGTAGTGGCAAAGCTTTTCCAAAGTTGAAGATATCTGTGTAGGTTAGAGCATCACCAGCTGCCCCGGGTCATGCTGTTTGCTGCACACACACACACATCCCCGAATAAGCACGCAGAGAAATTGCTCTGGCCCTACACCACAGACTGGGCTCCTCAAAAAGCTAATACTGGGAACTACTGGTATCCCCAGGTCTCCTCAGCTTGCAGTTCCACCAGCAAACACAGATCCACATACCCCCATGAAAGAAGTGAAATGTTTTTTGAGAGCAGTGTGCTACCTTTTCCCCAGGGGTGCCAGAGAAGAGTGGTAAACAGCGCAGTGCTGACAGTTTAGGCAGACGTAACATCTGCTGCTCAGTGCAATAAAATAAGGTGCTTGAGTTCTGCAGGAACGATGGAGAGGAAGGGAAAGGAAAGCAGAGAACCTCACTTTTTAAGTGCTCCTGAAAATTACAGTTACGGCTATGTAATTTGTTTATATAAATGTCTTAGAAAATTATAGCAGCCTCTCAGTCATATAGCTGCTTATATTCTTTTTGCAGAACATGTCTAGAGACATTGCAAGAAAATGTGACATGCAGATCACGCACAGAGAAGATATCAGAGCAGCATAGCTTTCATGGACATCCTGCCATCAGCCTCCATCCACGCGGACAGAGAATGAGGACACCCCACTGATGCACTGTAATCTCATGAGGGGAGGAGGCAATCACCTGCCAAAAACCCAAGCCTAAATCTAAGCAACAGCCCTGCTGCCATGGACTTCCAACAGCACTCAGGCAGTGTGGACAAGAGGAAAATGTGAAATAGAATAGTGGATGCTTTAATCTGTGGCTATCATATGCTCCCAGGTTTTCTAATTAAAAATCTCTGCCTCCAAGTCTTTTTTGCTACATTTCAAGATTGTGGCAGATAATGCAGCTACCACTTAGAGTACTTACACTGATAATAGTAGTACTCGGAGATGTCAGCTGAATAAAAAAAGAAAAAAAATCCTGTTATCAGCTAATCCTTTGGCCAAGGCAAGCAGGAATGACTTCAGTAACAGCACATGACTCTTATTGCCAGCATTGTATCGCTGGAGCCCATAACTGCAACACAAAGATTTTGTCCCAAATGAGACTGCTATTAGAAAATGAGCAGAGAAAAAAGAGCTCTCTCTGGCCAAATCTGTTGCCTCAGGGCAACTGGGTATGTGTGACTCCATGGTGTGTCTCCATATGTGGAGAGTCGTACGTTAGCTGCCCCTGTCACTGCACAGCTAACCCTGTGCTGGTATTCCCAGCATAGCGAATAGAAGAGAAGAGCTCAGGAGAAGAGTCCTGGGGACATTGCCTCTCAGCCTCCATGGAGCAGATGCCACAGCCTTACAGACTCCTCAGTGTTAGAAGCTACCTGTAGTCCAAGACTAGTTTTGTAAGAACTGAGGTTTTCACAGTAGTTAATGACCTACTCTGACAAACCCTGCAACCTGGGCTCTTGCACTGCTCCCTTCCCCACTCCTGACCCACCCATGCTACCCAGGCAGCACAGCCAGGGACCAGAGGAAACTTCCGTGGCTCCCAGGCATCCCATGGGCCATCCATGATCTTGCAGAACACCCAGAGGGAAGGGGAGATGGAATGGTATGGGCAAACAAAGGAAAAAACAACTGGGTGGCTCTTGGGCATCACCACTGTGAGGAGCTCGAGAAAGAAACTGTCGTCTAGTAGTCCTGCACTCTGGACCAAAGAAAGGGAGAGGGCAGAGAAAGGAAATTAATACCATGGGGAGATGGGGCAGATATGTAGCCTTTGCCCCATTGCCTGTTGCTTCATGCAGGGCAGGAAGTTCATTATGAACACTCAGCCCAGCTGGCATCTGTGATCAGCACCTAACCCTCACAATAGCAGACTCCACCTCTATTCCTCCAGCAGAGTGCTTAAACTCAGCCCTGAAAAAGACTAAAACACACACAAGCAATCGCCTGTTCCTCCTTGGACACCGGAGTGCTGTCCTCCCGGTCACAGTGCTACCTCTCAGAAGACACGATCTAGAGCCAAATAATTACAGTAAGCAGGATAGAGACAAAATATAATTGAGAGGAGTGAGAGAGCTAAATCAAGAAGTAACTACACCAAATGGCTAGAATACATTTCCAGAACATATGGTAGCATAGTGTATTATTTGAATAATACTGATAACATTATTATAGACTAAATCATTATCTATATACATCAGGGGAGAGAGTTAAGGTTACTGCAAATTCACCTGCTTAATACTTTATTACAGGTTAAAATGATAAATTATCCATTTCTCAGCAGCAATCAGTCCTTCTGTCAACCTTGAAATTGTTATACAGAGAAAGAATTTGCTTTTACAGAAAATGTAAATGTTATTGAGTTATTTCGTAGTACAACACTTTCTCAGCCTTACTAATAAATTCAACAGGATGAAAGCAAATAGTTTCTTCAGAGATTACTCTTAAAAACAGCAAGGGTCAGTTCAGGTTCTCAATCCTGCTCCATCTTCTCTGTGTAGCTCAGTTGTGCATGAGAGTCGAAAACACTAAAGACTGCCATGCCAAGGCATACCACCTTTCCCAAACTGCCTTTCCTCGTCCTTCTCAACACAGATGCCCTGTGTCAGAGTCATGAGGAACAACCAGGATGTCCCCAGAAAACCACTGTGTTGCAAAGCTTAAGATGATGTTCCAAATTCATCTTTCAGTATCTTTTTAGTGGTTCGTTGTCTCTGAAAGTTCCCCGCTGTGCTGGGCCGCTCCGTGTGTCTTGCACACCTCTCTTCTGCCAACAATCCCACCAGCTCTGCCCTGGTTGCTGGAAGACTCTCCATCTCACTGCAGAGGAGAACAAGCAGGCAATGCAAGAGTAAGGAGCACACATACTGAGCAGCCTTCCAGCTCCAGGCGTGCCTCTGCAGGACCCATCTTTCCCCGAGGGCAAACAGGGCACAGGCTGCTGGATATTCAAGGCTGGTGCAGGGGTTCCTCTGGCACTGTGTCCCCTCTTCCGCCCTAAGCCAGCAGGGACCACATCAATAACCACAAATAACAATCATGATAATGTTCAAATGCAAATCTGGCATCATCTATGACTGAGATGACTGTCATCTGAGGGCTGGACCCCTCCAAAGAAGAAATCTCATCATAGCTAAGGAATAACATTTCCATCAGCTGTTTTAAATCCTTCCAGAGACGTGCTTCCAGCTCTGCTGGCAGAGCTGCAGTTGACGATCTCTGAGACACTGAGCTATCCCACAAGTGTTCCCTGGAGCATGCAGCCCTGGCACAGCTCCCAGAGCGGCTCCCACTCCAACCATGGCAAGGCTGCTCTCCGTTTCCGAGCAAACTGGAGCTGACCAGTGGAGAATCCACCCAGAGCAGCCATGGCATCTGGGCTGCAGAAAGCAACCTGTACACCGACCCAGCTCCGACTGCAGCTCCAACCCAGGAGCTGCGCAACCTATTCTGAATTCTCATTTGCTCCCTTTCACATTGCTGCATATCGTACAAACAACTGACATTTCTGAATCTCTCAAAAATGAAAGGAGAAATTCTGGTTTTCCAAAGGGACAGCGCAGCCTTCAAGGCACTGCTGAACTCTGCTGTCTGAAGAAAGAGTGATTTAAAACTGAGTACTACCCTTTGATGATTACCGACTGAGACGTCACATTAATCAGAGCTTTGTGAATGGTTTATGTGCAACCCTATACACCTTTACTTAAAAGCAGAGAAATCAAGGATGTTTAACAGCTCCCGATATGGTCTTTCTAAACTTCAAAAGGGATAAACTATTTATAAAGTGCCACTGAGAAGAGTATCCAGCCTAATTCTAGATTTATTTGAATAGTTTGCCTTTTAAAGAAAGTGCCAATGTTTTGTCTTATGTGCAATTTACTGCAATGCTAATCTTCACGCAGACCTCAAACAGAGTCAGTGGCCATGTCAGCTTCCTTTGCAGCCAGTGACAGTAAAAGCGCATTTTCATTCACCCTACAGAGAACGTGACGAAAACTCAAACCATTAAAAAACTCATATAACCTGAAGCAGGCAAATTCCACCTGCCTTTTCCATGGATGGGAGAATTGCCAAAACCTGTGGAGAACATAACCTGCCAAGCAGCTCCTCTGGCCAGTCAGAGCTCAGGTGCCACTGTAGCCACAGCTACCAGGAAAGAAAAGACTTCATCTGAGAAGTGGACACATTTTACCCAAGGGAATGCCCAGACCGGAACATATAACTCAAGCTTTCACTAGAAGTTCTCTAGCATAAGGTAGCTATAAGAACAGAGATGGCACCTTTATACCAAATAGTTAAAATGTGTTTTCTAGAAAACTGCATTTTCCCACCAATCCAGACAAATGTCTTATGTCTAAGGAAGAAACCTGGACTGAGATGCTTTGGCAAATGGCACTCTCTGTCTAAGGAAGGTCCAAAAATAGTACTGCTCACAGCTACAGCTGTTTCTGGCTGCAGTAACTCTGAACATGAGCATTGTCTTGCCCAGCTGTGCAGACCTTTAGCAATTCGTATTCTGTAACCAACTGGTGCTCTTCAGTGTTCTGCGCAGTGCTTGCACTGTTTTCTTTCCCTGGAAATGGCTGTCGTGTCTTAACTGAGGCTCTTCTCTCTCTGCCTTGTCAGATATTGGATATCCACTGTTCCCTTCCTCTTCCATCTTCAAGAAAACTGTGTTATGTTGCTGCTGGCTCTTTTCTAGTTCAGCTGAAGAGAGCTGAATTAAAAAGCAGAATAGCAATGCAAAGTCTTTACAAAATCTGCAACCTTTCTTTCTACTTTTTTTCTTGCAGTAGAAAAGTAACTTTTTAAAGTTGAAGCAACAAAAAAAAACCCTTTTGTGCAAATATGGACCTCTAGTACATATGATATCTTAAGTGTATATCTTTGTAATATAGTAGCACAATTACTTTCAAGAGGAAAAGATTAATCTCTTTCAGGAGGCTTATTGGAAAAAGAAAGGAAAAAACGAGGTGAAACCAACTAGAACAGTTTATCTATTTAAAATAAAGTGACTTAGAGTTTCAGCACTTTTTTCAGTAACTAGACGAGAAATATTAAATTTAAAAAGGCAAATGTGTCAATGAATAAAAGAGAACGGAATGAGTTTAAAATAGCATGAAAAGTCATTTTCAAAGGACACTAAAACCAGAGATATTCAGGATGCTTCACACAGCATTGCTATAAGCAAATGAAAGAAGCAGATTTCTGTCACAAAAGGAATAATCATAATGTTTCTTTCAGTGGTGTCTCCTGGAACTATATTGATAAATGAGAAAATTGTCGAATGCAAACGGTAGCTGAGTGTCTGAACTGTACAGCCTTCACAGGGACAGAGTCTCAAATGTTATTTCTGCTTTTGAAAGATAGATAGTAATAACAAGTAGTTATTCTGTGTAACTACCTATCACCCTAGAATAAAAATGCAGAGATATGGAAAGAGACCAGAGGACTTGAAAATACCATCATAGGAAGATAACCAGGGCTACTAAAACTCACCAAGGTCAACTAAAGGTCAGAAAATTAATGCAACCTTAGGATCTGAGTAAAGTCAGCTTCAGATGTGGCAAAGTGAGCAAGGAACAGACAGTCAATATACAGAAGTCACCATAAATGGTGGAATTAGATATAAATTGGAAAAAATTAACTGCATATAATTTGAAATATAAGTGTTAGCATTCTTTAATTGGCCAATAATCATTATTTGAGTAGATTTTAATGCTTTTTAGACTTTGGATAAGTTTTTGTTCTCTGTTCCTTTGGACCATATAAACATCACAAGCTAGTGTGACAAATTGGTAGATAATTTGGCAACTTGGTACGCAATTTGGATGGAAAAATTTGGTGAAAAAATTGTGCAAATCACACTGTTTAAACATAGCCTAACAGCCTGAATCCATTGAAAACTTCAACTCCAGTGAGGGTGAGATCCATCCAGCTCCAGTGAGAGTTTCACCCAGCTCCAAGATCCTGAAATTTCATTGTAAGCAGCAAGGTTCAGAGAGACTTCAGTAAGTATATCTAGGGTAGCAGCCGTGCTGATTGCCTCACAAGCACTCTGGGAATAATACTGAAAGATCAGTATTCAACAGATCCCTTGGTCCTGCAGCTGACTACGGCAAATAGGAAACTAGATGGACTGCAAAGGTCTTCCTCAGCTTCACATCCCTTACACACAAACACGGGCAGCGTGCAAAGGATACCGAGTCGCAGGATGTGCTCAGTCGGTAGACCTGCAGAACAAGGCTTAAAGCCTTGAGTGGTGACTCTCTTTTCCTCCTGCTCAACCAACCTGCAAGAGTCAAACAGAACCTGAAAAACATGTATGTGGAGAGTCAGAGCTGTTTCACCCACAGTGTATCGCCACTTGGATATCTGACAGTTCCCCCATACATTCAGAGCTTGGAAGCCTAGCAAATGAAACCCTAGAGAAAAGAAGCAGTGCAGGTAATTAAAGTAAAGTCATTTAATTACTTTTTAATAGAGTAGGAAGAGAAGTAACACCAGATTAATGTGATGGAAGAACACAGAATTCAGAAAGTTTAGACATGTATGTTTGTGGATCACAAAGTAAAAAGAAAATGTCTTGTTTCTGAGTGAGAGGCTTACTTTAAAGAAGGAAGCTGAACAGAAACCAGGACATTTACAACAACTTGAATGTGTTCAGCGTCAGTGTCCTACACTGTGGACCAGTAGCAGATAATACTAGATGCCATGCCATATAACAGCAAACAGGAGGTTGATCACTAGTATGTGGCCTCCTGCTGAACATCACAGTGAGAAATCCTCTGACAGAACAAGCTGCTATGGACATTTGTGGTGAGCATGGCTGCATTGTGCCTTTACCACTTGCCATGACAACCATCTGAAGTCTGTGGAGTGGCCCACAGGCAGGACTAAGGGAAGAATTCAACTGCAGGCAGTCAACACAGCAACTGATCTCTGCAAGCTGACTTGTGCCTTGGGTTTCTGTATGTGGTTGGATCTTCCTTGCACTTGAACACTGCAAAGAACAGAAGACATATTTAACGGAGAAGAGGGCAAGGGAACTTAAAATGGAGCACTCCAGTAAAACAATTTCTTCTGGATGAACAAGTGTTGCTACTGAAGGTGTTTCTGTCTTCATGCTCAAGGACCTGAAGAATCAGTATCTGCCCTTCTCATTTGTACGTCTGCCATCTTTCGCACCTACCTCTCTTCTAAGTTTCCACAGCTATTTCCAGTGTCCTCAGAACTGACTATTTGCCTTAACTTTTCTAGAGTCATTTCTGAAGGACCACTTAGAGTGATGCCAGAGATGATCTGAATTTCACCCACTCGGTCTGAGATTAAACACTGGTGTCTGCTAGTGCTTTCAGAAAAAAAGCACCATGACACAGGAGACTCCCATTGTCTGTTCCTGGGGACACCTAAGGGCTGCAGCTGCTAGTCTTACTACAAGGAGGACCCGAGACAATCTGGTTTGCCTGTCCTATTAGGACAGCTGAAGCTATATTTTAAGTGACTAATCTATGTGCATTCCAAATGTGCTTTGTAACTAATTTGATAATACTATAACACCTTATTCCACTTCAGCTGTACAGGTGTCAGGGAACTTAGAATGGGTATGGTAATACCAGACTTCAGAAGGTAACCAGTAGCAACACCAATGCAGAACAAGGTTATATAAAATGCCCTCATGCTGTCCTCCCCCGGTACCAACTTCTTCACCATAAAGGGAAGTGTGTGGGGAGGGCAAAAAGGCAGCAGAGACGATCCCAAGGATGGCAGAGTTTGTCTGAGATCCCAGTCAGTCCTGGTTTGTAGTAAGGGTATCTATCATGCAGAGAGAAAACTAGAAACAGTGTTCTGCAGGGGACTTGGTAGAGATAACAGATGCTTGTTGACACCCTGAGATGTCTGGTCAAGAGCCAGCTCTGAGCTCAAAGCCTTGCTGCTGTATTAGCACCACCATGAACTTAGGCTACCTGTCTCTGTGCCTTCCCAAGAGGCCTGAGCTCAGGCAGAGAGAGCTATCATCTGCTCCCCATCTACAGAGATCCCAAGTCATCTCATGGAACTGTCACCTCATGTTACATGAATGCTTTCACCCTGGGTGCTGTTTAAGTATTTCTCTTCAAGGATAGCTCCAGTTAAGTTGTTTCCTCCCTCTATTTTTTTTTCTCTACCAATTCAAAAAGAAGGGAAAGCATTAGTAATGTTTATGATCAATAAAAAATAAAAGCAAATATGTACATGATAGTCACGAGACTACAAAATGGGACCTGAGTTGCAAACAGAAAATAAAAAGGAGCATCTGTACATACAGGCCATAAACCTCATCTTAATTTTCATTTCCTCAAACGATCACTAAGGTCACTACTAAATAATATGCCATTATTGAAAATTGCATCCACAAGCTTTCCTTAGATATCTAAGCCACTTGAAAGGTATTCTCCCACCATCTCTCCTGTGCTGCCACCATCCACCTTTATTTCTGCACCTCACCTCTGTAATGTGAGGGTAATAGGTTATCTACAACTGCCTGAAAGGAGGTGGGTGTGGTGGATGTAGGTCTCTTCTCCTAAGTAACAAGTGATAGGACAAGAGGAAATTGCCTCAATTGCTCCAGGGAGGGTTTATATTTGATATCAGGAAAAATTTCTTAACTGGAAGAGTGGTCTGACATTGGAATAAGCTCCCCAGAGAGGTGGTGGAGTCACTGTCCCTGGAGGTGTTTAAAAAGCGTGTAGACATGGCACTTCAGGACATGGTCTAGTAGACATGGTGGTGTTGGGTTGATGGATGGTTGATGGTTGGACTCGATCATCTTAGAGGTCTTTTCCAACCTTAAAGATTCCACCATTCTATGATTCTATGGTCTATGCACATGATGTATCTTTGAGGAAGACACAAAGAGATGCCAAAAGGAGGGGGAGAGGACCAGTAACAGATTTAATACAAATTCACAGCTTACAGAAAGTAGTGAAGCAGGCAAGGCACAGGTGCTATACCAAAATTATCTTTTACCCCAGCGTTTCCTCCAGGCTAATTAGTTTTGCCACAGCACTTAGTCATAGGCTGTGGCACCTAAAAGGAATACCTAACAGCTGGGAGTCCACCCATATAAGGCCTTCCTCAACACACGCTACACACTGAGTGGCAGTCTAACATCTTTTATAAACCCTGACCTCATTTATCATCTGTTACAAGAGTTAAAGCATAACCTTGGTCACCTCTCTCACTCATGCATGGCTGCTGTTTCTGAGAGTGCATCACTCTAGAAGCATCCTTTCAAAAAACCCAGCTGTGGGAAGGATACAGCTGCTGGAGCTGGTCCAGCCCATTGCAGGGGCAGTGCCCCAGGTGTAGGTGAGAGGCCGTGGTAGCTGAACAAGGCCACCGCTGCTGAGGTTTTGTCCTGTGGCTGCCACGCTGCTTGGAGCCAGCCCCATGCAGTGAGGCTGCAAAGGAGGAAGATCAGGACCACAGAGGAGCAGCTCCAGCCACTCTGGTGCCAGCCCAGCCACTTCAAGCGCGTTGTACCATGCTCCCCGTGCTGCCACCAGCCTCAGACAGAGCTCTGACAGCTGTCAGGGCACAAAGGCAATCCTGCTGGGAAAGCAGGGCTGCTCTTCACACAAGAGCTTTTCCCAAAATTAGCATATGCACCTCTGCTTCCCACAACCTTTATTCCTCACTGCTCAGTTGAATCAACTGCATTTCTCAAAATAAAGTGAGATCCATCATGGAACAAGGATTCTGTTACTGTTAAAAACCCTTGGCTGGCTTTCTTAGAGCTGAGGTCATTGAGGTCAGAGAGGCTGGGCAGGATCTGACGTCTGCTATCAGCAAAGTGTGTGTGCAAAGCTGTACACTGGTACCACCTCCTCTTGCCACAGTTGGCATCTTCCTTCCTTCCTTGCCTGCCCAAAGGCACTTGCACCTCTCTACTTTGTGACTGCTACTTCTGCTTTTTGCACACTGAGGAGAAACTCTTTTCAATATTTTTATCAACAACACAGACGATGGTATCAAGTGCACCCTCAGCAAATTTACAGGTGACACCAAGCTGAGTGGTGCTGTTGATAAAAAAGAATGAAGTGATGCCATTCAGGGGGACCTGGACAGGCTCAAGAAGTGAGCCCATGTGAACTAAATGAGGTTCAACAAGTCCAAGTGCAGGGTGCTGCACCTGAGTCGAGGCAATCCCAGACATGAGTACAGACTGGGAGAAGAACCCATTGAGAGCAGCCCTGCGGAGAGAGACTTGGGGGTTCTGGTGGATGAAAGGCTCAACATGAGCCAGCAGTGTGCACTTGCAGCTCAGAAGTCCAACTGCATCAAAACCAGTATGGCCAGCAGATCGAGGGAGGTAATTGTCCCCCTCTACTCTGCCCTCATGAGACCCCACCCTGGAGTACTGCATCCAGGTCTGGGGCCCCCAGCACAAGAAAGACATGGACCTCTTGGAGTGAGTCCAGAGGAGGGCCACAAAGACGATCAGAGGGCTGGAGCACCTCTCCCATGAAGAAAGGCTGAGCGAGCTGGGGATGTTCAGTCTGGAAAAGAGAAGGCTCCAGGGAGACCTAATTGTAGCCTTTCAGTACTTAACAGGGTCTTATAGAAAGGATGAAGAGGGACCCTTTTACTCAGGTAGATAACGATAGGACAAGGTGCAATGGTTTTAAACTAAAAGTGGGTAGATTTAGATTAGACATTAAGAAGAAATTATTTTCTGGGAGGGTGGTGAGGCAGTGGAACAGGTTTCCCATAGAAGTTGTGGATGCCCCATACCTGGAAGTGTTCAAGGCTAGGTTGGATGGGGCCCTGGCCAACCTGATCTAGTGGGTGACATCCCTGCCCATGGCAGTGGCGTTGGAACCAAATGATCTTTAAGGTCCCTTCCAGCCCAAACCATTCTATGATAATTCTATGATTAGGTGTTTCTATCCATTAGGTCCCACTGTCAGGACTGCCTCAAGAATCAATGGAAGTGCAGTACTCTCCTGCTGCCACTCATTTCCTCCGCAACTGGGAAGCAGGTGAGGACATGGTTATGGCTTCCCACCCTGTGTCCTGCAAAGGCAGCATTCTGTGTCATTCTGCAGCCTGGTGGAGTGGGATGGCATGCTGCTCTCCAGCAGACCTGCCCAAGCAGCATTGGTCTGAGACTGAACCACCACTAAGTCTGCACTTTGCTGTGTTCCCACTCTGCTGCCTACAAGCTATAGGGTATCTACGAGTTCTCCTCCCTGGTGCTGAGATGGGGGCCCTCAATCACGATTTCCCTGTGCACAGAGTATAACACAGGTCACAGCACCACCTCACTGTTTCTTCCTAGTTTGCAGGTGAATACTAAGCAGGGGATGGGAAGGAGAGGGGGAATTATGACCAGAGCCAAAAGAGGGATATTACATTTCAGTCACTAACTACCGAAGCGTTAGTAAAAGCTTAGAGCAGCAGTAGACCCAAATTAAATTAGTATATTATTATCATACTGGCAATATTCATACTAAGCACTGTGGAATTCCAACATTTGATTTAAAAAGAAAACAGAGGAAGAGAGGGAACAAGGCAAATAACCACTTATGCACCCCAAAGGTAAAGCGGTGCATCCCAGCCTTATCCAGGCAGCCACTACAGTTTTTGAGTGGCAGCAGAGAACTGGAGAAAGGGGATCAATGCTTTTATCTGGGTGATAAAAGCCTGAAAGTTAAGTAAATAAAATAAAATTTTCAAACACCAATGGTGGTGTTTTTTCCCACAGAGTAGGTGAGGAAGCTATTGAAGTGTATCAACACACGATATCAGCACAGCAGCTAGAAGACAAATGTGTTTTGCTGGGCACTTTAAAAATATTTCGGAAACCCTGTAACCCTAAAAATGAACATTGTATTTGAGCAGCACCAATTTTGGCCTCATCATGTTGGAAAAAATGGGATTGACAAGTATACAGCCAAACTGAGACAGAATGAGCAGCAGCAAGAGTCTGAGATTACCGAAAATGATATGCTTAGAGACAAAATTGTGTTCCATGTGACTGACAAAAGGCTGGGAGAGAGGTTATTAAGGGAGACGGATTTATGCTTGCAAAAAAGCAATAGACATCTGCCAGGTCTTGGAAGCCACACAATGCTAAAAGCGATAATGTCTGGGCAAAGTATTGAAAAGTCTGTATAAACTGTCAGCTGAAGCAGCATGAAAAGTAGCAGATATAGAGCTCAGCCATGAACAAGACATGCAAATCAGCAAGAGACAGAGACGAGAGCGGCCTTTGTGCTGCTGAAAATTACTCTGCATGGGCATGACAGAAGATGTTAGGGCTGGAGCTGTCTTCCCCCAGCAAACAACTTTGCTAAAATTCACAAGGACCCAGTGTCTCTGCCAAGGCCATGGCTGCCAAACATGGAAGCAAGATGTGTCAGCTTTCAAAAGCAAGAAGCTGTTCCTGGTGACGGAGTTGACACAAAGCAATACTTGAAAAGAGCCAAAGAACTGACCAGTGAAAGTTGGATCCTCATTAATCCAGGAGTTAGGAAATGGAGACACCAATATCACTAATTCTTGCGGAAAGCTATTGCCCAGAATCACAGAGGAAAATGGAGCTGCACCACATACCATCTGCAATCACAGGAAAAGGCATAGTGATGAGACTATAGGGAACAGAAAGCATTGTATCTGTAATCTGACAGAATAACTGAAATATTCATGTGGGAACATTACTGTTTTATGAACCCTGTACATTGCACAAAGATCCATACGTAACTCTTCCAGAATTGGGAGACTGGGGACAGAGGAGACTCAGCTGCTGTGAAACAGGGTGCCAGGCAAGGGGTTTTTTTTTTTCCATTTCTTTAACAATGACTCCTACCTTCTCTTCGGCTGCTGCTGTTCTCATGCGTGTGGAATTAGCCTCACTTGGAAGCCAGTTAGAGTGATGGCTGGCAATTCAAAACCTCCCTTGAGTGCAACGCAATGCCACTCTTCAGTGTGTTGCTCAGGCACAGCAGAAGGCCAAGTTCTGCCACTCAGCCTGGGGCTAGGCAGGAAGATGGAGTGAAAACCTTGAAAGATAATTAAATACCAAGGAATAACCTGGTACCTGTAGGCCCCTTTGCCTCAACAAAGGAACACAGGATGAGTGATGCAGTTAAGTCCCAAGGGCAGTGACCTGGATGAGAGATTGACAGAGTCATGGTCCAGTTCTACCAGGTAGCATGGACTTGCTGCCTATTTACCCTGCCATTTTTGTCTGTCTTCTCATAGCTGCTCATCCCAGCTCCTCTGCAAGAGGTTTCATATATACATGTATATTAACTATAGGAAAAAGGCAGATGAGATTTCTGAGCCAGGAAGTGCTACATCAGGGACCATTTAAGGCTCATTTAAGCCCATTTAAGGCTCCAAGATCAGATGGACTCAAGAAACTGGTGCACAGCCTGGAAAATATTGGTGACACGGTGCCTAGACATCCACTTAAAGAAACATAGTTTGTGTTGGGACTGAAGGTGCTGAGCCAACACTCTGGGGTTTGGCTTTGCTCATCTGGTTAAAGTCAATAACCTCTGCATTAGCAGTTTTCTGTAAGCACTGAACTGCCTGGATGCTGGTGGGAAGCTGCAGAACTCTGCTGGGTGGTTTACCTACAAGCTTCTGTGTTTGTAAATGTGAAGGCAGAAGATCCCAGGGAGGAGATTCCTGCTGTGATCAGATTGCACATACATGCCAGTGTACAGCTACAGTTCTGCTACAGACATAAACCAAACCCATGGCCCTTGGCTGCACAGCCACTGCCAGCCTTCAGACACGAGCTGCGCTGGTTAATTGCCGTGCTTCTGCTTCCTGAGAAAGGTGCTTGAAGAGGCTGATAGGACTCTTACCTTGTTTTGAACTCAGGCCTGTTTACCTAGGTAATGGAGGAAAGGGTAATATGCAAATTCAATCTCCAGTCCTACCAGGTATCCTGTCACCCTCCTTGGCGTGCCTGCTTCACAGCCCAAACTTCTTAATCCTCATCCCTTGGCACTGCCATCAATTAACGGCCTGGAATCACAACAGGCTGTGGAAACACCATCTCCAGTGGCAGATTACGAAACTTAGATCTGCAAACAGACAGGTGCATGAGTGTGAGAATCAGGTTTATTTTTAAAACTATATCATCTTTAATGAATAGATTTCTCAGGCTTAAAACATAATCAGTCGTAAACATTCCTCTGGCAAGTGGTGGGTACTTACTTTCACACATATTTGCTCTCTGAGCAGAATTTTTATTTCAAGGAGGATTTTTCCATTCTTATTTTTAATTGCTCCCATTTTATAACTGATGCTTGCCCTCAAAATCTGTTAGATTTGTCTGCAACATCTGTACCATACACAAAAGTGGTCCAAACGGCTACAGGCTGAACTACACCAAAGGGGTGTTATTTAGAACCATTTAAAATTTTCTATATCAGGCCAAGCAAGTACAATTTAGCCTGAAGAGTGCTATGTTTGTCAAATCTATTGCACATTGTTATTAAGGAGCAAAATTAAATCTAAAATAGAAACCTCAACACTCCACTTTATATATAGCTACCACAATATTTGCCAAAGAGCCTTTCACAATGAAACTGGTAGCAGGCAATGAGGCTTTGTTTGCTATCTGCAAGGCCAGATAACAGCCATCTAGTTTAACCCACTCCATGAGGCTGGAACAGCTTTCCCAACCAGCATCCCCACTTTAAGCATGTAGCATGCAGCATCTCTTCTGGAAACTGTTGATTTCCTGAAAGCTCCAGCTGAGAAAGAAGACGATCATCCTAGGTAAGATACTGCCAAAAGAGCACATGAGTATCATGTGGTGCTGCAGACCAGGTAGATGGGGTAAAAGAGAGCAACTATGAGCTAACGGTCTGCTTCCTCAGCCAGAAAGGACAGACACTACAGAGACAGGCTGCCTCCATGAGGTGTTACTTTGGTCTTCTGACTCTAGTTATCTCAGCAGCACCTTTTTCCTCACTGGGAGCCTTCTCACAGCAAGCCTGATGGCAGCACCCTGGATGTCCCTGGGTGAGGGAGGACCAGTCCCTGCCTGTGGTGCCTGCTGACTCTGCTCTGGATACAATCTCACCTGTTCTTCTGGCAGCCAGCAGCTCTTGGGTGAACCTGGATATGTAAGTCAGGCTGACATGCACTCGCAGAAAGGTCATTTAAAGCTAAGCAGATTTCTTCAGAAAGGCAGGGTATAAAGGACCTGTCGGTCCCTGTGTATACTGACACAAAAATGCAGCATAAATGTGAAAAGAAAATTCCTCTGCTGCTATAGCTGATCAGTCCTTCTGCTGCCTCTCATAAGAGGAAGATTTTTTGCTTCCTGTCCACCCTTTTTCTTAGTATTTGAACTGCCAAGAAATTAATTTTCCTCCCTTGTCCTATGTCACAGTGTCTCTCTCAGTCTGGCATTCACAACTACCCTGTGCATTTTCATCAGCACTGGAAATATGTGTCTCCTGCAGGTCTATTCAGCAAAGAAGTACAAGGTAGCACAGGCTCTTTAATATGACCTTGGTTTCCTATGAACTGAGAGATTACTCTTTCCTCTGCTGTTGCAGAAGCACGAATGTATTTTATTAACCATCTATTTACACATATTTAGCAAACATTGATCAATATCCTGTGTCTTGAGAAAAATCCATTCTCAAAAGCTTTTAGCTTCTGAACTCATCTCCTGTTTGCCAGTGTGTATAATCAATAGGCGTATTTGCTAGGAAACAGGAAAGTATTGACTTGCTAGTGAATGTATGAAGTAACTTAAGCAATGACTATTATATATCATTTAGTAATTGTTACAGAAGCCTTTCTACTGGGAGGCAGCAGATGTCAAAGTTTTGTAGGAATGAGTTTGTAAAGGAAAAGAAATCAAAGATACGGAATTTGTGTAATATCAAGTAACTCATTTTATTTCTGTCAGGATACTAGTATATTCCTCACACAGTAAGAACACTTCTCACAAATCACAACCCAAAACTATAGTCTCTGATTCCCCAGAATTGATGTTAAACATAGAAAAAAGCACAGTGAAAACTAGAACCAGGAAAACTGCAGATATATTTCAGAGAAGTTTCTACATCAAAAATTTAAGAATAAAAGTGTTCCTTTGAGGGCTGTACCCTGCTTCCACACTAAGAAGAACTTAAGCCTATATATAACAGCATCTCCTGGGAAGTTTCACAATAACTGTAAATCCTCTTCTGTAAACCTAATGGGTTGACTGCCATGAATTTACTGCAAACTCCAGAGACATTTTGCTGCTTGGCAATGCATCTAGAACATCCCTCACACAAACATAAAACTAAAGGACAAGGCTTGCACCAGGTTTGCTCCTGACTTTCTTTCTCCTTCCCTCTGGTTGTAGAGAACACAGACCTCCAGTGGCTTGCAGAGTAGCCTCTCATCCACGGTCTGTGAGGTCGTGGGTTGCAAATGTGCCACCACTCCATCCTTACACCATTGCAGCACTCCTGAATCCAGCCTTTCTCCTTTCTTTTCTTTGGGGGCCAGCTGCAAAGAGAGGCCTGTTTTACCTAGTAGCACTGCTTGGTCACAGGTTGCCCGATGCCGTATGTGACATGTATCATCGGAAAATCACGCACAAGTATGATCTCAAAACAGGGGTCCAGCCGTCTGACAGGGAGAACTGTGGCTCTGGATGCAGCTGGCTAAGGCATTCCCACCGCCACCGCCCACTGGAAGCTGCCATGGAGTCAGCAGAAGAGGATGTTGCTCGTGTCTCAGTGCCTAGTTTGCCGTCCTGCATTTTAAACTGCCCGTGAAGGGGGGGTTGGTGCTAAAAAACACCATCCTGCACTGAAGCGGAGAAGACAAGAACCACTGAGAGCTGACAGCTATTGGAGCAGCGAGATCTGAAAACACCACAGGCGTTTGCTGTGTCATTATGAATCTCAATCCATAAATGAACACATGCAGAATATGTACCACGCCATGTGCTTACCAGCAGGGCAAAGATGAAGGTTGGTGAAGCAACAAAACTCGTTGGTTGGCTTGGGGCTGGATGCCAATGATACAGTGGAGAAGCTGGAGCTTGTGGCATCATTTAGACTCAGCTCCATGGGTGCTCTGTGGTTGCCTCGTGATTTAGCATTTTGCTTGACCTCCTGGCAGTAGGAGAGAGGTGTATGCAGACTTATTTATGTAGCCCTGAAGTCAGCTCTGTACCCAACAGCACAGCCTGCAAAGCGAGGCATACTCTGAAACAGGCTGAAGCGAAGGCCCTGGGTGACAAACGCGTTGCAGTCAGCTTCACCATATTTTGTTTCTCTCCCGCTCCAAGACAAATCTGCCATCCTGTGAACAAGAGTTAAATTAAAGGCTGTCATGCATTGCTGTTTCACATGATGCCTGTGTCTGTCCGTTTCAGATATGCTCCTTCCAAATTAGCAAAGACGCATCGATCAGGAGGTTGTTGAGATCGGGCACAGTGGCTGCTCCTCCTGCCTGGGAATCCCCCAGAGTCCTGCCCCACGCTCAGGACAACCTGACCGTGGACAGCCTGCTACTCATATCACCCTGCTACTACGCAGCACCCTGCCAGGGAAGGAAAAGCACCAGAGAGCACTGTGTAACTCAGTCAGCAAAAACTGGTAGCAGATTTGTAATATGTTATTTAAGCTTTTTTTTTTTTTTTTAAATAATTATTTGCCCAACTGCTGGAAGCTGAAGGAATCATCTGTTTGTGTAAATCTCTTACTATGTTTTTACTATGTAACTACTTGAAACTCTTTACATCACACACGTAAACATACATACATGTGTACATGCACACCCACACATACAAATTGATCCCAGCTGTTCTTCTGTTCAGATTCTAAACTCTGCTCCAAAAAGTCCCCATTATTACCCTTTTTCTGAAAAATACCTTTGTTTCTTCTTGTCATAACATCACTTTTCCTACAAACAGAAGGATTGTTGCCAGCAAACAAAACCAACACTGATTAGTCCAGTACCTGGTTCAGGCAGATACCAATGGGATAATAATAAGCCTGGGAAAGGCAAGGAAAAAAATTTTTATCACACATGTCTGATCCTTGCCTTCAAACCTCCATCTGCAATAACCATCAGGTCAGGTATTTTGCAACTCATTCCAGAGATACAGGAAGAAAAGGGTTCTTTTCCTTCTGAAGAAGTTTACTGGCAAATTGAGCCTCTCCTTACTCCCCCTTGCAATTGCCAGAGCTGCAGCACAGAGTGATGTGGGGAGGGTGGACAGAGGCAGCACTTAGTAGTCCGCTTCTCTGCTATGGCAGTTGTGCTCCAAACCCCATTTCCACTAGGGTTGAGGGCACCTGGGCTCCCTCTGCACCTACGGCCCAGGTCACCCGCCCTGCTGCACACCCCTCATTCACCTCCTGGCTGTCAGGTTGTTAAACAAAGCCTCGAGGCAGCCGAATCCAGTTTCAGCCCTCAGCTAGGGCTGTGTTCAGGGGTGCAGAAGGTAGAGATCAGTCTCTTTAGTTACCTGTTCCACTCGGGTCCCCAGCATCCTCAGGGGTTTGGGAGATGCCTGTGCCTCTCACCATCAGACCCCCATCACAATTTGCAGCGGATTGCTTTGCTCTACCTCTGATGGTATGCAGCTGCCAGCTGACACATGGAAGACACAGATGACTTGAGAAATCAGCTCCTCTCCTGACTCACAGGGAGGAAAGATGCCATAGTGACAGTCAGTTGCAGATATGAGAAACTGAAAATTAAAAAAAAAAAAAATACACCCCAGCACTGCAGGGTGATATTCTAATGATATGAAATGGATGTGTCAAAAATAGAATACACCCACTTAAAAGGAATATCTTTTAGAGAAATAAATGTTCTTTGCAGAAGATGAAAGGCTGCACAGAGTAACACATGGGAAGGCAAATAAATGAGTAATAGTTCCAGGGAAGGTAACTACTTTAGTGTGAAAAGCATTTCCAGTTCCCTGTGCTGCAGTTGTACGACTCCTTAGTACAGAGCACGTGTATTATGCACATTTTAATTTCTTTGCCAGGCCTTGCACTTTCTAGGGAGACCAAGTCTTTGGAGCTGGACTGTGAGCACCTGGTGACCCAGACTCAGTGGCACAATGAGTGCCCAAAAGCAGCTCTGTGGGCATGTCCCGCATCCAGACACCCATAGCTCCTCGTAAAGCTGGACAAATGAATAAGGCTTGGTTAGCAAAAATTCGGTCTCAAGGTAAAAGATGTGAACTACTGGCTAATGTAAACAGGTAGCACCAACAAGTTTAAAGACCCTAAGCCACATCAGCAGAACTGTATCCTGGAGGGAGGCAAAAAAGTTTTAGGACTCACAACAGATGAAATTATACATAAGTCCTTAGTAATGATATTAAGCAAGTAAATGGGTTTCCAGGTATATAAATGAGGGAATAGGATTTAACACTGAGGTCTTTCCAGCTCTCTAAACAGAACTGATGAGTTCGATATCAGAATCCCATAAATTGTTCAAATGTCTGTGCTTTTAAAGGGATGTTAAAAATAGCTTGCCCTATACTTTTAAAAGGATGTTAAAAATGAATTGAACAGACTGTCATGAGAAAAAATTGAGGCTTGAGGACAGCCTTATTGTGTAAGTGATTCAAGGAGCCTGAGCAGCTTATCTTATCACACACACAGAAAAAAAAAATTAAAAAAAAATGCAGAAGACAGAGGGGTGGCTTGATTACAGAGTAAAGGCAGATTTACAGAGAGAAAATCACAAATATTAAAGGGATTCTTAACGTGGATAAAAAAGACATGCATAAACTCACTGGCTGGGAGTTAATGCCAGACAAATTAGAAACAAGGAGCAATTTGTTACAGCAAGGATGATTAACCATTAGGACAAGCCATTACTGAAACCAGTGGATTCTTTTTTTGCTTCAAATTCAGAAAGAATATTTTCTTGGCAGGGAAGCTTATTCCGCAAGGTTATGGTCCTATATACATCAGTAATAGATGAAAGCACATCATTTCCACTGCAGCAAGTTGGGCTGCATGCCTCTTCTGGCCTTCGCATCTGGCCTTCTCCGGAATGAATGGTAAAATATCTGACCCAATGGTTACTGCAAATAGAGTTTTGAAGGCAAGGATGAGACTTGTGAGATAATTTTTATTTCGCAATGGCCTTTCAACTGGCTAGTAATGACAATCTGGCATATTAAAACCGTATCTCCAAGCTCAAAATAAATTCCTTTTTTATTGCTAAAGAATGCAACTGGATCCACATGAAATTGATGCAATGCCCCAGTTGAATGCAGTGTCAGCTGGAGTGGGTATCATTTCTTAAACTCTTCTCCAATGACCTGCTGTACCAGGAGTATTACTCTTACCATTTGTCTAAAGAGCAGAATAACTGCAATCAAAAATTTGGATCTTCTAGATAGAATCAACAAATGTCAGTGACAGAAACCTTATTAAAAAAAAGCATAGGAAATGTCATATATTTATAGCCACACAAAAGACCAACTTTTCTACCAGCTCTCTCTTACGCATAAAGCAATTTGTATAAAGATTGATAAGAAACTAAGTCAAACTTTATTTTTAACACCTAAATGAACTCCATTCTGACAATGTTGGGCACTACAGCATATTCTCTAAATTACCTAACCTGAAGTTCACATCAGTCAACTGTCTGCTTCCTAAATTCAGGCTGGTTTTGTAGCAAGCAGCCAAACAACCTGAGCAGTTATTCCAGGTCCAGAGACAGAGCTTCTTCTAGCAGCAAACTCAAATCATCTCAGCAGATTATTTGCTTGGTCATCCAAAAGCATCTGCAGTGATGATAATGGAGCAGTTGCTCCCAGATTCTCTAGAGAACAAGCATATGTCTCTGGGAAATCCTTATATGATGCGTATTGGATGCCCTTCACAACCGCACACGTATGTTGTGCATGCATACAAGGCAGTTCATCTGCTCTTACAGCCTACCAAGGATGGTACCAAACTGCAGTGATACCACAGACTCTAGCTGCACAGAAATCAATGCTCATTCCTTGCAGCATTAATTACTAACCCTATCACACCACTGATGTTTCCTAAATCACAACGTATGGTGTCTTTGGTTCAGTAATCCCACTCTACATCCAGCAAAACTCTTCGGGATGTCCTGGGATCAGCACACTCCAACCATGAAAGGATCATCATGAACTGCTCTGCCACTCTCAGACTGCCTGCAACTGACCATCTAAGCACAAAATGGGAAGGAAATTTATTATTCCTGAACCATGCCACTTCGTGAGTTTGGCTGGGCAACAGTAAGTTTGTTTCTGGCAATCCAGTGTACGTGTTTCTGTGGAAACAGGAACCAGCAGAATGCACGCTCCTAGCCACTGGTTTGCTCTGGTCTCCATGGAAACAATCATTGTATGGGTGAAAAAAAGGGTAATGATTGCAAAGTAATGACTTACTGGAAGCTTCTCTCTGCCTTAATTTTCCTTTCGTGATCGTTATTGCTATGAAAAAAAAGAAAGCATGTATGATGATGTCTCAAATCCTTGACGTGATAAAGGTCAGGGTCAGAAATCATGGGTTGAAGCTCCCAAGAGCTCAGGCAGCCCACCATCAGACCCCTGGGAGACATCTAGAACCAATTCTGCCGAGGCAGGTGAGACAAAGACCCACCGAGCTTGCACAGATAGGCTTGATACCTCCAAACACAACCTATCCCAGGCTACCAGGTTACCACGATGAGGGGAAAACAATGCACCTCAGAGAACTGACAGTCACTCACATGCCTGCTGAGGAGCCTGCTGGTGGTAGGTGTCTTGGCAGAAGGAGGCCCTGTGTAGGTCTCGAAGCCACATACCACTTTCCCAGTCCCCTCAGCCTCCTGTTTTCTCCCCAGAGCACACCAGATCTTTTTTCTCTTCCTTTACTTTTTATGTCTCATAGAGGTACAGCAGTCTCACAATATTAATCCCACACAACTGCCTCACTTTCCATGACATGACCTCAAAAGCAATACCATTGCTGCAACACAACAGAGATACATCCTGTGAAAATCAGCTGAGGATTGCAGTCTGTATGTGGCCTGAAGTTTTCATATCTCATCTCCCTTCTCCTCTGTGGACCTTCACAGTGACCCTCTGCATTTGGACTCCCTTTTCTTTCCTCCCTAGGATCACTAGCATCTTTGGCCCACATATACTTTCTCAAGAAAAGTTCACGTGGGCACCTTTTTTTGTCAGCAGCTACTGTTCAGGATTGCTGGTTATCTTTTCACCTCAGCTTGCCTTCATCTCTCGCTTCCTTCTGGTAACACAGAGATATCTCATCAAGTAGTGGTGCACTGTGCACTGCATTGACACAGCTCTCCAGTGTGTCTCCTCAAACAGAGAGAGATGTGTTTTCATGTCTTCAGGATATCAAAGCCCATCCAGTCTCTGTCTTTGGCAGTGCAATGGCATCACCTTTTAGCCACCATGTCCTTATGCAAAAAGGTTGGAAATGGTGTCATTGACCATACAAGGGAAAAGCCAGTCAGGACAAGATGCAATGCAGCTGTGGAAGACAGGCACTATGATGAGGGGTCTGTAGTCTAGTAGAGATGAGATCTTGTGCCCACATAGGCATAATAGTACCTAGAGGTTAGTTAAGCCCTGGAAAGACATGGTTCATGTCCTTAACTGTTTACCTGACCTTGACCTCTAAAGGCCCATTCCAGGACACAGCCCTTGCCACAATTTCCCCATTTGCTCCTTTACCTTCAGAGCAATGGGTTATGAATGGCTCTGGTGTGGTTGCTGTGACTGGAGGCACAAGTGCTTCTCACTTTTGTGGCTACTTAAGACCAGCAATCCTCCAAAGTTCTCCACTGCCTACTCCTGCCACATAGACACGCGGTGAGACATTTCCTCCCAGTTGGTGCACACACTTGCCTCTTCAGGGACAAAGACCTTTTGTGCTCAAGCTGGTTTCCTGAGGGTATTCGCACAGCTGTTTCATCTCCACACAACAATCATGTGAACAAGGCTCCTTTCTGTAGAGACAATCTAAATAAAAAAACCTCTCTGCTAATAATTACCTGACTGTAAACGCATGGCAGAAAATAATTGAGCCATTTACATGAGGAGCTCAGAATGTCCTTGGAGTTCTTGGACTAGCCAAATGAAAGGTCCTCACTTTCATACTGCTTTATAGTTGTCCTGCGACTGCCAGAAAATCAGACCTAGCCCCTTTTCAATGGGATTTAGGGACTTGGGGCAGGAAGATGTCTAGTGTTCCCAATGGCAGTGAAACTCTGGAAGATGTAATTTTTTTATTGTACTGCAGTAATGCCTAGAAGCACAAGAGTTAAATAGTGACACATATTCCCACCTCCTTCTTGCTCCCCATCCCAACATAGTGATATATGCACAAAGTCGACCCTTCCCTAGAGAGCTCACATTCTGATTAGGAGTTATGGGACAATACTAGTGCTAAACTTCTGCTAAGGGAGGAAATAAAACCAAGTGCAACAATAAATTTCATCTCAGAAACATGATCTTACAGGGGAAAGCTGTGTTTTATCCTGTGGTTAAAAATCTATTCTGTACCTTTGGAATCATAGAATCATTAAGGTTGGAAGAGACCTCAAGGATCATCTAGTCCAACCATCCCCCCACCACCTATTACCCACTAAACCATGTCCCTAAGTACCACATCCAAACTTTAAAACATCCAAACTTTAAATACCCGCAGGGACGGTGACTCCACCACCTTCCTGGGCAACCTGTTCCAATGCCCGATCACCCTTTCAGAGGAGAAATTTCTCCTCATCTCCAACCTCAACCTCCCCTGGCGCAGCTTGCAGCCATTTCCCCTTGTCCTGTCACTAGTTATCTGCGAGAAGAGGCCAACCCCCAGCTTGCCACAGCTTCCTTTCAGGTAGTTGTAGAGGGCAATAAGGTCTCCCCTGAGCCTCCTCTTCTCCAGACTAAACAAGCCCAGTTCCCTCAGCCGCTCCTCATAAGACTTGTGCTCCAGCCCCTTCACCAGCTTCATTGCCCTTCTCTGGACATGCTCCACGTCCTCGATGTCTTTCTTGTGGTGAGGGGCCCAAAACTGGACACAGGACTCCAGGTGTGGCCTCACCAGGGCTGAGTACAGGGGGACAATCACCTCCCTGCTCCTGCTGGCTACACTATTCCTGATACAGGCCAGGATGCCGTTGGCCGCCTTGGCCACCTGGGCACACTGCCGGCTCATGTCCAGGTGTCCTGGTTTCAGCTGAGAGAGAGTTCATTTTCTTCACAGCAGCCAGTATGGGGCTGTGTTTTGGGTTTGTGCTGGAAGCAGCGCTGATAGTGCAGAGATGTTTTTGCTGTTGCTGAGCTATGCTTACACAGAGCCAAGGCCTTTTCTGCTTCTCACACCACCCCGCCGGCGGGATGGCTGGGGGTCCACAAGACGTTGGGAGGGGACAGACAGGACAGCTGACCCCAAATGACCAGAGGGACATTCCATACCGTATGGCATCATGCTTGGTTTATAAGGAGCTTGGGGGAAGAAGAAGGGGGGACAGGGGCGTCCAGAGTGATGGCGTTTGGTCTTCCCAAGTCACCATTACGCGTGATGGAGCCCTGCTGACCTGGGGATGACTGAACCCCTGCCTGCCGTGGGCAGTGGGGAATGAATTCCTTATTGTGCTTTGCTTGTGCACGTGGCTTTTGCTTCACTTATTAAATTCTTGTACCTGAACCTACGAGTTTTCTCATTTTCACTCTTCTGATTCTCTCCCCCTTTCCAATGAGGGGGACTGAGCGAGTGTCTGCGTGGTGCTCAGCTGCCGGCTGGGTTAAAAGCATGACACCAGGCGAGCATCAATCAACACCCTCAGATCCTTTTTCTCCACACAGCTTTTCAGCCACCCTGCCCCAAGCCTGTAGCACTGCCTGGGGTCGTTGTGGCCAAAGTGCAGGACCCGGCACTTTGCCACATT
>VWZZ01000094.1:1906-44537 GCA_013399095.1 Psophia crepitans
GAGGGAGGTGATTCTGCCCCTCTACCCTGCTCTCATAAGACCTCACCTGGAGTATTGCCTCCTTGTCTGGGGTCTCCAGTACAAGAGAGACATGGAACTGCTGGAGTGAGTCCAGAGGAGGGCCACAAAGAGGGTCAGAGGGCTGGAGCACCTCTCCTACGAGGACAGGCTGAGAGAGTTGGGCTTGTTCAGCCTGGAGAAGAGAAGGCTCCAGGGAGACCTTATTGCGGCCTTCGAGCACCTGAAGGGTCCTACACCAAAGATGGAGAGGAGGCTCTTTATCAGGGAGTGCAGTGATAGGACAAGGGGGAATGGGTATAGACTAAAAGAGAGGAGATTTAGATGAGATACTAGGAAGAACTTTACTGTGAGACTGGTGAGGCACTGGAACAGGTTGCCCAGAGAGGTTGTGGATGCCCCCACCCTGAGAGTGTTCAAGGCCAGGTTGGATGGAACTTTGGGCAACCTGGTCTAGTGTAGGGTGTCCCTGTCCCTGGCAGGAGGGTTGGAACTAGTTGTTCTTTGAAGTCCCTTCCAACCCAAACCATTCTATGATTCTATGAACTTATGCAAAGCCATCAGAAGGAGGTGAAAGAGCAAGTGTGTGTAATTTAGCCTGCCAAACTATGTTGTTAGTTGTGAATAAAAAGGCAAGTCCCCCTACTTCTTTTTTGCCAGGTTCTTGGTTATGTCTGTATAGTTTTAAATGGCAGAAAAATGTGACTTATAACAAGTAGAGGTAGTTGGACCTATCATATCATATATGGGGTTACTTTGAAAAAAATAACAATTTTTTTCTTGTCACTGTTAATTGCATCTTCCGCATTTGTTTTATTCGAGATCTACCAAATAAGCAGGCTGTAATAGTATCTCACACTCACATTTCAGAGCAGAATTGTGCTTTAGAGGTCTTTGGAGCCTGTGAAATTTCATACATTTCTCATTAGTATCTTCTTGGAGATGGTTTCATATAAAGATGAATTTAATCTTGTATTGTGTGGGTTTTTTGTGGTTTTTTTTTTGTGTTTTTTTTTTTTTTTGTTTTTGTTTTGTTTTGTTTGTGTTTTTTTGTTTTGTTTTGTTTTTTTTTTTTATTAGGTGTCCCAATTTCAGGCTTCCAGGTAGAAGCTGTAGGTGGAGTGATACTGAATCTTCTAGATGATGTGAGTAGTTGGGAGCCTGGAGACCGGATTGTGGTTGCAAGCACAGACTATTCGATGTATCAGACGGAGGAATTTACCCTCCTTCCCTGCCCAGAATGTACCAAGCATCAGGTCAAAGTCAAAGGTATGAGAACAGTCACCACCTGAAGATTCATGTAAGATAGATATTCAGGGTAGTAGCCCTGGATGGTTCCTTTCAGCAGGAGCAGTAAAGAACAGGCTGTTCGTCTATCTCTGTATTGCTTTGTTGCTGTTTTTGGGAACGTGCACCTCTCCTTGCTATAAAATAGCTCTGTATAATGTCAGGTCTGCCTCTCAGCTTATCATACTAACTTTTCTTTACCCTTTCTTTCCAGGCTCATTGAACACTTTAGTTTTCTTCCAAGAGGATTATGCTTTCCTTTCCTGGCTCCTTTCACTAGTTCTCTTCATATGTACTTGAATGGCAGTTGTGGTCATTGCTAGTTCCTTTGCCTTTAGTGCCCTTCCCATCTTTTGAAGTGTTAGCATGATGTATTCGTTCTTTTGTTATTAAAAAAGGAGAATTAAAAAAAATGGAAGAAAAAAGAAAATGGCATCTTTGAATGTCTTTTTTTTTTTCCCCTCCCTTTTTCTGCCCTACCCCTCAGTATCCCCTCCACCTCCCACCAGCAAAACTGTTATGAAATATGTGGCACTTCCAAGTCTCTGCTCACACAGGATATCCCTGAGTAGTTGCAATCTGTTTTTCCTTTGGGCGTGATGCGCACAAAATGGTCATGCGTGTTGTTGACTGTTTCCTTTTTTATCTGAGTCACTCTGCTTGGCTTCACAGAGTTTCCCTTGGGACTGGCTTCCCCACTCTGCTGGCGTCTGTATTTTCCTTCTGCCACTCCGTGCCAGCACCCTCATCTCTGGTGGGCCACCAGCCTCAGGTCTCGAGCTTCCCCTCTTGCTCCCTTATGGTGGGCTGCAGTGTCAGCTTTGTAGCACGATCTAGCTAGCGTTATTTCGCAGTGTTAGTTTGCAGCGCTCTTCAGGGTCTGATTTTTGTCCCATTCACCTCTGTACGTGCGACTTCCTCTTCTTCAAACCACTGTCCTCTCTTTCTCTGTTATCGGAAGTTTTCTGTGAACGCCCTCAAATTTTCCTGTTCCTCCTCCGTCTTAAACTACCAGTTTGTATGTCCACTTTGCAATGCAGTTTGCATCCCACAGCGTTTGTTAGCAAGGGTCAAAGGTGTTTTATTACGTTGTGAAGTCACAGATATGGGAAAGCCATGTCTAAGTTCACCTTTTTATACATCAGAGAATACCAGGGTGTGCGAAGCTGCAGAGCTGACTTAGTGCCATTGACCACGGCATTTCCTGGGCTTTGTTCTTAAGCATCTCGGGTTGTGTGTGTTATTGAGCACAGTATTTTAAAAGAGCAAGCTTCACTTGAAGGTTGCGGTATGAAATTTAAGAAGTTTTCTGTCACCACTGAATAGTGTATGTGCAGACTGTTTCATCTTGGAAATGTACTGTGAAAAGGCAGCTGCTTTTAAAGGGTTTAAAAAAATATTTTGTTGGGTTTTTTTACAAGACTTATAATATGGCTTAAAATACAAAATCTCGCCTTTTCTTTTTGAAAATAAATGCTGTCTGGACTGTATAACTCTTAACTTTATAACATCTAAAGATGTTAAAGAAGTTGAACTGGTCCTGCTTGGTTTTTGGTGTTTTTTCCACCCTGGTATCAAGTTTCCTTTGTCATAGCAACAACTGCTGTTTAAAAAAAAATCCCCAAACCATCTTACATATTTGTTGCACAAAGAATGAATTTTTAGCGGAATGGCAAACTTGACATGCTGAAGGATGCACCATCTTTTGAAATTATTTCTTGTATTTTTTGCTAAGTTTTTAGCTACTTTGGCCTCTTTGTAGTAGGAAGACTAAGAAGTATTGTTTTATAAGAGGTTTTGTTGCTCTTGGTTCACTTGATATATGTATGTTAGTCAAATATAGGGAAAAAATATAGGTAAGCCTTCAGGGAGAGGGATGCAGTCTCTTTTACAGACATCTATTGTCTTTTTACATCCTCAACAGCAGGTCCAGAATTAATACCACTCTCATTTCTGCTTCTTATTATGGTAATGAACAGGTTAGGCTTGTATCCTTTTGTAAGCTTCAAAAGGATAGTGACAGTCTGTATTCAAGGAATCAAAAATAGAAAAAAAAAAAGGGCAAGACAAAACAAAACAAAAACACCAAGGGATTTTTTTTTTTTAAATAAACACATAAACACATAAATTATTTTTTTTTAAGGTTTACAGGACCAGATAATTTTACCAGTTTGTATAGACAAATAAGAAATGGATTGTTTCTTTGGAAGAACAGTATAAAACCAGAGTATCTTATTTTCTCTAATTTTAGTTTGTGAATCCTTAGAATAGTTATCTAGGAAAGAGCAAATTTAGTTAGGAAAGCAAATCCTCTTTTCTTTCAGAGGGGAATGAATACAGTCTTTTCTAAAGGTCTTTTTCTTCAGAACAGATTAGGCAGCCAGTGTTTCTTTCCTTTTAAAGCAAATTTGCATCTATGTTTCATTAAAAGTTTTCTACATACATTGGATTAATTTGAACTTTTCTTTGGTTTTTTTATCCATTCTATTCACAAACTATTGGACTGAAGGTAAGATGCACTTGCAAATAAAATGCAAGTGTTTGTTTAGGATTAGTTGTCTTATGAAAATAAAAAATACATAGATGGCACTGTGTTTTGGAAGGAAGCATGGAGTGGCATACTCGATTCCTCATCCTACAAGATGTTCAACTATCATTGAGTCAACCTCTGCCTGGAAGGGGGAAATTTTCATGGTGTTAGCTGGGTTGACGTTTATCATGTAACAATTATGTGCTTTTTGTGTGCCTTAGCATAGGAAAAGCTAAGAGAGAACAGCATGTTAAGATATCAGAATCCATGGGTTTTGTTGTTACAATTAGCTTGCATATATAAAAGAAGTCGAGTTTGTTTTTAGTCAATTACAACTAATTTTTTGTTTGTTTGTTTCCCTTCCCCCTCCTTCCACAATGGTTTTTGGACAGAAAATCCTCAGTTTCCTCATGTAGGAGAAGTTATTGATGGAGTGGACATGAGGGCAGAAGTCGGAGTTCTTACAAGGAACATCTTAATCAAGGGGGAGACAGAAAATACCTGCTATCATGAAAAGGAGTGTCAATTCTTCAATTATGATACATTTGGTGGACATATCAAGGTCTGAATATTCTGTCATGTAAATGCATGTTGAGGACAAAAAGACTAATGCTAATTTTGGAGAGATTTGAAAACCTAAATAACATAAAATCCTACTACTGCTTTGTGTAGAAATTACTTTGTTCTCAGCCTTCTCAAAATTAGATTTAACTCATCAAGACTTTAGTGTGCAGAATGGGAGGAAGGGATATCAATGCATGGAATGTTGTAGAAGTATCCAGCGTACTTTCCAACTTTGTATGCCAGGGATTAATTAAACCTTGCAAGTGACATTCATGCACGTGCATCCTGTAATACTACAGAACAAAGTTTGATCTCCCTTTTCTCTGTCTTCCCTCCTTTCACTGCTTTTCTCCCTCCTCAAATGATGAACGTTGAATCCTACAGATCTGCTGCATCTGAAATTGGGCATTAAAGGGTCAGGGAAAGGAAAGAAACTGAGTATTTTTTTATTATTTTTTTTTTAAAATTGAAAGTTCCAAGGTTATGTAAAGGAAACTGCTTCTCACTTCTTGTATTACCATAAACATAAAGAAAGCTAAGGGAAAATAGTATTCTAGAAACTAATATTGAAACTCGTATTCACTTGTGTTTTTAGATGAAAGGATTGCGCAGCAGTGTATCAGCTTTTCACTGACGCTGGAGAAGTTTGAGACCTTATATTTTAAATGCAAATGTATTTGTGCTCATTATGTACTGGTCACAGTTTAAATCTCACTTTCTAATATATTTGGATGCAGATTTTAATTTTATAGTGGTGGACATAATGGTGGGAAAGAAAACATGCCCTTTCCCTACTGTGTGGCAGCTTTTGTGAAGGAGAAGTAGGTGGGCTCAAGGCACTCTTTTGTGTTTAAGATAATGTAATGAAAGAAGATAATGACAAGCTGTGAATCTTGCTAAGTGTGGCCTGGATTGCCACAATAGCACAAATACAGCAGACCCCTCAGATCTTTGGAAGCCAGAACAGAAAATAAACATTTTGAGTCATCAAAGTTGTTAAAATGTTCCCAGGAGACGGTTCAGAGTAGCTGGGTGTCTGCTGCCAAACCTGGACTTCAGCACTAAAAGCATTTTTTGGCTTATGTTAATCTTTGTTGCTCAAGCAGAGGGAGCCTAGGCACTAGCAAATGTTACTGGCCTCAGGGGTTTTGATCATCCTGGGTTTTCTACTGGTTGCTGGGACAATAACATAAAGGAGTCTTAGTGGCAATGAGGAGAGGCGTTGGTTTGTAGTTTTACAACTGAATTAGTGCCTTTTAGATGTTAAGGGTCAGATATCTCAGGGATGCCTGTTTTTGACCATTCCTCTGTATTTTAGTCTATAAACCTTAGGAGTGCAATTAGAGGAGGAGGAAAAAAGGGTCCAATTTCCTTAGAGGACAAAGAACATTTGGAAATTGTTATTTTTGATAAATACCTAGTGCAGGTAGGTTAATGAAATAACAAAAAATGGTCTTTTTCTCAGCTTAGCTCCTTACAGTACAGCTGTTGTACTTGGCTTCTGTTTGCATAGTGGGTTCAGTAGAAGAAAATACTTTTGCTTTCCTGTGTTACTGGTACAGCCCGATTATGGTTTTACTTTGTGTTAGGATAGTGTTACTGTGAAGTTGTGTAATTCTGAAGGCAATATTTTATCTTTAACAAAGAAGTTCTTCTGGAGTGCTGTGTCCAGGTTTGGGTTCCCATTGCAAAGGGGTTATAGATCATAGAATCATAAACCATTTAGGTTGGAAAAGACCTTTCAGATCATCAAGTTCAGCTGCAAACCTAACACTGCCAAGGCCACCACTAAACCACGTCCCTATGCACCACATCTACGCGTTTGAAGCACCACATCTACACGTGGTGCACTGGGATGTGTCTAGTGTGTGGAAGTAGGGATGATGAGTGAAGAGGAGCTGAGAGAACATGGCTTGTTTGGTGTGGGGAGTGTGGAGAGGAGAGATCTCATTGCTGTCTTCAGGTAATCGGGGAGGAGGGAGGCTGTTCAGAGAGGCCAGAGCAATTCTTGGAGGTGCACAGTGATAGCACAAGAGGCAATGAGACAAAGCTTCAACAAGGCAAATTCTGCTTAGGTACCAGGAAAATGAAAGTGAAGAACCAATTGGCGTCATACAAGTATCTCTGTGACT
This sequence comes from Psophia crepitans, assembly GCA_013399095.1. NCBI lineage: Eukaryota > Metazoa > Chordata > Aves > Gruiformes > Psophiidae > Psophia > Psophia crepitans. The sequence continues at coordinate 8,438 of VWZZ01000094.1, forward strand.
GGAGGTGTTTCTTGGGTAATGTGTTGAGCAGCTATCTTTAAGCTGACCCTGTGCTGAGCTGGCCGTTGGACCAAGTATCTCAACAGGTTCCTTTGACTCTGTCTTATTCTCTGCTTTTATTCAGCTAAGCCTCTGCCAGGTAGGTTGTGCTGGTACAGCTTCAGCATAGACAGGCCCTGGTGCAGGTGGCTTCTGCTTATTTGAACTCCACGTGGTTATATGTGAAGAATATTTAACGTGCCAGCTGGTAAAGACCAAAAACAACAGTAAAATGTGGCAACATGTCTGTCTTAGCCACGCGGGGGTTTAGCTTTTATGCATATGTACGAAGGAAACTGTTTTGTAAAGCAGGATATAACGCAATACTGTATTGTGTTGGCCTGTGGTAACTGAACATGTAACTTCTGTGCGTCTGGTATAGATGGTATGTTAACTTAAATTTCCATTGGTTAAAAAGCAAAAAGTTGGTTATTCATTCTGGACTTCTCATTGTATTTTTTAGATTTTGAGGAATTTTACATCTGTCCATCTCTCCTACGTGGAGTTGAAGCAAATGGGCCAGCAGCAGATTGGAAGTTACCCTGTTCACTTTCACCTTTGTGGGGATGTGGATGAAAAAGGAGGTTATAGTTTTAAGACTTACCTGGAAGGCCTTTCCATTCATCACTGTTTTTCCAGATGTGTGACTGTCCATGCAACTAATGGCTTGCTGGTAGGTGCAAGGAGAGTGAAACATATTGTGTTGAAATAGATGTTATAAAGAGCATTTAGAGCAAATACAGTCCTCTCCCTTCTTCAAATGTAATGCGCAGCAATGGGGTTTTTTATTGCAATGAATAAATGAGCAAGTGCAAACAGTAACTTACTTTTAACACATCTTGCCATTCTGTTTTTTCAGATTCTTCCAGGCAGCTAAGCTCTCCAGACATAGTAGTATGTTTGTAAGGGATAAATAAAACTGTATGCTTGACTCATCTGAACTGCTGATACTGAGGCTTCACTCTGCAGCTGTGCCAAGATAGTAAAACTAAATGGTACTTGTCAAATAAATCTCCGTAAATGCTGTTGCTACTGACATAATGAACTTGTATTTCTGCAGATAAAGGACACCATTGGCTATGACACACTAGGTCACTGTTTCTTCACAGAAGATGGCATTGAGCAGAGGAATACTTTGTTTCACAACCTTGGGCTAGTCACGAAACCAGGCACTCTTCTTCCTACGGATAGAAACAGCAGCATGTGTATTGGTATCAGGGATAAAGTGTATGGAAGTTATGTCCCAGTGCCAGCCACGGACTGCATGTGAGTATTTTGCGCTGAAAAAGTAAACCAGCTGCAGCAGTTAAACTGCTGATGGTATCTTGACAGTATGCAGATGGAAAAATTTTTATGTATAATTTAATCAGTGCAGACACCTTAAATATAGTTCACATAGCAGTGGTATTAAAAAAAAAAAGTTCAGTCTTTAATAAACGGGGAAAAATGAGTTGTTTTATAGGAATATTGTTGTTTCTTGTGATACTTGTTCAGTAGATGTTTAAGGTCACATCGTTACTTCTGTGTAAAGGCATGCACATTCTCAAGTTGTCACCACTAGTTTTTCTGCTACTGATCTCTTTGTAGAAGCTTACTAAAACAGTTCATCATTGCACTCAGTATCTGAAAAGCATTAAATAAAATATTGTGCATTGAACTAAAAAAAGCATTTTTTTACTTCTAAATGGTGGGGGGGAGGGTGTGATTTTTACTTCATATATGAAGTAGTGACTTCAGACATCAGGTTAGCTTTTTCTGATGTGCTTGTTATGAGGGGGGAATATTTCTGTAGGAGCTAGAGCTTTTCCATAATAACTTCTTTCTGAATAATATTTCAGGGCAGTTTCTACATTCTGGATTTCTCATCCCAACAATCATCTTATAAATAATGCAGCAGCAGGTTCACAGGTGAGATGCATGCATGTAATTCAACAGACACTATTCATGCCACTGCTATTTGTAAAGCCTGTAACATTTAGACTGACAAAAATTATATACAGTCGTCTTTTTTTATATGTGAATATATATGAATATATGTTTGGTAGCATACTGGCATGACAGATGCAGGGTTTTTCTAGGTGTGTATTAAAGACATGACAAAAATCTTTGCTCTGGCTGGAACATAGGAGGTCTCTGGTTGATGAAAGGGAGAATACTGGTTGATGAAAAGCTGAACATGAGCCGGCAGCCCAGAAAGCCAACCCTGTCCTGGGCCACATCAAAAGAAGCGTGACCAGCAGGTTGAAAGAGGTGATTCTGCCCTTCTACCCTGCTCTCATAAGACCCCACTTGGAGTCCTGTGTCCAGCTCTGGCCAGGTCCCCATTCCAGGAAAGACATGGAGCTGCCAGTGGAGTAAGTCCAGGGAAGGACCACAAAGTTGATCAGAGGGCTGGAGCACTTCTCCTACGAGGACAGGCCGAGAGAGTTGGGCTTGTTCAGCCTGGAGAAGAGAAGGCTCCAGGGAGACCTTATTGCAGCCTTCCAGCACCTGAAGGGGCCTACAGGAAAGCTGGAGAGGGAATGTTTATCAGGGTGTATTTAAACTAAAAGAGGGGAGATTTAGATGGGATATTAGCAAGAAATTCCTCACTGTGAGAGTGGTGAGGCACTGGAACAGGTTGCCCAGAGAAGCTGTGGAGGCCCCATTCCTGGCAGTGCTTAAGGCCAGGTTGGATGGGGCTTTGGGCAGCCTGGTCTAGTGGAGGGTGTCCCTGCCCCTGGCAGGGGGGTTGGAACTTTGAGGCCTCTTCCAACCCAAGCCATTCTGTGATTATTCCTCTTTGTAGTTAATAAACCTGACAACAGTGTCAGTTTGTGTGTAGAAATAAATCCTTTTATTTCCAGAGAACTAAAGTGCATTTTATAGTAAGGCTTCTGTATTTTCTGTGGGTTGTCATGAATTTACTTTGTGACTGCTCTGCAAGATTTGTCTTCATAGCTATAGTCATTGGAACGAAAAATTGCTACCGAAAAAAGTTCATTGTAGGAAACAGCTAAAACACTTCTATTGTCAGTTGTTAGTCATTTATTTCCCATCAGTGACTGCTGATATGTTTTTGCCTGTTGTGAACCTTCTATTACAAATCTCTTGTCACAGCTGCTTATGAAGTAAAACTGAACTACTCAGTACATGTTGTGGAGGGGGGTACTTCCGCTTTGGATGCGAGGCTGATACTGTGAACGGATTTTTCGGAAGAGATCAGTGGGAATGGAAAACAGGAAAGATGTTTGGTTTTGTTGTTGCAAAGGTTCCAGTGCTGGAAGTAGAATCTGAGTGTGTGTCAGTGTGTTCTTAGGGACAGAACACACAATAAATTTAATAGAACAGGATTCGAAATATTTAAATGAGTTAAAATATCTAGAGTATTAAACAAATTAGAAAATTTTGTTCTGCGTTTTGTGTGGTCTGGGGTTTTTTTGGACAAACCTTTCTAGTTGACCGTCTGTCAGTAGGAGGAATCTGGACACATGTATCAAATCAAACCAGTTCTCCTCCTCCTGATGCAATGTCTTTCCATTTTGCCTGCTTTATGTAATATTCCTTTACCTTGTTTTAGCATTGCAGGCTAAGTTAAGGGAAACGCCTTCCCTGATCTGGTGCTTAAAACCTGCAAGGTCATCTTCTGCCTCTGTAGTGTATCCCAGTAAATGTCACTTCCTTGGGATACAGGAATTTGCATGGTCAGAGCAAGCATTTGTGTATGTAGAGTTTTGCCGCTCTTACATACCTCCCTTGCATGGACGTAAATGCATTAGTATAAACAGTCTATGGCTCATTATGTTTCAGAAAGAGAATACTTCAACTGTGCGGGTACAAACTCTGCACAGTAGACCTTTTGCTGGTATAAACTGTAACAATTCACAAGCAAATAAAATAATTCCGTTGCTCCCTCTCGCCTCCCTGACTCCTTCATTACACAGTGGAGCCTATTGTAAGGATGTATCAGTAATAGATGTTTCTTTTGTTTGAGCTGTATATGAGAGGGGGAGGGGAAGAAAAACCCTTCTTCATTTTTCTGAATGCTTGCAAGTGCTTAAGGAGCTTTTAAGTTTATTAAACTTTTTTCCAAGCATCAGGATGTGTTTTGGATAAAAATCACTTGAGTCTGCCAAGCACAGAGCTGTATTTAATTATATGTGAAGTAAGATTTTGGTTTTTTTATTAATGGAACATCCACATTTGCGTTGGAATTGTTAATCACCAGAAATGTCAAAGTGTGTCATCATTACGGATGGGAATATGTTACTGAGAAGCAGAATTTCCAGGACTGTTTGGAAAATGAGTGTATTCTCGGAGTGAAACGCATGAAGTCTTTTAAGCTGGAGTGAATTGGCTTTATCCACATTTCTTGAACAGGAGGATGACGGCTATTTTACATGAGATGGAGCACTCAGTATGCAGCATTTCTTTAGCTACTGTTTAACCCTTTAATGTGCCTTATGCAATGCTTGCTTTATTTTATAAGGGCACAGAGCATGTGATCAGGCAAAATTTTTCATGTTTGTAGGTATCTGCTATGCCGGTGCTTTTACAATATCACCTCTTGTGAGCCCACAGGTGGTTGAAAGGGGAACTTCTATGGATCTCATTTAGCAGATAAATCCAGCTTCTTTAAGATCAGGGATATTGAAGTGGAGAAAACGAACAGATGCTGAAATTATTACTGCATGTTACTGGCACAGTGCTCTGAACTGGCCAGACTTCTTGATGTGCTTTTTTTCCTTTCTTCTGTAAACTCTTGTGGGTTTTTTAGCTGTGTAGTTAAATTCTCATATGAGCAGAGAGATGAACAAACCTTAGTCAGACTGACAGTAGGGAGGAAAAGAGGGGTTTTGAGTATTTTACTGTAAATGGTATGATTTATTACTGAACAAAGAAGAATCAAGTGTGTGATGAAATATAACTGAAATACAGAAACTACCTTAACTCTGATATTTTCTGATTTGAAATATTAGAGGATCTTAAATATGTGGTGTTACGTGGCTTCACTGAGAAACAAAACACTTTTTAGTGCATATAATTCACTAGAATAAAGCCTTATTTACAAACTTCCACTTTCTCACTGGGCAGTTGTTTGGAGCCTTTATTTTGAAAAAAATATATTCCATTGTGCACAGTTGGTTTAGGCTATGTTCTTTTTCACTTCCTTACTTAAAATATCCAAGTTCAACTTGGCATACATTTTGTAAGTAGATACATCAGCACTGACAGTAGTATCAGACTCACTTATAAGTGATGTCAAGTAATGTCCTTCTCTCCTTACTTGCAGGATGCTGGAATATGGTATTTGTTCCACAGGGTTGCTACAGGAGATTCTCATAGTTTAGCCATTGAAACCAAGTCAGAGCTTACACCCCTAGGAATCTTCTACAACAATAGGGTTCATTCTAATTTTAAGGTAATGTATTATCTCACTAAAATGTTTGTGAAGTTCTTTGTTTGTGACTGTTCTGTATTAGGACTTGTCTGTTTATGTTTTAAGCTGGTTAAATGATGGATTCATGCTGTGTTTGAATTGCATGATTCTGTGTAGGTGTTGTAGAATGGTATATAATCAGCATGAACTAAAATCAAATTAATTTTTCTAGTGAAATACATTTTCTCAGGAGTAGCATTCAGATGCAACTCTCTTACAGATGGCATAGTTTTCTACTCTGAAGAAAGCTGACCTTGAAGCCTCAAAGTTTATTACAATTGTGATACATCTAATAGATTCCTGGAATACCTGTGACTTGTTTTCCTAAGTCTTGAATGTACAGTAACTGGGTGTTTGCACATGGTGGCACAGTCCCTGACTAGAGACTAAGCTTCCAGGTTGCCTTCAGAAGCCCAGCCACTAGCAACAGTTTTTTTGTTAGAGGCTTCTCAGCCCAGATACAGGCATTCAATATTGTTCTATTAATGTGACTTGAGTATCTTTTCCACATTCAGCTCAGTGAAGTTAAAGTCCTTAAATTAGTTATTTCATTTGGAATCTAACTGCTCTGTGTGTCTGTATATAAATATAATGACATTTGCAAAGTCACTTAACTTTAAATACTTATTTGTGTTTGAAGCGTACCTAATAAAGTTCAGGATCACTACTGGCCTTTTTTTACCAAGTGAAACTGATATTACTTGAGAGTTGGGTGTCTCAGATATGAAGAAATAATGCACTGGTTTATAGAAGTTGTGTTAATGGTGTGTTTGGGACTGTAGGACATTTGTTGAGATTGGAATTAAGACATACTGAATACAAAAGTGAAGTGTAAAGAGAAAAAGTGTTTCAACTGTATGGCTCGTATTATCTTTAAACAAGGGTACCAGTTTGCGTGCTAAAATTCCGTGTTAAAAGAGCAAACTCCACTAGCAGGTCTGAGGATCTCATCATGTAAGAGCACTCAATTGTAATCATAATTTGGATCAGAGGTGAAAGGAGCTGCAGGCATTTGTGTCTAATTCAGTTTAAATAACACAAATGCTTCTTTCTGCTTCTGTTTTCTCAAGTACATGATTTCATATTGGAGTTCCAAGTTGACGACTGCTTAGGCAAAAATCAACTTCAGTGATGAAGGTAGTTTAGTTTCAGATTGAAATACAAAGCATTTTTCAGAGTGGTACGTTGGTTGTGGGTTTTGTGGTTGGCTTTTTTTTTTTTTCCATTTGTGAGAATATTTTGAATTCAACACAAGATTAGCTTCCAGATTTTCCAGAACAGCATCTGGAAATAAGTGTAAAACCTCAAATAGTGAGATGTTGTGAAAGAAATCTCAAATGAACTTTAATGATTTTCCATCACTTTTTTTTTTTTAGATCCCAGCCAATTCTTCTCCTCTACCCACATTAGCATAGACAGATGCTGGTTTTCCCTTATACAATATGTCAACTAAGGCCAAGCTGAAAGATCTAAAAGTTTCTAATACACGTATTGAATGCAGTGTAGAGTTTAAATTTTAGAAATGTAACGTTTACTCTAGTTTAGGATAGTATGAATTTTCTCTCCTTCTTGTTTCAGGCTGGTTTGTTCATTGACAAGGGTGTTAAAACAACTAATGCTAGCATTGATGATCCCAGAGAATATCTTTGTTTGGACAACAATGCAAGGTAAAAGATACTGTCTTTCAAGTGAGTGAAAAATGGCAGAGTTCTGAGATTCCTCCTACATTCACATGAGGAAAAAAATTTCTAAAGGAATGTAGTTATTTATAAAGAATAGCTGAACAAGAAGTGCACTATATATTTTTTTTTTCCCCTCATTTGTTCATCTCTTTTGGAAACAGCAGAGCATGATGTGTCGTGACGGAATCAACTGTTTCTTCTGAGTCATTGCTCAGAGTAGTTTTCAGCCTCTTAGAAAACATAACTTTAAACATGCTGTACTGTCATGCTTAAAGTATTTTCTGGAATTGCTGCTAAAGCAAAGTCTTGCTTTTAAAAACCTCTCTTCTGATTTATGTCTCAGTTTTAAATAATTGTTAAAAAAAGGCTTAATAGAGCCAAGTAATACATCCACTTGCCTTTCCTACTGCTGAATGGTTCCTGCTGCACTTTCTAGACTTGGAAATCATCGTGCACTGGTACAGTTTTTCTGATGGCTATTGGCAGAGGTAGTACAATCAACATATTTTCTTCAATTTACAGAGTAAGAGAAAAGAATGGAGAGTCTAGGAGAATTCCAAGTTGTACTGTGCCTGTTTAGTCTTATCCTGAACTTCAAATAAAATAACCTGGGATAGTGATCAAATGACAATATTGGATAACTCTATCTGTCAACATTTAATTGTGACCACTGAGCATTAACACTCAAAATATAGTTCATAATGTTATTTCTGATTGACCTGTGGTCAGGATGAGGATAGTTAAATGATAGTTGCAGATGTGGAGTGGAAGGTTCCCAATTTTGGTGATATTTGATACTTCGTTATTTGGAAATGAACTCACTAGTTCAAAGTTTTGAAGAAAACCCTTCTGGATTACCTCAGAACAGGTAGTCAAGAGGAACATGTGAGGGACAAAATGCTTTATGAAAACCTGTGGGGTGCTGACAGGGCATCAACAAAGGATGCGAGAAACCCTGTGCCTGAGGTGGCATTCATGTTTCGCAGCAGCCAAAGTAGTAGTGAGGCACTCTGTAACTATATGAGGCCACTAACTATGGTATGTAGAACCAAGCCAGAGGGGTTTGAGCATAATTGAGGAGCCTGAGACTGTCGAAATGAAACATTCACCCATTCTCCCCTGCCTCCCCTGGGTGACACAGGGCAGATCCAAATTAGAGTACAAGGTGACTGGGACAAGGAGTATCCTCACCTGCTCAAAATGTATTTTTGTAATATTTTTTTAATATACTAATTTTTCTCTGGGATCTTGAGGATAATCAAGTGAAAGCTTCCACCAGTCTTTAATCAGGCTGTTTTTTCCTGTTGTCTGAAATAGATTCCAGCCATAACTTACGATATGAGGCCATTGCTCTGTAGCAATGCGGAGTGTCAGGGTTGGAATAGAAAAATCTCGGGTGTGCTCAAAGAAGGAACACTCCTCAACTTCAGAAGAGTTTGAAAGATTTGAAGGAGCAGTTAGACAAACCTCCAGCCTTTTTTTGTGTAGCGTGTGTCAGCCCTGTGTATCCTTCTGAGGAGCTTTAATTTCCTCCATTGAAGTTACACATTAATGCTGCAGTGCATGTGGGGAGCGAGTACTTTGAGAAGGGCAAAAAGAAAAAGCAGAGGATAAAAGGAGATGAGATGCAGCTAAAGAAACTCGGGAGATTGAGCAAAAGCCTTGAGAGTTACTAGAAAAGAGGAGTTCTATGTTTCTGCTTCATTATACCCCAAAGACACTTTTCCAGAAATAGAAAGCTAGAGATAGTTTTAGCTTCTGTCACTCCAAGCATGAAGCAGAGTGGATTTTGCCCATCAGATAAGCATGAGTGTTTATCTTTCAGGTTCTTTCAGCCTGACACATATGACTTGTAAAACAAACAGTATTTTTATGTTGAGTTTCTGGGTTTTTATCTGTCCCAGGTTTCGACCTCATCAAGACGCAGACCCTGAAAAGCCCCGAGTTGCTGCTCTGATTGACAGACTGATCTCTTTCAAAAACAATGACCATGGGGCCTGGGTCAGGGGAGGGGATATCCTCATTCAAAACTCTGGGTAGGTATCCGGAAGCAAACAGCTGCATGCTGGTGAGAAGTTTACCCTGAAGCTTTGTTTAGGGAAGTGCATTACAGCAGGGTTGTAAGAGAAGATTAATGCTTAACTGGAGGAACGTAAATATATTGAATCACTTTCACACTGTCCCACTACTTTAAATGAAGCAAGTTTATATGTGATGAGACGAGAACTTGCCTTAAATGGCAAAAAAAAACCTATGTAATTAAAAGAAGTGTAAAAGGGATAAAGACAGTAAATTTACACCGAGGTCTCTATGGTTTCCCTGAAGCTGTGATGTTCTTGCTCAATATATATAGAAAATTCCTTGATTTTTTTTTTTTAACAGGAACATTTTTCAAAGAGTTATTTAGTGTGTGTGGTGGTTCTAAATTCCATTAATAGAAAAATACAGGCTTTCTTTGGTGCATATGCTCTTACAATAGCTTATTGTAGGATAATCCAGAAAATGTGACTGAAGCTTTGAAATTTCTTTTAGGTTTGCAGACAATGGAATAGGTTTGACATTTGCTAGGTGAGTGCTTTGTTATTCACTTCCATTTTTTCTTGCCTAGAGGCTTAGAAAATAGACATCCCTCTAGTAAAATAGGTTACTTTCATAAGGCTATAATTTCATTTTTGGGCCTGATTCTATTTCCAGTGGTGCGGATGATGTTGTAAAGGCTATACACTGACACAGCTGCCAAAGCTTGCGCTCTGAGTTGCAAGTTGAGAGTGAACAATGCAAGGGAAAACAGATGAGCGGTTAGAGGCGGCAGTCTCTTTCTATGCAAAAAAAAAAAAAAAAAAAAGAGAATCAAGTTAATTAAGTAGTAACCCAAAATTGCTGCCATTTAGGTTGTGGTAAACTGGTTCTAGGATTGCAAAAGTGGACTGTAAAACAGAGTGCTGCACTACAAAGGGAGATAGAAACTTCAATGCTCAGCACTCTGCTGGTATTTCAAAGAGTTAACATGTAATACCATCCATTAATTATTAAATTTATTGTTCTGTGTATTGTAAATGAAGTCTAGACTACTCTGCTTTAGGACTGTTACAAAAGTAAAAGTAGGACTATGCCTCGGTGCGTTGATCTATTGGAGAGTTGTGGCTGAAAGCTTCTCTCTGACATTTCTTTGATAGTGATGGGAGCTTCCCAAATGATGAAGGTGCTAGCCAGGAGGTATCTGAGTCGCTGTTCATAGGTGAGAGCAAGAATTATGGGTATCCAGGTGGCCAAAATAAATATGCGGGAACTGGAGGAATAGACAACAAGACACGCACTCTGCCTAGAAATCGGTAAGTAAATGTTATGAGTGAAGCTATGAGTGTTGCTTGCCGAGTCGGTTTTCATCTGATGCTACCACCGATCGCTTTTCCGTAGTAATTTACATGGTCCTATTTTAATGAAGCCTTAGTCTTAAACAAAATTTGGGCTTGTAGGAAAGAAAGAAAAGTCTTTTGTGTAAAAGGATTTCAAGAGTCAATTTATGTCTAGAGACTACAGTCTGCCTTTGACAAATCCTAATCTCTGACTATTATCTTTTTTTTCTTTTTTTCTCTCGCTGACTTGCTGTGATGCTTGTTTTACGTAGTGCCAAGCTGTACCCTTGCCACAGAATAGGAGAGAAGGATGAGGAAGGTCTAGGTTGCCCTGTTTTTTTTTGCCGCTTAGCCATTTAGGGGGAAGAAGTTAATGTGGTAGTGATATATGAGGTATGCAGTCTTGCTGAGCAGAATCACAGGGTAGTTGAGGTTGGAAAGATCTTGGGACCTCATCTTGTCCAATTCCCCTGCTCAAGCAGGGCCACCTAGAGCTGATTGTCCAGGACCACATTCAGGCAGCATTAGAATATCTCCAAGGCGGGAGACTTGCAACCTGCCTGGGTAAACTTTGCCAGTGCTCAGTCACCCTCACAGCAAAAGTTTCTTTCTACATCCAGGAGGAACTTTCTGTTTTTCAGCCTGTGCCCATTGCCTCTGGTCCTGTCACTGGACACCAGTGGAAAGAGCTTGACTCTGTCCTTTTTGCACCATCCCTTCAGAGATTCTTACACACCGAGATTCCTGCTTGAACCTTCTCTGCTCCAGGCTGAACAGTCTGAGGTCTCTCAATGTGTCCTCCTATGGGAGATGCTTCAGTCACTTAATCACCTTTGTGACTCTTCCTTGGACTCTCTCCAATAGCTCCATGTCTCTCTTGTACTGGGAACAAGCACTCTAGGTGTGGCTTCACCAGTGCCAAATAGTTGAGAAGGATCATCTCCCTTGACCTGCTGGCGACTTTTCTCCCAGTGCAGCCCAGGATATCATTTGCCTCTTTGCAAGAGCACATTGTTGACTTATGGTCAACTTGCTTTCCACTAGGACCCATGGGTCGTTTTCGCTGACACATAGGGTTGTTCCTCCCTAAGTGCAGCCTTGGTATTTCCCCATGCAGAGCTTCATGAGATTCCCATCTTCCCATTTCTCCATCCTGTCAAGGTCTGCCTGCATGGCACCACAACCTTCTGGTGTATCAGCTCCTCCTCGCAGTTCCGTGTCCTCTGCAAACTTGCTGAGACTATACTCAGCCCTAACATCCAGATCACTAATGAAGATTTTGAACAAGACTGAACACAGTATTGACCCTTGGGGTGCACCACTAGATACTGGGCTCCAAGTATACTTCATGCCATCACCCTCTGGGGCCTACCATTCAGCTAGTTTTCAGTCCACCTCACTGTCCTTTCATCCGGCCCATACTTCATGAGGATCTTAATGGGACACAGCATCAAAATCCTTACTGAAGTTTAGATAGACTACATCCACTGTTCTCCCCTCAGCTACCAGGCCAGTCATTTCATCACAGAAGTTTATCACATTGGTCAAGCATGACTGCTCCTTGGTGAATCTATGCTAATTACTCCTGATGACTTTCTTGTCCTTTATGTGCCTTGAAATGATTTCCAGAATTAGCTGCTCTATCACCTTCCCAGGGATCAGGGTGAGGCTTACAAGCCTGCGGTTCCCTGTGTGTTTCTTCTTGAAGTTAGAAGTGACACTTGCTTTCCTCCAGTCTACGGGCACTTCTCCCAGTTGCCATGATCAATCAAAGAGCAGGTGGTATTTATTTCCTGCTGTGTTTCCCATATTGTGAAAGGGGCACATTTGCAAATGGACAGTGATAGCTCTTCTAACAGGAAAATTCAAAAGAGTGGGGGATTTTTTGACTCGTTAAATAAGTGTAGAAACAAGGTTTTAATTACTAAGATGTACTCTGCATGCCGTTCTTTTAGTGTTGCTTTCTTGATTCCTCTGAGAGGAAATGTGTTTATGACAGGTTCAGGATTATCATGGATTTTTTTACAGGATGCTATAAATACTTGCTTGCATTAACAGGACATTTCCAATCAGAGGATTTCAAATTTATGATGGACCTATTCACCTTACCAAGTGCACATTCAAAAACTTTGTGCCAACTCCAGACAGATTTACCAGTGCAGTTGGATTCTTGATGAAAAATCCATGGCAGATGACACCAAAAAATAACATTTCTCTTGTGAAGTTTGGTCCAAATGTAAGTTTATTACAAGTTTTCTTTCATTCTTGCAAATTACTTACTTTGCTTCTTGCTGTATTTAAAATAAACATTCAAGGACCTTAGGTCATCTTTTCCATACATCCCTACTCCAGAGTGTCTCTCATGGTTGGAAGTGACCAAGGTGTATCCTTTGTCTCCTGAGCAGAAAGTAATGCCAAGGTAGATATAGGATATGTTTTAATAATGATCTCTTTCATGGCTAATGGTAAAGCTAAAAGGAGATTTTTTTTTTTGTATGGTTTGGTATATCCTGAGTAATGAATTTGCTGTTGCAAATACTAACACTCTTCAGAAGCAAGAGCTGGCCTGAACGTATTACTAAAAATCAAAATATCCTTGCCATAAAGTTTTTAATCAACTTTGTCAAATTCCTATGTGCAAGTGTTAGTCTGTGGTTTGCCTGAGGGGAGAAAATACTTTATTGTTGTTGTCAGGTTTCTTTGAAAGCATTCTTTGGAAAACCTGGTCCCTGGTTTGAAGAGGGAGATCTGGATGGTGACAAGAACTCAATATTCCATGATCTAGATGGTTCAGTGACTGACTACAAAGATACCTACGTGGGCAGAATGGATAACTACTTGATTCAGCACCCCAAATGCATTAATATTACAGAATGGAGTGGAGTGATTTGCAGTGGGACCTATGCACAGGCTAGTAGTACTCTTGTAGCTTTCTGTTTGGGGGAAATCGACAATATGAACAATTTGTGGGGGCAAGGGAAGTGTAAGAACTACAAAATTACTTATTTTTTGATTTAAAAATTCTTTGATGTTTTACAAATACTATCGTGCATATTATACTTTTCAGCCAGTTGTGTATATTATGTTCCATTCAGCAAGCAAACTAGGAGCAGAGTATTAGATGCTGCAAGGTAAAACCAAATGTTTATGCATGCCAGGAGTTCTATATTGCAGCCCTGTCTGCTAAAACATTTTTGTATTGGGGGTGGTTTCTTCCACTGGAGTTCTGTCTTTTTGTTCACATAGTGGGCTTTAGGGGGCTTTTTATTTCTTCTTTTTTTTTTTTTTTTTTTTAGAGGTTAAATACCACCTTCTGAATAGAAATCTCACATAAGTGTGATTTCCATTCTGGTTGCTGTTCTGTATGAGTTTGACCAAGTACCACAGCCAATTCTATATATATTTTTTCCCATCCCTCTCCTTTTTTTAATCTGTAAAATGGGCAAAATCTACAAAAGTTTTTCAAATAGGGGTCGTCTTCAGGAGGTATTTGTGTATTGCATAACTCAGAACACCAAATTGCAGCATCTTGGCTAATAATGTAATTCTTGAGTATTTCATTTCCTTATGCACAGTGTCCAAATCTTTCCTCTTTCTTTTCATCCTCCTTGATATCATGTAGGTTTATGTCCAAACCTGGAATGGACAGAATCTTTCCATGACTATCGTACGAGATGAGTACCCAGCCAATCCCATGGTTCTTCGAGGTATTAATCAGAGAGCTGTGTTTCAGCAATACCAGCCAGTAGTGATGCTCCAAAAGGGCTACACAATACATTGGAATGGAAAAGCTCCAAATGTTACATATCTTTATCTCATTAACTTCAACAAGTATGTTTACTTTCTTTTATGTCATTGATCCATAAGGCAATACTGTCCTGCAGAATTAGCATGTGTAAGAGTTTGCGACCATTAGCAGGACTAGATCTTGGGTTTTTTTGAGGGGAGTTATAAATACTGAAATATGAAAAGCAAAAGATTAAGCAGTAAACCTGGACCTGAAGTTAAACTTTTGTCCAGTACAGTGTCTTCAGGGAAAATCCTTTGGAGAAGAAAATGTGCATATAATAAAGTTGGCCAGAACTGCAGTTGAGTAGTTGAGCATACTTGACTTTGTTGTCAGATAAACTTATTAAAAGTCTAAAGTATAAAATCAAATATATCCTTAGAGTATCAAAATTACTATAACATAATGAAATACTTTGTATAGAGGAAGAAGGATCTTCTGTTTGAGGCTTTGGGAGCTTTTTGTGTTCCCGTTACTTTTTTTTTTTTTTTTTAGTGAGCTGTTTGCTGGATATTGTTATCTAAACTGTATGTATGATGAATCGTACATTTTATTTTGTTTTCAGGAATGACTGGATTCGTGTTGGTCTTTGTTATCAACCAAATACAGATTTTGCTATAGTATTGGAAACCTTTCAAAGGCGATCATCCTCTCTGTCAAGCAAGGTAGAGCGCTACATGCCTGTATCTTCAATGATGGAGCTCGAAAAGAATCGATCAGACAAGAAGTTTTACTTTGACAACAGTACTGGGTAACTCCTTCTAACTTGACGCTATTGGAAGATGTTGTTTAACCTTAAAATGTCCAATCTGATAGTGTTAAAAGTAACTAATTGAGACACCTGCATAAGAGGAAAGCTGTTGCAAAGGAGCCCAAAGCCTATTTGAAAGAATACCTCGTGTGACTTTGAATCTCCAGAATACAGTGGTTGTCATGGAAATACTTTTTCAAGACCACCACAGCTGGCACAGTTATTTCCTACCCCGTGCCTGGGGAAAATATGGTATCTGGCATGCTGCAGAGCAGTCTCTTTCAGGAAGTAACTTCTAAGGCTTCAAAGAAAACTTGTGCCTTTTTGTTAGACTCAAAATTCTAGAAATTTCCAAGAAGCTTTCTGTTCCAAGAACACTTCAAGAATGTATTTCTGAAAATCCTAATTTGTTTTCAGCCTTCTCAAAAGTATTTTAAAAAGTCTTAATCTCTCTCAGAAGTACTTCTGACAGAGATCCTTCCGAGAGGTTTAAGATATGGTCAACTTTGAGTTAAGTCTTACATACATCACTTATGTGTTTTGCAAATGTTGATGTTTAATTTATAATTTGATCTCTTATATATTTTGTTCCCTTATGTGCTACTTTGCCTGTCTGTAGTGAATGTAGCTTTTGAAAAGATATTTATGTTTCTTTTATCTAAGAGTTACAGTGATAGCAGTCAGATATGTAATAGAAGAATTACCAGTCTCTGTGTACTGTGAATATTAATGACCACTACCCCCTAAACTGCATTTCCAGGCTTTTGCAACAGCACAATTACATTGTCTGGTGCTGATGGGCGAAGCTGAATATCCAAACAGTCACTTCTGGGTATCTGCAAAGATCTATGATCAAAGAAAACGTTTGTGTTCTGCAGTTTGTGTTTTGTTTCCTGCAAGCCACTGATTTGAGGAGTGGCTTTTCTTTTCAAAGCATATGCGTTCATAATGTCGTCTCCATTAATTGTTTGTACTTTCAGATATGTCATTAGAGACTTCCTAGTGCTAGTAAACTGTAGATATTTTGAGGATATTTGAACAATGGAGCAGAAGTGAATGTTGTAGTTCCGCTGCTTCTGAAAAACATGAAATATAGCCGTTAAGGTTTAACATAAATACTTATCTTTCCAGCAATTGATCTAGATTCTCTTTCCCCCTTTTGTGTAGATTATTATTTTTATTTCTTCAAGCCAAATATAATAGGGATGGTCACAGTTATTGCTCATCTCAGGGATGTGAAAGGATCAAGATTGTGACCAAAGGTTTGACAAAAGGGATCAGTAACTGCATGGCAAAAACTTACCCAAAGTACTACCAAGCACCAACCATCATAAAGCAGATGCCAGTAAAAACTACTGTACCATGCACAAAATGCGGCACAACTCAGGTAAAGCAAAACAAGCAAAAACTTTTCATGAACTGTTTAGTTGGTGTTGCTGTCTACTTGCTTTAAGGCAGAATTTCAGACTTTTAGCACAGAATAATGCACCTACCACTTTGCATCTTTCCCTCCCATAATGCCCTATAAGCTAGAAGGCCAACCTTCTCTCTTCTTTTTTTGGATCTTTGCTAATTATCATGACCTAGAAATTGCATTATCTGTTTCAGCTATATAAACTGAGAAAAATACTGAAAGTAAGGAATAAAATGTGTTGCACTATACATAATGGTATTTATTAGCACTGCTAGAACCATAAATAATGCCACTGACAAATAGATGCATTTGCTTTAGAGCATGGGCAGTCTGTTCTAAATTGTCTGGCACGATAAAGTGTTGAAGTCACGTAGATATGTGCACTTAACATGTTTCATTTTATATTCAGATGGTATTCACCAGCGATCCTCACAAATACTACCTCCTTGTGCAGATTAATTCACCTGGTAAAAAAGAACTAAGTAGAGGTCAGCAAGCTTTTATTTCTGTAAGTATTCTTTATAGTTTTCTTTCAACTATCTTTCTTTTTAGCAGTTTGCACTACAATGGTTGTACAGTTCTACATAATGCTGACCTCTGTTTTCTTCACTTCAATGAGAAGTGCTGGTTCACAGTGTAAAAACCAGTCAGAAAGCTGATGTTTTAACCTCAGAAGATGAGGCTCCAAAGCTCCATTTCACATTCAAATCCTCTCCTGCTGGAGAGAAAATTGTACCAGTAAGGGAGACATTAAAAGCTGTTTGAAATCTGGATGGATATACATATTTATTGATGGCTGGCTTTGAGAGAAAAAAAGAAAAACAACAAACCACCTGTTTTTGTGCTAACAGATCGCTGAGTTTATGGGTTGAGTCCTTTAAGTCATTGAACTTTGATAAACTCCTGCAAAATGACAATTACTAAATAAATCCATGGAGATTTCTGTATTTGTTCTGATGCGGTCCCAGTAAGCCTAGTGGTGTGATACTGTACAAAATGTAGTTTCTAATCAGATGCTGAAGGAGACTTGCACGTGATGCTGAAATAGCATTTGCAGACATCCTCACATGACAGAGCTTAAAAGTCTGTATGTTGGTTACATTCTGCAGTGTCAGTGTGCTAGCTTGGTTGAAATAGTAAAACTCTTGAGTTACTTAGATGGATGGCATGTGAGCAGCATAACCTTAGCAGCTGCAAACTTCTGTGGGAGTGTGTGCCATGTCCAAAGCAGTAAGAGCGTCCAGTAGGAAGAAACTGCGCTGGAACTGGGCTACTGCAGAGACAGATTCACTTTACTATTGCCAAGAAGTCCAGGTAGTTCAGTATCTGAATTTCAGCTTCTTGAAGCAGGAGCAATGACCGAGGCAGGCAGTAAGTCACTTAAAATGTGTGCTCTCCCTGTAGAAGCCAGGGACTGAAGGCTCCCATGCAATTTCAGAAGTCCCATTGAAAGCCTTCCCTCAAGGGGGAAAATGAAGAGATGCTAGGAGAAGCAAGTATTTGTAGGGAAATTAGTACACCACTGTGTCTAGACTAGGTGAAGGTTAACACTGAGTACAGTAGAATCACTACTGAATTCATATTAACTTTAAGAAAGAAAGAAAAAGTTCTTTTATCTTTCTCTTTTTTTTTTTCTTTCCCTCCCATTCAGGTCAATGATACTATGTTTTCCTTCAAAGATAATGGTATACGTGTTGTTGTAGTTGATGCCTGCATTGGCACTGTGTCGGGAAACAAATTATTTTCTGGAGTAGACATTAAGCATGTAGATGGATATTTAAAATCTGGAATTCCACAAAGGTATGTGTAATGAACATTTATTTCCAGTATGTCCTGGAAGCTGTAGCTCTGCTCTCTATTGAGGATTTAAATAATGATGTCTGTACAGGAGCACTGAAAGCGATCAAAACATGTATCGAAGTTGAGAGGAAAGGAGAAACGTAGGAGCATTTTAAAAGACAATTTTGCCTTGAGAAAACAAAGCAATTCAAATTTTAAACACTTAAAACCTTCCAGTGTTGCCTGTCTTTCACCTCAGATTTTTTTGTCTTTTTTTTAACTAAACATGTGGTTACACTTTTTTGCTTAAAACAATAATAACTTTTTGTTTAATATGGTCACTTAAGGATACTGATAAGAACTATGTGACAAGATATACTGTTTTCACCCTAGATAGGGAGAAAATTGCTTATCATTAAAGATAAGTGTAAACCAGTCAGCATTTTAATATTCTAATTTTAGATCAATATCTAAACTTGTTTTTTTAATATAAAATATTAAACTATATTTAGATAACACTTTTCAATGATTTTGAAGTTAAACTTAAAAGTCAGTAAAAAAAAATAAATTAGGGTGGATGCTTTTCTAGGTACTGCTTTCAGAGAGAGTTGACTGTTTCCATGTCATGATACAACATGGAATGAGCACACTCAAGCAAGTGGATGATGAGGCCAGCTAGCTGTAAAAGTACATAGCAGAATATTAAGAAAACTTTGTGCTTGTAACAGCTGCTGTCTCTGCATCATTTCTGCAGGTCTATTGTTCTACTGAGTACAAGAGGTGATGTAGCAATTCCTAATAATTTATCAGAAGCCTTAATGTCCCTGGGGACAGCCAAACCGCCTTATCTTCAGAGCAACGGTTGGTGGAAATTTTTCACATTTCTCTGAGACCGCCTCGGTCCGTGTGTTTACGTTGGCATGGTGGGTTTCTCACGGGGCGTGTGAAAAGGATGCCGCGGGCAGAGGATGGATGCCAGTTTGCAGTGGTGTGTGCTGCTGTGTTTTAGCCCTTCTTGTGAGGGGTGGGGGGGGTGGGCAGCCCTTCAGCAGATGGGGCAGAAAACCCTTCCTGTTGCCCCCAAGGGCACTGTGTGAAGCCTGTTGCCAGCAGAGGAGGGACTAGCAGTTCTTTGTGCCTGTGGATTACAGAAAAAGAGGCCCTGGCTTTTTTCCCAAAGCCTGTATTTTGTGCCTCACCCAGTGAATCTATTTTTAAACAATCTCCTGCGCCAGGCTAGTTATTTCCTGTTCTAACAAATTTAAAGGTAGAGGTGGTATTTTGGTGGATAATAACGTTACAGGCCACATGGGGTAGCTCTTGTCTGTTCAGGGCCCTGGCACAAGTTCTGCTGCGAAATCGGGTTTTATAACTGTCCTGATTGCTGTGTTTTCAAATTAAGATTTAAGAGCATTTAATACTGAATATTGAAAATCGCGAATCAGTATTTCCTTGTGAGGGGCACGTGAATTTGAGTGTGAATTAATGTCCTAAATCATCTCGGGAGAATTTCAGAGGATTGTGCCATGTCTTTCCTAACCGGGCTTGTGTTGTGCTTGGACGGGCTTGGCTGGTTCAATAACACTGAGCTCTTTCTGTCACAGGAAGCCTGGCCTTTCTGGGCTTCAAAGGAAACTTCAAGCCATCCTGGATTAAGCTGTTTACCAGTCCTGCTGGGCATGGGCTCGTTCAGATAGAAAAGTATATCCCTTTACAACTGGAAGAGTATGGCTGTGCCAGAGCAATCAAAAGCCGACGGAAAGACCTTGAGCTTCTGAAGAAGGCTACACAATCTCATTAAAGACTAAGATGTACATAAAAGCTCGGGAAAAAAAAATGTGAACTAACTTATTTTTTAATTTATGGCATTTTAAACTATATTGTTATCCAAGTAAATCATGTTATTGTCTGACAGATGTTTGCCAGCATTGATCGCTCGAATGCCAATCTGTGCACCTTCTAGTTGTACAAAATATTAAAGAATTTATTGGTATTTGTATAAACAGGTTTCAGAGATTTTTCAGATGTTTGTATTTACTGTAAACAAGTTCCTTCTGTTTAATACTCGTTTTCTATGTAAGAGGGTGTTCATAAAAGCCTTAAATTTTTGATAACAGGTGTTGGAGTGCATCTTGGATTACTTGAAAGATTAACATAAAGTCTCTATAAACAGCTTGAATTGTTCATTATAACTTAAGTGTTTTCCCTCAGCTGTTTAGGTGTTTTCTTGAGGGTTTATTTAGCAGTCAGATCAGTTACATTCTCAGTCTGCTTTGCAAGGTGTTAAAAACCAGTTTCCCTTATGCATGCGGCTGACTCAAGGGGGTTTTAACTGCAGTAATTTTTTTGCTTTGCTGTATGGAAGATGCAGAGTGGGGATTCAGAGATCCAGCCTGGGTCTGAGTGAGGACTGTGTACTGTGCGACAGGGTTTAGCAAGGCTACGCGTACCAGCATGGCATACAGAGCAGAGAATTACTACTGTTCTTTGGGGTCAGTGTTACTGTTCACCCCTAAATGTACAGGTGTCTTTAAGAGTTACTTTAGTGAACAGTCTGGGTGCTAAGGCTGCAGTCCTGGGTACAGCAAAGCTGAGATACTGTTAATCTCAACTTGTTATGAAGCTAAGCTTCTACTCTTGCGGTGGTGGTTTTTTGGGAGTGGTTTTTTGGTTGGTTTTTTTTTTTTAAGGCTATCCCAGCTCTAACTTTTAAGTGACTGGAAAGTGCTCTCAGTTCATTCAGGCATGTTATATCTTCTGCCTGGACTTCAACTCTTCTAATATATTCTCATTGCTAATTCTTATTGACTTTATATTAGGTCCGTTTGATTTCGTTTGGTTTTGTTGCAATTATTTGACCATTTCTTTAGATAGTGTGAAAACCATTTAGAAGAACTAAGGCATGGCTGCCCTTTTTCAGGATCCTAGTCTTTGAAATTAAATTTCAGAGACTGGAAAGATGCATTTCATAATAGGGAACAATAGGTGCCATAGAGCTAAAACATAACCTTGGTTCTAATAAAACTGACATATTTCCTTCTTGTATATGTTCTCATTCATTCTAGCTGGTGTAATGAATCTATCATTCAGAGATGATTTGTGCTTTGAATTCAAAATGGTGTGGCTGTTGGAAATGAACTATACGCCTGTCTTCTCCAAAGAAGTTGAAAAACTATGGGGATTTTTTTTTGTGCTTTAAAGGAGAGGAGGCACAATAGCAGACCTATTATTTTGTTCAATTAAAATACGCTACCTCAGTGCTGCAATTAAACTGCCTGGTCTAGTGTAGTTTCATAAATGAGAGGGGAGGGGAAAGGAGCACAACACAAGAGATGAAGTTAACAAATACATGACTGACATTATTTTTATTGTAAAACCAAGCCAAATGGATGATTGTGTATTTTGCAGTTGTTCTTATGCACAGTTCTCTTTTAATGTTAAAAAAAAAAAAGGTGTTTTGTTAGGGGGAGGTGTGGTAAATCTTTAAGACTAGATATAATGTTTGGTGTTACTAATGCAGAGCAATGCGATTTAAATGCTCTGAGTGCAGTAGTGATAGTATTTGGGGATTAAAATGGTTTTAAGACTTCCGCTGTTCTGTTGGTCATGCTCAGCAGAGAAATACCGATGAGGTAGTGACAGTGACCTTCAGGCTTGTGAAGTCAGCCATTATTTATGAGATTCTGCTGTTCTAAGCCATCTTGTAAAAATTATACTTGGAAGTGTCAAGGGTATTCTGATGTAGGGCTTACTGATGGACAATTTGACCTGAAGTTGAAGTGTTGTCTTTTGTGTAAATTTAAACACTTGGTAAATAGCATAAATAAATTTTTACATCTGCCAAGGCAATAAAATCGTGGGTCTCTTCTGTTCTTGTATTTAAGTAGTTTTGTAATGCATGTTGTGTAAGTACTATAAACTATTTTATTTCAAACAGCACTAGACGTGTGAAGTTTATGGAGCATATCCTAACCTCATTCAGAGACAAGTTGTGAATAGTAGGAAAGGAGACACTACTGGTTCCTGAAGTTATGGGTGTGTCTCTGAAGTCTGCCATTTTACAGTCTGCCTGAGCTGCTGACTGAGTCTAGAGTCATTCAGCTTGGTGTGGGCCAGTTATTGTTACCTACTTGGGGCATCTTGCCCATGTCTGTAGGTACCTGTTGGGTGAGAATCATAGAATAGTAGAATCTGTAACACTAGAAAAGACATCTAAGAGGTCTCATCGAGTCCAACCATCAGCCCAGTACCACAGTGTCTACTAAACCATGTGCTGAAGTGCCATGTCTACGTGCTTTTTGAACCCCTCCAGGGACGGTGTTGCCACCACCTCTCTGGGGAGCCTGTTCCAATGCCTGACCACTCTTTCAGTGAAGAAATTTTACCTAATAGCCAACCCAAACCACCCGTGGAGCAATTTGGGGCTGTTTCTTCTTGTCCTAGCACTTGTTGCTTGGGAGAAGACACCAACACCCATCTCACCACAACCTTTCAGGTAGTTGTACAGAGTGATAAGGTCTCCCCGCAGCCTCCACTTCTCCAGACTAAACAACCCCAGCTCCCTCAGCTGCTCCTCATCACAGTTGTGCTCCAGACTGAGCGAGCATCTGCATGGTGCTCAGCTCCTGGCTGGGGTAAAACCACAACACGCACCTCTGGGCTCATGTTCTTGCTCCACAGGTTGGTTTTGCATTTTATTTTGTAATTTTTATAGTGTAAAAACAACAACAAAGAAACAACAGAAGTGTAAATAAACTGCTTGGGGCAGGGATCAGGTTAAGCGTACTGTCAATAAGGCACTCTCTCTGGCCAAAGGCATCACTGAAAAACCACAATATGAGGGTCTGGAGACACATCCCTCCAGAGCCAGGATGATGGCAAGGATGTGCTTTTTGGAAAAGATGGGAGGAAAATTCTTTGTTTCATCTTTTTCCAAGTTGAATAGGGTGACAGATTAATACCCTGATTTTTTTTTTTTTGAGGAAATGTTCTTAGAACATGCAATGACCTGTCTTTTTATATGATTTATTCCAAACAGAACATAAAAACAAAGTGATATTTCAGGATTATTTTTGTGTGTGTGCAAATTTATAAGTAATAATGCTGTACTAGATTTGCTATAAACAGTTATAAATACAGCTATCCCCTTTCCTGTGAGCATTTACAGTGACATTTTAAATAGATACACTAGGATCAGTTCAGGGTGTCTTTTGTGTAATTGGTAGCTTTTAGGGATGGATCTCAGATGATGATGTGTCATCTTTTTAATATCTGTGAGGTTCTTCAACAGAAGATGGTTTACTCCATCTGCAGGGTGGGAACTATGATCTAATAGTTTTCTTCCGTCTCTGGTGCAAATGACTGGTGCATGTTCTCAGTAATAGCAAACACCACCACAGTTATCTGTGGTCTCATATTATTTCAATTTCTGAGAAATTTCTGTTGCTCTCTGATGAGCATCACACAGTAGTATATATTGCACATTTTTACCTTTTGGGTTTGTTTTTTTTTTAATACCATAACATAAATTTCCATATGGCAGAATGGGTAAAAGTTTTATTTTTAATATTTCTATATTGATATCAGTTTTTTCTGTCCTTCACAACAGTGAAATGCAAAGTATTATACGTGTATGTTTACTCACATGAATCATATCAGCATGCACAATTACCATTGGTTTCCTTCTGCTAGCTAGCAGACAAATGTCAAATAAGAGCTTATGTTGGGCCTTAATAATTGGACATGGAAGAAAACAAATGAAGGTTAAGAAAATTTTTTTTGCAGTCTCTTTCCTTTGTAAGCCATACTCACCTTTTTCCTTTGTTTTGTAGGAGCAGGGTTCTCACCGCTTCCCTCTCAGTCCATAAAGCCTGGGATGCTGCTCTGGTTATGTATCTTGTACCTGTAGAATTTTCCTTTTCTGATATTCCCCATGTTCTGTATTTTTCTGGGTAATTGACCATCCTTCTCCATTAACTCTGTTTCCTGAGCATCTTCCTAGTGATTTGGACCTCCTCTGTTATCCCACCCTTGTGGTCTACCCAGGTTGACTTGAGTTTCGGAATGTAATATGTCTCTTAACAGAGTCATTACCTAAAATATACAACTTCTCTTATTTCTCTTGTCCCTGTGACTCACATTGTAGCAACATGTTCGAGATATAGGTGCATGGAATTATTTTTTCCAAGTAAGCATCAGATGTGGGGATGCTGCCTGTGTCAAACTGAAGGAATTAGCAGGACACAATTTGTGTAAAAATGTTGATCTCTAGTGCCTATTTTCGGGGCAGTGTTGCTTGCTGAGCATTAAACAGGCCCTTCATAATCTGGGAGTCAGGGCGAATTTGAATTCTTACAGAGCAATCATGTTGAATGAACCAGGTTAAACACACTCCTGGAATCATAGAATCCTTAAGGTTGGAAAAGATCTCTAAGATCATTGAGTCCAACCGTCAACCCAACACCACCATGTCTACTAAACCATGTCCCGAAGTCCCACATCTACACATTTTCTGAACACCTCCAGGGACAGTGACTCCACCATCTCCCTGGGGAGCCTGTTCCAATGCCTGACAGCTCTTCCGGTGATGGAATTTTTCTTAATACTCAACCTAAACCTCCCCTGGAGCAATTTGAGGCCATTTCTTCTTGTCCTAGCATTTGTTGCTTGGGAGAAGAGACCAACACCCACCTCACCACAACTTCCTTTCAGGTAGTTGTAGAGGGCAATAAGGTCTCCCCTCAGCCTCCTCTCCTCCAGACTAAACAGTCCCAGTTCCCTCAGCCGCTCCTCATAAGACCTGTGCTCCAGCCCCTTCACCAGTTTCATTGCCCTTCTCTGGACACGCTCCAGGGCCTCGATGTCTTTCTTGTGGTGAGGGGCCCAAAACTCGACACAGCACTCGAGGTGCGGCCTCACCAGAGCAGAGCACAGGGGGACGATCACTTTCCTACTCCTGCTGGTCACACTATTCCTGATAGAAGCCAGGATGGCCTTCTTGGCCATCTGGGCNCCTCAAGCAGATTGACACTCCCACCCAACTTGATGTCATCCACAAACTTACTGAGGGTGTACTCAATCCCCTCATCCAGATCATTGATAAAGACATTAAATAAGACTGGCTCCAAGGCAGAGCCCTGGGGAACAGCATATGTGACCAGCTGCCCACTGGATTTTGCTCCGTTCACCACTACTCCCTCGGCTTGGCCTTCCAGCCAGTTTTTACCCAGCGAAGAGTGCACCTGTCCAAGCCATGGGCCACCAGCTTCTCTAGGAGCATGCTGTGGGAGACCACATCAAAGGCTTTACTGAAGTCCAAGTAGACAGCATCCTCATCCTTTCCCTCATCCGCTAGGGGAGTCATCAGGTCATAGAAGATCAGGCTGGTCAGGCAGGAGCTGCCTTTCATGAGCCCATGCTGGCTGGACCTGAGCCCGTGGTTGTCTTGCACAGGCTTGGTGAGTGCACCCAAGAATTCTGGATTAGAGTAAGTACCAATATGAAGTTTAGAAATGTTCATATCCACTCTTTATAGGAATAATTGGCTAGTATTTTTTTTATAGCTCATTTTCCTTACTTTCACACTGGACTCCTTGTGCAGTCTTGCCCCTTACTGCCCCTTCCTCCCAGGCAATCCTACAGAAACTCCATGACATCATTGTTAAATGTGACATACAAGCCAGTTTCTAAAATGAAGCTAGTAAGTTCATACTAACAAGCATATGCCTAGCAGTTACTGATAATGCAAGTAGTAAACCAGGGTCTTAAAAGAACTGCAGTTTCTAGTTTTAGATGTGTTTAAAACGTGAGTGTGTAAATAACTGTATTAATGTTTTTGCCAAAGTAGATCCTAAAATTACAAAAAAAAAAATAGTGTGCAAACAGTTCCCCTCTTTGTCTGTGGAAGCTTGGCATTCAGGATCTATGAAAGGGTCAGTGACATTGCAAATTGCCAGGAATCTGTACTGAAGTTGTTAAGAAAGGTTGCTGCTGGAGTGCCCCAGGTCACGAAGTCTCAACACAGAACTTCATAGGGCGGCAAATCCTTTGTTGGGAGCAAAGTGTGCTGTAAGTTTGGGTCAAATCCACCTCTCACAGTTGAACATAGATACATTAAAATGTATGTTCACCAATATGTGAACCCACATCTATAGTTAACCAAATTCTGATCAACCACTTGAAAGGCTCAAACACTCATTACATTAAGAATTCTCAGAAATGTTATGCAAAAGCAATAAGGTTGAACAGAGACATGCCATTTGCTAGAACACGTCTGCAATGTGAAAGTACGTGAGGTGACGTTTCTCATGAGGCAGAGACATGCAATATAGGTGCAGGCAAATCCTTGATTTCTAAAGACAGTCATTACCCTTGACATCTTTGTAATTTTCTGAAGTTATCATCCCATAAATACTCAATCCATGAATAATCAGCTACATGAGCTTAAAGTCATCGAACAAGTGCTCGAATGTAAGTGTGGTTTTTTGTTCATGAGAATTGTTGCAGAAGTAATTTGGCAAATTGTACCTAAAAAGAGTGTTTAATTCTGCTTTTCTTTTTGAAATCTGTTGGCTCTTGCTTTAACTTCTGCTTCTTGCAAACCAAGTTCTTATACTGGATCTGTAAAGCTCCTTCTTACACAGCTAATGAATGCAACTACATGCAGAGGAGCAGTCAGTGAGATTTTTGAGACAGAAAACCCCAACAAACCCCAGTATAACAGTGGGTGGGAAGTAGTGTGGGGTCTGTGTGTATTCACTGACTCTTTCACAGGTCTGTCTGCATCTTCTCTAGCACTGATACATTTGCAATAGTACAACTTATTTTTCATGCGAGACAGATGAGTTGCATGGATACAATTGTACGTCTTTTTTTAGAAGGTGGAAAACCAACTCTACTGGTATCAAGAAAATGCAGTTCACGTGTACATGTGTTAGGAATGGGATGCCCAGATCTTCAGGACTGGTTTTGAAAGCCAAGGCAATAATTGCATGTCTATACATAAATAGCTTAATTTTCGTCCAGTTAGCCCAAGCTCATCCAGAAAGCTTCTTTCATTGGGTGTGTAGAGCTTGTCCCAGAGAAAATGTGGAGGGATCACAGAAAACCCAAAAAAGAGCTGTTTCATCATGGAAGAGGATGAATTCAGGAAAGAAATATCTGTAAATGCTGGTATGATTTTTCTTTTTCAGATAAAGTGTGTCACAAACAGGAATGGGTTCCAATGGAGGAAACAGCTCTTCCGTAAGAGAGGCCAGGGAACAGAATGTATTAGGCCAAGACAGCAGCAGAGCAAACAAAACAAGTACAGCGGCTACTGACTTCCTTCCTCTGTCATGTCACAGCATAATTTGTTGCAGAGCTGCAGAGAAGCAATTACTCCAGCTTTCAGCACAGTTGTCACCTCTGATTCAGATAGCATTACATGTTCACATCCTAACAGATACTTCGAGCACAAGGTACCAGCTACGGAAAAACAAATGCAGGCAGCCGAATATATTTGCTATCAAAATAAATTTCCCTGAGATACTACCAGAAAAAGGAAGTTCTCTTATGAACAAAATTGTTCAAGAAAAGATTAGCATGAGGCTACAGAGTGCTTTGACTGAAGGAAGTTACATTTTGGTACCTCCAGTTAGCTAACGCTCTATGAAGCAAGAAGTGCTATGGTATGCCAAGCCAAAGCCTACCCCTACTGATTTTACAAGCACTGTAAACAGATGCAGAAAAAGACCGCCCCCCTCCCTCCCCCCTGCATATTGTGGTCTTGCCCTCAGAGGAAACATCCGCAACCTCTCACAAGAGAAGCAGAGGTGTCATACCTGCCTGGCTGGAGCCAGCAGCCAGTGAGAGAAAGGATGTGGCTGAGCAGCCCAGAAAAAAAAAAAAATCTCTAGAATTCTCTTTCTGAAGTGGTTTTGGAGTAAGGCTTGCTGAAGCACAACTTTTCTTGAGCCTTTTAGGAGCATTAGCTGCTGCAGAGTATGTCAGACCCTGGGAGGCTTGAGCTTGTTTACAAAAAGTGGTTTTGGCGTGTCTCAGCTCCAGCCTGTAATGGTGAGCTGGTAGGAGTCGGTCTGGGAGAAGCACCCACCTGGTGGGGTGTTCTCAGCTCCAGCGTGCTTGGACTCAGAAGAGGCAGTGCCAAATGGCAGGGATCTTGTATTGCTTTACTACTTGGCACCTGTCCAGCAGATACTGCATCCTCTTCACAAGATCTCCCTGCCAGGCAAAGTAGCAAAGAATGGTTTGCCATCACATTAACTGATTAAGATGAAGCTGCTATAATACAAAGGGGGTCACTTTAATTAACGGGTTAATAAAAGCCTCTAAATTGAAATCTCGATTGAGGGAATTAGAATAACCTCTAGGTGAACTTAGTTGGAGCTATCTGCCGAGCTTTGCATTAAGAAACGTAAAGCATGGGTTATTGTGAGCATAGATGCTTGTACCTTTTGTAGAAGCACTGGGGAAATGAAGGAAGGATTAAAAGAGACAACGCAAATTACTGAAGAAGAGATTTTTCTTGCCTCTTAGTTCCCACTCCATCTTGAGCGTTAAATTCCAGATGTTTGCCACTAAAAGTCTCCAACAGATACCCATCTTCAAACAAAAACCTGCAGTAGGCTGTTGAGTAAAATCTGAGGCTGTCTCTCAGCACGACTGAGGGTTGTGGTTCAATCAACCAGCAAAGATGTTCTCAGATAGCTCTGCCATAACTCTCTTTCCGTTTTACATTGTAATTAAAAACACAACAACAAAACCTCAGACCATGTAGCCTCTTGAATAAAATATGTCAACAATTCGTTGGAGACTAGGAGAAATTGAACTTGGTTGGGAGGTAGGAGTCTGGTTTTCTTTGCTAGCTAGATTTTGTTCTTTTAATGCTATGCTTCTGACAAAGTAATAGCGATTAATCTGTGGGCTCTAAAGAGCGGATCTGCACTACAGGTAGCTTCAGTCTTTCAGTATCAGATTGAAAGGTACAGACGGAGACAGAGGATGGCAACTGCATTGGAATACTTGGTCCCAGCTGATAAAGGTAATAGCGACCTGCTCCAAAAAAGTCGAGCAGACCCTATGTAGTTGTTTATTCCCAACTCAGCACTTATGTATCTTCTTTAAATGCTGTGCAGGGGCTCAGGCCCCATGCATTTCCACCTCTGTCATCTTGAGCCCTTTCTTCCTTGCCTGTTCCAGTTTTTCCTCCTGGATCATTTTTTTCTCTGGATGTCAAATGTCTAAAGCTTGACAGTTAACATTAGTTCAAACTTAAAAATCCATTAGATGTTCTTCTCTCTCCCGTTCTTAGTCATCGTGGTTTCCCACACCCACTAGGAAAAAAGCAGTCAGCAAAATTACAGTTATTATTAACCCTTCCTCTTCAAATGGAAGGGCGAGGTTGAACACTAAGTATAGATAGCATGTGAACAACACTGATAGGAATCAAGTTTTTAGACTTCCTACTGCCTGGTTTGAAAGACTGCCACCAGTTTATGATTTCTTTCCTCTGTCTATATAAGGGAAACACATTTCCACTAGAATTTATGTTTGCGTCAGTAATGTCAGCAATACTTTCTGAGATTTTTGTCTTGACCCGTGCTGCACATTTTATATAGCGGAACAATAAAGTTGGAATTAAAATGGTTCCCAGCTACCTTACTGTGGAGGTCCCAAATAACATTTCAGAACTACTTTTATCATTTATA
This sequence comes from Psophia crepitans, assembly GCA_013399095.1. Lineage (NCBI taxonomy): Eukaryota > Metazoa > Chordata > Aves > Gruiformes > Psophiidae > Psophia > Psophia crepitans. The sequence goes on from VWZZ01000094.1 coordinate 38,373, forward strand.
GGTTGAATAGGAATTATGTTATTCTTATGCCAGTTTGGGTTTTTTAACATTGTTTATTTTTTCATGTATGGCTTTATATTTCAGCAGAGGGCACTGTGACCTTACTTAGAACTCAAACTGTTAATTGGGCCGCTTGAGCATGAAAAAAAATTATACCATTTTTGCTCAGAATCACAGGGTGATATAGGCAGTATTTACTTATTTTCCATTTTAATCACTGCCTCATCATCGTGGCTAAAACACTGGAAGCAGGTGAAAAAAAAACCTTCAGGGAATTAATTTTTTTTTTTTTAAATCTCCTTATCTTTCTGTAGGGGGAAATTAGGTAAATAAAGGCTTGTGCTTTTTGACTCTGCGGTAACATAGTTTCCCACAGTAAACCCCTGGTGTAGGCATTTTAACAAAGACTTTACAGCAGCTGCTATAGCAGAGGACAACAAAAGAACCCCTTCAAAACTCTCAGACCTCACTGATATGTGCAAGTCAGTGACGCACAACCTGCTGTTCTGTGCATTACCACCCACACAAGGCAAAAGCACCAAACCCACCCACACTGCAATTAAACCTGGGGGAGGCCAGGATAGACCATAAGACTAACAATCCTGCTTTCCTCTGAGAGTTGAGACCCTGCTGCAAGCCTCAGCCAACTCCTGGTCGGCACCAACACGTTGGCTTCTGACGCTTGCTTTGAGTTTTGACCGCTGAGCGAATAGGTAGACACTGGGAATTTGCTGAAATGAAGAACTGAGGTAAAAAGAAGGAGAAAGAGGGTCTCTGCCACCTGTTTCCCCGCCAGTCTGGGATGTCCAGTGTTACGCCAGCTTTCTCTGCTGCAGAGCAGCATGGTGAGATGAGCACCTCACAGCTACAACAGGAGGTGCAGTTAGGAAAGAGCAGCAGAGGTAGTGCGAGACGCTGCCGTGCGGTGCAGCGAGGCCGCTAGCATCACCCACCACAAGTCAGCAGCCTGCCTTTGCTCTAACCAAAGGCACACCAGCCACCGCGACTCGTGTTGCGCAGCTGGCTGTGAGGCTGTCCCCACTTGGTCTGACGGTGTGAGCTGAACCACTCCTGCGTGAATAGGAAACAAAGGTGCTGCCAGTTGCACTTTTACTGACTCGATGTATTCAGCTGCCACACAGAAAATACCAGTAAAAGGATAGTAATAGAAGGATCTTTCATGTGAGGCTGTTTAGATAGCTGATAATATTCCCTAAAAGATTAATCAATCTTTCTTTCACACGTGTGTGTGTGTGTATTTTTAGCTATTAATAATGAAAAGATGAGATCAGAATAAAGAAAAGAGACTACTACAGACTAATAACCTAACCCTTTAAATGTCGTGCATTGAGAGGATTGTATCCAAAACTTTCAGCTGCTATTTTATCCAGAGATAGTATTTGTATTCCTCCCAGATCATACGTAACTCAGCAGGAGGTACAATGGTTGCTTTGAGCTCCGCAGCTAGGAAAGCTTATTTAAGGTATCTCCATTTAGTTTTGATGGTAGTATATGTCTGAGGAAAACCAATTCGTTTTCCAAGAATGACCCTGTTCTTTCCTTCCCTCTCTGGGATTAACATGCTGTTTTCACAGAGCAGAAATACGAGCACCCATCACTTGGGCTTTAGACAGCAGGATTGTAATCCTGGATATTAAAGGGTGCTGTGATGCTAGATACCTATAATTTTCTGTGATCTGTGACCCACTCAGATAGTTAACCAGCTGATACTTGGTCATGATCCATTTATATACCGCTTGTACCAAAAGACATCTGGGAACGTGAGGCTCCTTGTGGTTTACAGGTATCCAACGACAATGCTGGAAACAGGTAATACAAAAAGGGGACTTTTCTGTGGGCAACATGGTAGTATCCTTCTGTGCTGGAGTCAAATGTCCTGAGAGTTATTTCTCGCCCCACGGACATGCAACGTACCTGACAAGTACAATAGTTACGTTTTGTTTGTAGACAAAAGTTTGTGACAAAATTGCCCACCACCTTGTTGACAGGCTGTCCTACTAGAAGCTGTCAGCAGCTGTTTCTTCACAACGTATTAAATAACAGATCTACCTGCATGTAAAAGCCATATGCCACACAACAGTGAACTCTAGCTAATTATTGTTCCTATTCCACCCACTGCAGCCACAGGAAGAGTTGCAGCAGTTGGATTTCTCTGACCTTTTCTATGTCTTTGATTTTGGGGTAAACATGACAGCTGAAGCTAACAGGAATGCTCAGTGACAGTGTGAGAACAATGTCTTGGTTTTGACTTCTGTTTTTCATTTGACATGTTACCACCCTTGCTGCTTTCAGCAGATTGATGGGTGTCACTGCATGGCTCCACTTGCCTGGTACAGACCCCCACTGCCCCCCAGCAATAACCTCTGTGGCCACTCTGGCCAGGAGGGCAAAATCAAGCAACTTCAAACCCACAGTGACCCCCCCAGCATCGGTTCATGATTCTAAGTAATGAAATTGCCATCACGTTCAGAAGCCTCTCTGTTGTGTCTTCTTGCGAGTCTGTAGGTAGTGCTCGTTCCAAAGAAAGCCCTCTCGCCTCTGTACTCTGAACACTTACAATGTAGCTGTCACTTACTCTTTTAATTGTCTTTTCTCTTGTGAAATATGCAGAGAAATCCTACCTATTACACTGCCCTTTACTTGCCACCCCCAGGCCTGTGTAAAATGAGAGGCATGGAAAATAAAGCTAAACGTTTAACTTTTTAAGATAGTTTTAAATGATTTAACACTATGCAAAGGAGAAAGAGGAAAAGAGACACACTGTGAATGTGTACTGGCTTGAAAAGGGACAGGTGATGACCACAGTGATGAGAACAAACCATGGCATGACTGGCACAAACCCTTTCCGTCATGTGAAGATGGAATTTGTGTAGCCAAGTTGTCATTTATATCTATGGGTTTCTCAAAAAATACTTTTTCTCAGTCGAGTTCTAATAACTTGTAGCAAATGCAATATAACAGAAATGAGGTAGAACTCCAGTCTGCCAGTGTAAATAGCGTTTTGGTCCTGTAAGATCATCACCTCGCATTTCTGGTGGGTTAGATGGCAAATTGCACCCATGTAAGCACAGCCGTGCCCTGTCAGGCTTCAGCAGGCTACAGAAAAACTGAGTTTTGTGTAATGACATTTCATGGAGGTGTGTCTGAGGGAAAGAGGTGGTCTTAGATGGGGACAATAGTGAAGATGAGCGGCTGTGGTGCAGAGCAGGTGCTAGAGACACAGTAGACACGTGTGTGAGGTTGGGTGGCCCCATCGGCTGCAGGAGTGGTCAGAGGGCCACAAGCAGGAGCTGGGGAAACAGCATTGCTCACGGTGGCCATGGGCAACCTGGGTTGGTGGTGGAACTGGCTCTCCCAGGGCCAGAGCAGGGTGTCCAAGTGTACGAGCAGATGCCCGTGACATCTCCCCTCAGTCACAGGCTTGTGACATGCTTCTGCTGTGGCCGCTGGCAGATGAAGGAGCAGCGAGCTCCCACAGGGCAGAACTGAGAACAAGGAGACTGTGGTGGGGATGTCAGGGAAGAGAAAGATGATCTGGTTCATCATTTGTTCCCCATCAGCTCCTTTCCACTGCCCTCTCTCTTCATCTTCCTACACACTCCTGGTGCAGAGGCAGTTTCTCTCTCAGTGTCCATATCAATTGCACTAATTATGCTGATGACTCTGAATATACTAATTAATTTAAACCATCAATCGTATTTGATTCTTTTGTTGCAAATGATTTAAATGGCTCTTTCAGGGCTTAATATTCTTCCCTTTACAAATATTGCAAGCTCCGTGAGCATGGCTAGGTTTTGATTTAAAAGTGGTACAAGGGTGTTATTAAATTGTGATTATTTATTTTGGAATTAGTTTTGCCTAGGTTAGATCTGATAGCTGTGAAAGTGATTCCCCCTCACACTTAACGTTGGCTGTGGTTTCTCACTGTAATTTCTGCACAAATGCACCAATTATTGCTCATTTCTTACTGGTCTCCCCCTTCTCCGTCTCCTAATCTTTAATACAGTTCTGCAGATTTTTGATTAGCTTACCTAGCATTACTTTCCATAACAGACTTCTGTAACATCTGCTGCTGTGTACACACACTGAGTCTAGCTATTAGAAACTCTCTGGGTGACAACACGTACGTTTCGTTGTGTAATATAAAGGGAGCTAGCTGAAAATTGCATGCCTGTTTTCTGAATGCTGAGATGCTAGCTGAAATTTGCAGCCCCTGGTTGTTGTCGTTTAATGTGACTTCGCTCTCCAGGCAGTAGTTTGCTTCTCTTAGTCTAAGCAGGGTATAAGGCAATCAAGGCTTTATGAAAATTTATTGAATATGGACACTGGTTAAAGGAGAGAGTCCTCTCTATGCTGAGGCTTGGAAACTTTGACCTGGAAAGAGTGGCATGATAAGGAGTCAATCCAACAGCGGCTGCTTGTAAAAGTATGTCCTTCAAACCCACTAGCTTGCAATCTAAGCAGATGTTTAACCCAGCAGGCAACACTGTATTATAAATGCTCTCAAACACAGTTTGGAGCCAAGAGCAGCAGACTATGTTTACCTCAAGACCTAGCTTTGTCACCCTGCAACACTGATGGCATGGAGATCTCCAGACATATTCACACAGAACCATAGAACATCTCAAGTTGAATCCATAGGGATCATCGAGTCCAACTGCCTGCTCCTCGCAGGACTACCTAAAACTAAACCATATGACTAAGAACGTCGTCCAGATGCTCTTTGAACTCCGAGAGGCTTGGTGCTGTGACCACTTCCCTGGGGAGCCTGTTGCAGTGACCCTGTTTAGTACTACCAGGACCTGATGAAGTGATGGCATTTTGAAAAAGCCTTTCTGTGAGAAAGGCATCCATTCTGGCATGTGCTGCTCTGTAACAACTCTATTTCTTAATTAGGTGTTCTTGCTTCGCAACTGCTGATTTTATATGGTGGCAAGAGCTTTCTTTGACGGCTGCTTTTACCAGAAGACAACTGTTAGGTAGCGGTTACAATGCAAATATTTTTAAACATCTTATTTTCTGCAGGCAAGAGATACTGTTCAGACACTGAGACACTGTCCAGAAGACAGTAAAAATGCATGCAAATGGATAGATCTTTAAAGATACAAATACTTGCGGAATCCTGGCAGTAATTTTGGTTCTCAGTGCTCACATGCAGCATGCACTACAGCTGATCTCTTGGGCCCTCATTTGCTCAGGTATCATCAGATTCATGAAATTATCTCCCTTACATGGGAGATAATTACGTGAAAGCTTTGTATTCAAACTCTGATTGCATCCCCTTGTTGGTGCAGAAGGCTGTTCTCTGTTTAGCTCAATCCTCATTTATCACGTAACATATTAATGAGGAAACTTTCTTTTCTGAAAATAAACTTTTCTGTCACATAGCTCTGCAGCAAGTAAATAAATCTCAAATGGAGATTTTGGGGAAAGATGTTATGAAGTAAGATTTTTTTAATTATTATTATTAAATAGCTTCAAGCTATTCAAGTTAACCATGCATGTCACTATTCAACTTCTGGTTTTGTTCAACTTCATAAGTAATTGAATTTCTATTATCACAATTTAGTTCTGGGGAACTTAAGGAGCAAATAATTTTTCCTTTTTTCCCCCCTTTGTTTTGATTCTTGTTTCTGTAGTATTTATCTTATAGTTTTGTTGTGGTTCATTTCTCCCTGTTTTGCAAAAGAGACCTAGACACAAAATAGACTTGTACAGAAAAGCGCATTGTAAGTATTGCAAAGGAGCTGTAGCAGTACTATGGCTAATCAGCTCATCTAACCTAATCAGCTGCAGAACTGATGGAATCACAGAATCACGGAATCACAAGGGTTGGAAGGGACCTCGAAAGATCATCTAGTCCAACTCCCCCTGCCAAGGCAGGACCACCTAGAGCACATCACTCAGGAACGTGTCCAGTCAGGTTTTGAATGTCTCCAGAGAAGGAGACTCCACAACCTCTCTGGGCAGCCTGTTCCAGTGCTCTGTCACCCTCACGGTGAAAAAGTTTTTCCTCATGTTAACCCAGAACCTCCTATGCTCCAGTTTGCACCCGTTGCCCCTTGTCCTATCGTTTAATGACACTGAGAAGAGCCTGGCTCCATCTTCCTGACACTCACCCTTAACATATTTATAAACATTGAT
>VWZZ01000094.1:44877-97933 GCA_013399095.1 Psophia crepitans
CTATTTTGAACTCTATAAGTAACTTTGACCATTAGAGTTCATAAATGCACCAGCTACAGACCCTTCCAACATGTCTTTGTGCATGGGAATCAGGTTCAACGCATTTTGTACAACTTTCTCCCACTGCTGTGAATTGTGAAGAGTATTTCTGTGAGAGAGAGGCCTTACTTAAACTTTGTAAGAATTTACATATATGCTATATTTGTACAGCATTCTTAGCAGTCCTGAGCCTGGAAAAGAAAAAAAAAGGGGTTTGTATCAAAATAAGTCACATCCATCAGAAAGCTGTCTCATTCAAACTCGTTATCTAATTAAATGACATGCTGAGCTGCTGCAACTAGTGGCTAGATTTAGCAGGTTAGCCTTGTAGTGATGCTTCTGCTTTCTGTCCTATGAGGGACCACAGGTACAGCTGTCTTATCCTCTCCTTCGTGTTCCTGTCTACCTCTTAGATTGCTTCAGTGATGAAGTAGCAAAGACATTATACAACATTTCATTAACGTCCTGTCTGAAAAATAGATATTTTCTTTTATGCCTTCCACTAACGATTCCAATATATTTTTCTCCGATTACATTCTGATCTTACCTCTCCTCACTGACTACAATGAAAAAAGAAAAATGTGCTCTCCATAAGCCTTCTGCTCCAGTCTGAAGCCTGTTTTGGCATAATTGACTAATGAATTTCAAGATGTTCTGCAATGGTGCATGCGAGCCTCTTGTAAGAAAAACTTTTGATGTCAAGTGCAAAAATACTGGTGGTGATATGGTTCTTTCACAACTCTTTAAGTTTGTGAAGACCTGTGCAAAAGTGGGATGTTTTGATTGACAAAGGTCATGCTCACACGGGCCCACTGAAAAAAAATGCACATGTAGTTTGATGCAGCATGCACCACATTTATCAACAGGTAGAAATATTTGACTATTTCCACAGTAGAAGTTCATGCCTGACTTTAAGGCTTTTTTTCTTGTTCCAAGGTTATGTAGACGTGTTAGAAAGACAGACAAGTTTAGGGTAAGAGATACTTCCAGTCCTTGTATACACTATTAAGTCCCACTGAATTCTTCTTGGCTTTAAGAAGAGAAGGGTAAGGAAACATCTTAGTGCTGTCTACAACCACTTAATGGTCCACTTGGAGAAATTCCTGTTAGATATTAGGAAAAACCTTCTTTCAGTAAGGGTGATCTGGGGTCAGGTTGCATGGACAGTTCATGGTATCTCCACCCATGAAGCTATTACAGAAGTGACAAACCTTGAGCAAGCTTCTCAAGCCAGCCCTGACTGAGTGGAGTTGGACTAAAGATCTCCTGGGGCTCTTCCAGCCTCCCAACTTCTGTCTGTAATTATATCAGTCTTCTGTTTCCATTTCTTTTTGCCAGCCTGAACCAATGTTTCCTCCCCAGCCGCCTCATGTATGCCAGGTTCTCCTACCCTGTAACCACATCAGTCACCTCCACTGCTTGTTTATGGACATCTCTCTGGTCTGGGGAACTCCCAGGGAAGGGAGTCACTCAGCCTGATGCCTGCACTCCTGCTAACACTGCCCAGTATATTCTTGCTCTGTACTGGGGTGATTAATCTCGATACCACTTAGATATCTCCCAGGATGCAAAATATACAGTGATTTATTTGTTCTAGTGAAACTCTTTGTTGATCAATAATAAAAAGAGTAACTCTGGTTTGAATTTTGGAAGACTTATCTTAATTTTTCTTAGTTGGAGTATAACAACCTGGTTTTATGTAAATTAAAAGACGCATACACACACACACGTCTGACTATTCAAAGAAACATATGCCTTAAAAATACTGCAGGTGCAGCTATGGAAACCCTTTGAAAACTTGGCACCTTGTGCTGAAATTATTGAACTACCGTTCCAGATAAGCTGAACGTGTTTATATTTCAGAATACTTAAACTACACAGCTCAACACAGCCTTCTGGCTCAATCTTATACCTATTTTAGAAGCTCATAATATAATTTGATATCTTGTGTGAACAGAGCAGTATAGCATATGCATGACAGTCTCCATTTGGCCTAATCTTAAGCTAGATTTAAAACTTTGCCTCAGCAAAAACAGTAGGAGCACATATTCAAGAATAGAAGTGTAAGTAAAAATACTGCACATTATTTTTTCTAATAGTTTTAAAGTAACAAGAATTTCTACCTTAGATGTGACATTTCACTGAAAGTCATCAAATGAGGTTTGTAGGTATCATTAACTCTTATGTGAACCCAAGCCCTGAGTATGTGGTATAAGGTTGAAGTATAAACATGAAATCAAAATTATATTAGCAGTCCAATTCCTCTATGGATAAACTTCCTTTATTTGCTTTGGCTTATTTTTCCCTCTTTGAAAGAAATTTAATACCATCTGGAAAGCTGCATGCACTATTGCACAATTAGCATTCAATGTCTTGTTTTAATTTTACTGTAATATACTGATAATCACAGCTACATCTTATGCACAAAAAAGTTTCGGTTTTCTGAAGGTATCAACTATAAGAAAGTAAATAGCAGAACTGGTGCAGCCATGGTAGCCTAGGTATGCGAGTGAGGCAAATTGGTGAAGACTGATGTATAGTTTTGGGGATGAAAGAACATAACTCTTGGGGACATAGCCCTGTTTGGAGTAAGTGTGAGAGCGAAAAGGTGTTTGCTCTCCTTCAGGAAAACTTTCATTACCTAGAGAGTGAAAGTTCTCTTCCTTCAGAGGTAGTCTTTGAATAGGAAACCATGTAATTCCATTTGTGTTTCTTTAAGAAACTGTTCCCTGTGTTTTGCTACCTGGTAAATTCTGTCTAGGCTATGAGGATTTTGAATAGAATGTTTTTGTAGGCTTCTTTGGGGTATATGTTATGTTACATTATTTTATTTTCACTTTAATTTCATTTAATTTTAATTTAATTTTATCTTTAATGTTAACCATGGTGCTTTCCCTTTGTCTCAACATATGAGTTAGTTAATTTTAGATCTGAAGTGGATAGTCTTGCCTACTCAGAACCTGCAATGGGGGGACTTTCCTAGCTGCTCATCTCTCTGTCCTTACTTGAATCCTCATTTTCCCATTGCTCCATTTGGTCCATCTCCTGCAGTGCTTCTGCTCTCTATGGCAGCAGCCCTCCTTGGTCCCTCTTCCTGCAGACCCTCTGTGGCTGATGGACCCTGTTCAGGCGCTCTGTGGCTACTGCATGTCTCTTCCAGAGGGGATGGGAGGCCCTGTGTTGCAGTCTGCACCTCTTCACACTGCACCACTTCCCTCTCATCACTTCACTTGCACCCTTTAACGGTGTTTTGCTTTCTGCATGGTTCCAGAGGTCTGGTCTGGTCTGGTCTGGCCTTTCTACCCGGCATGCTTAGCGAGTTTTCTTATTTCAATTTTTTAGCTCTGATTTGATGTTGCATTAGCCGTCTTAAGTAATTTTATGGACGGTAGGAGAAACAATCCATGAATGTTGTGAAAAAAGGGGCAGTTTGAAAATAAATTGAGTACAAAATCGAAACATCCTAAGAGAAATGTCTGATACGTTTCTCTATGCACTAAAACATTTCCAGATTTACAGTATTTTTACATGGAATATTCTATGGTGGATCCTTATGGTGTATCCAACTGCTTGTTCTCTCCTGTCAGCTGATTTTTGATGCAAAACACCTGTATTTTCACCATCATCTAGTTTTCTCTTGTGTGGTTTTATTCTACGTTAGCTACAGTGCCAGAAGCATCCTCTAGCCTGTGACTAGACTCTGGAGAAGGCTGAAATGTTTCCAAACTGTAATTAGACCTTGCTTTTCTTTAATCACTTAATCAGACAAACCCACAAATGTAAAAGAGATGGTGTAAATATTTATGCATATAACATGATTGTGACACAGTTGCTCCTTGTTGTGCTCATTTATTCCCAGATTTTTACTACTGGAGGGTACAAACATGGGAGAAATACAACATGGAATTCACAGAGGCCACAAATTCTGACATGCTGTTAAATAAATGACAGTGATCTTCATGACCTTTATCAGCATATATGCAGAGTGAATCAGATACCTTCTGCTTGATCATAAACTGTCTTTTCCAACTCACAGAATCATAGAATGGTTGGGGTTGGAAGGGACTACAAGGATCATTTAGTTCCAACCCCCCTGCCATGGGCAGGGACACCATACACTAGACCAGGTTGCGCAAAGCCCCATCCAACCTGGCCTTGAACACTTACAGGCATGGGACCTCCACAGCTTCTCTGGGCAAACTGTTCCAGTGCCTCATCACCTTTATACTCATAAAATATTTCTTCAGCGGGAGTGAAGATTATTAAAAATATTAAAAATTGATTGACTCTGTACAGAAACAGGTAAGTACCTGTAATTAGTGTACAGAATTGTGTTTGAGATGTTATTAAATAGTTATAAAAGACTCATTCTCTTTTCTGTTAAGTGCTTGCTTGGACAGACTCAGTAGCAACTTAATTTTTTAATGAATCCATCATCAAATAAGTTATTTCATCTATCTCCAAATATTAATTTGAAGCTTAAATGAAAAAAACCCCAAACCTCTATTAATATTTTGGCTGAAAGTGTCTTCTTATTTCTGAGATTGAGAAACATTGACCTGGAGAACAGACAAGCAATAAGACTCTGCAATCCGGGATTGCTTAAGGAATACCCCCCTCCACCTAATCCCAGCCCCTTTGGAAGCATTCACTGTCCTGCATGCTGATAGTGGGTTAGGACAACTGCTCTGCATGTCTCATCCATGAGATATTGTCCTTCTGCCACTGAATGGCAGCCTGCAGAGCTTGAAAATGCTGTGATAGCTTTCTAGAAGTCTGGATGTAAGAGCCTGTGAAGTGAGTGCCATTAAAAAGCAACTTGCCACCTAGCTAGCTCCTTAACTCTTGGTTCAGACTCCTCTCTGCTTGAAGGATAAATTTTAAATGTGTTATCAACGGAAGAGGAGAAGCACTTTGCAAATTAAGTTCTTATTTTAAAAGAACGGAAAAAAGTGAAAGGTCATGACTAACTCACATTGCCTATTCAAGGGACTGTATTTCCTACCAGTTACATAGTTGGGAAAATTAATTATGTGAGCCAAACAAAGGTCTGGCTTTGTTCTGAAGTGACAACATAAGTTAACTTTGCAGGGTCAAAAGGCAGAGCATCCCAGATAGGTTTTCTTGTCCAAGACTGGCCATATTGTTTTTAATCTTCTAATAAACACATGTTGTTTGAAGCATTTAAAAGTACTTTATAAAGAAACTACTCCCATGCTAGATCTGGAAAAAAAAAAAAATCATTCCTGCAGTCACAAAATGCATCAGCAGTAGAGTCCTCAGTGTAGCCAGGTCCTGTGCATCTTTTCTCCTGTTGAAAGCAGGTAGAATTTAAGTAAGTCCTATCTTAAGAAAAAATATTAGCATAAGTGAAATTCAGAACTGCCTTAAGCAATTCTATATTTTTTAAAGAATATTTAAAAGAATTATTCCCTAGTTCCCTCTATACAAGATAAAATTCCCAGTACAAATTGGAGCACCCAGTTTTTCTCACTAGTTAAACAGCTCAAGACACCGAACATTTCAATCTCTTTTTGAAAGTGTTTTGTGCTATGGATCATGGAGACTACCATGTTCATCCTTTCTATTACCTATTACTTTATTACTTCGATTATTTTGTTTGCTTACTCTCATAATATCAAAATCAACTATTGTTCAGACAACCTTTGGTGACAGGGAAGGAGAGTTTATATATGATGTTGAGATACAGAGTGCAAACAATGGCTGTGAATGTTATAGAAATAATTATTTCAGCTTTCCTATTTCTATGGGAAACAGGTAGTGCAGTAAGTGCTGTTCTATACTTAAGTACACTAAATATATTTGAAGTACACTGGGTGGTTTAGTTTCTACAATTTGGGTACTCTGTTCTGCATGTTTACGAATATACCAAACATAACAATCTTTAGGACTTATAAATTACGTATCATATTTACACTTCTGTACCCAAATAACTAAGTCTTAATCTACACTTTCTAAGTGTGCAGTTATTACTTCCCTTCACTTAACTGATGGAGAACTGGCAGCAGAGAAGTGTGTAATGATTTTCTTCATAAAACACAAACTTATGTTTGTCACAGACTGAAGATGGGACTTCTGAACCCCAGACCCTGGGGTGCTGTTCAGGAACATACACCATCCCGTGTCTCCAGACAAGTTCTTCTGTAATGACAGAAACTATTAGACCAGACCAATGTTCTGAGAACAGCAATAGCAGTTTCTGAAATGTCTACCATAAGCTCTCTGGGTCATGCGTCATGCATGGATAGCATTCCCTTCCCACATGGCAGTACGAATGTATTGCTGGAGAAACGGTTCAGCTGACATAAGCTACGGAAGAAGCCAGGTCTTCTGACTGTGGAGGTGCCTTGCAGCAGTGAACCTCAGGTCTTCTGTGATCTTTCACACTCACCCGTGGCTCTGAGCGCAACCAGCCTTGGGCAAGGCTCCTACGAAAACAGAGGGAACGCATGTCGGCTGGTCTACACACGGATTTGGGGATATGTTTATGTTGATTTAGAAAGGTTTGTAGCTCTTTGGCTTGCATCAGTGAATTTATATTATCATCATGTGGCTTTCCAACACGATGGGTGATTGTTAAGATTCTCTGTTGGAAAATAAAATATGGAACATTGGCTAGCAAAAGAATTCCTCCTGCCTGCTGTTCTTCTGTTTGCCTAAGATTGCTGCAACTTTTTGTGAAAAAGGACACACCTTTAAAGTAAATCTCAGCTGGAATATTTTCACTAACCTTAAAGAAAGGAAGGGACAGGGTGGCAGCCTGGAGTTTTCACTGAAACTAACACAGGTGCAAGCGTGTCTGAGGGAAAGGCAGCTAAAGGCTGTATGCAAAAGAAGCACTCTGCTTTTAGTCAATCTATCAGTTTGTCCCATCAAGGTCAGAAAAAAGACTCAGATATGTATTTCTCTTTGCCATACTTCTGGTGGTTTTTTTGTTTGTTTGTGGTTTTTTTTTTTTTATAAGGAGAACTTGCAGGCTAGAACAAACGCTAAGGTTTTGTTGTTTAGATAGCTGAGGAAATTGGTGAAGCTTGAAGATGATAGAGGAATTATCATCATTCCCCAGCTGTCAGCCAGAAGGGCAGGCAAAACAACTGAATGTCAAGAACACACTGCTAGTTTTTAAAACCATAATAAAGCCTTGGTCTTTCAGTACATCTGTAATGCATTTTCTCTGTGTCATCTCAACATCTTCAGAGTAGGATAGAAAACTATCTCCCTCCTGGTGAAGAGTGAACGCTAGGCAGAGATTGTGAGATGGCATGCCGAAGTGATCTGACAGCCTCAAGCCAAAGATACAGGGATGGGGAAAGGCATATGTGAATATTGATATGATTTTCTTTGAACTTGAGAAATTAAACTGTCAAGCTGGGATGTAATCTAAGTGTAAAAACCCCTAAAAATCCTTCTCTGTTTTCTGTCAACAAGACCACCAACACTTTTGCAAGCCCCAGGAAAACTGATGAATCATACCTTTCATAAAATTGTATTACTGTTAAAATCAAACAAACAAACAAACCCAAACAAACAAACAAACAAAAAACCCCAACAAAATTGTTGCTTGTATTTGTTCAAGATTAAATGTGAGGATATCTCCTGCTTAATTTTGAAACTCTCCTAAACTTAGTTGCAATTCTAGGTCTCAGATCTCTGCTCAGCGTTTTCTCCATAAAAGCCTGTCCATCTGTCACTCTTTCTTTTAAACTAGGGAAGACTCAGTTTTTACTATGTCTTCAGTGTGCAGCTGCACTCCTTCATCTGAACCCTCAGCCCCACTTTTCTCTGTGTAGTTATCTTGAACAGGCAACTGGAAATAATGTAGTATTTTAAACTTTGGAAATAAAATCGATTTCAACTTGTTTATTTTATAGTTACCTTTTTCATCAAGCTTTAGATGCCAAAAGACAGTATCTTTTGGCTCAGAACCTGGCCAGGCCTTGCATTCAAGACTTACTCACTTTTAAGAACTGTAAAGATAGAAGAGAGAAGGGTGTTCATCACATCTAATTTAACTTCTGCTTTGTTGATGGGTAATTTAAACGCTGCGCTCTCTCCTCTGAGGTGGGAGGGCTTTTGCTTTTTCTTTTTTATTATATATATGAGCTACATGTCAGTTGCAAAGTTTTAGCTGGTGTGTCTGTTAGATATGAACGATTTCATACGAGCCATATTTTTCCTTGTCATTTATATTTCTTCACTGGAAAAGATCCTTGCCTTAGTTTTAGATTTGTTTTGGTTTTGTTTTCAAATATGTTGAGAGTTGATGTGATTGATTACAATTTATATATTACTCAGAGCTGCAAATCACACCTATGGGTTGGGAGTGTTAAATACAGCTTTGTGTAAATATCAGAGCCTCCTTATGGGGAGTGAATTTTGATGTGCAACTCAGCAGAAACAGTCACAAGAGATCCTGAAGTGCAAGCACTTTACTGAAAGAAGCACAGCACATTCCATTGTAAACAAAGGAGTCAGGTAGAAAATACATAATCAAAGGGGAGCTGTTAATAAGAACAGCCAAACTGCAGACAAGATGCAGTATTACAGCAGAATGAAATCCTAGGGAACAGGTCAGCTTCTGCTAATCCCAGAACTCTGGAGATGCTTGCGTTTCATCTATGCACTGCAGTGAGGCTGTTGAATAATTATTGTCAATGGTGCGATACTGATGAATATTGCAATACCAAACGGGCCCAATATGTCAGTGGTACACCAAGGGTTGCTGGCTCCCCTCCCAAGATTGCATCCATGCTATGCTACGCTATACTACATATACTACTATATGTTTCGGGCAGAGAAGATAGCTACAAAGCCTCTCTTTTTAGAATCCAGGAGTGTGAAATTTTCAGCAGCTGCACGAGAAAACTTGCTACTCTCAAGGTGTTCCTACAGTTAATGAATATACACAGAGAGGAACAAAAAAAAGACAAGACAGAAAAAAGGCAGACTTGACAGGTGTTGTATTTGCAGCAACTAGGAAAACCTCCATGATTTTGTTTAAGTGTTGTCATGAGCAGAAAAATGTGACAAACCGTGGGTCCAGTCTGAGATGAGGAGAAAGCTCAAAGAGGATTGCGATTGCTGATTTCAGAAACCAGTCAGAACAAAATGAGTTTACACTGGTACCTATGGGTCCTGCTCAGCATCAGTTAAAATAATAGATGTCATTTTCAATGCAAAAATATTTTTTTTCAAAATATACTCTGACTTTTCCTCTTCTGTTGACCTTGTTTCTTATAAAAACTGCCTTGAATGCTCCTTTCTTGCATCTCTTTATGTTCCTACTAGACTTTGAGGGGGAGTGTGTAACTTTCAGGTGAAAGTGGCTTCTTTTTTTTTCCGTCATGCATATATCCAGAAGGTAACACATTTTTCCTCTGGAGAGGAAAAAAAATATGCAAAGAAATATGAAGACTGACAGGACCATAATCTTTTTAGATTAGATCAGACAAAGCCTGCCAGTACAATCACTTTACAAGGCTGTAACACATACAGTGAGTCCTTCCCTTTGAAAATACTCAATGTGGGCCCTGGGCTTGGCAGAACTTAATCTGTGGGCAAAAATCCTTCTCTGAATGCCCCTTCCTCAAGACAGTGTGCAATTTCACTAGTTTAGACACCTCCAACTGTGAAACTGTGTATTTGACAATTTAAAAAGCGGTCAGCAGCTTCCGGTAGGATACTTCTGTGCCACTACCTCACATCTTAATATGTGTTTAGCACTTCTTTTTCTTCACAGATATGTTTTCTGATCCCTTTGGCTATCCTTGTTCACACCTATCCTTGCTTCATCTGGCTGGGTGACGTTTATGCTCTGAAACCTTATTTTCTGCCCACTACCCTTGTGAGTCCCACTAGTCTGCACTGACGTTGGCCTGCTCTTGGTTTTGGATGTGCCCAGTCTCTTTCAGGCTGCAGTAAAAAAATCTGGGTAACAAGTATTCCTGTAACGCATCATTCTGCACAGTCCTCCCAGTGCTGAGGAAGAAACAGGGGGGTTAGTTTATACTGTAGCAATAAGTTCTTTGAGCTATTTCCTTGGAAACTAGGGGGCAGGAAGCAAGGAAGGCAGATGAGATAGTGGTGGCAGGTTAGGCTCACAGGGGGCAACTCATAGATTTGCATTTGATCTCTGAGGTTCCAGTGATTCCTTCTTCATATGAACGATCAGATAGGATTAAAAAGAGATAGGATAAATAATGTATGGTGTTATTGACTGAAAAAATATTGCTAGAATTCACTTCAAACGGCATACTCTATTATACTGTTAGGTTTTCAGAGCCCTTCCATTAGTGCACATTTAAACATGTAATATTTTCCAATTAAATGTGTTGGTAGGAATTATTTGTTTTAATAATTAAAGCATTTCCAGAGCTCCCTGAAGAGCGTTACCATGGAGGATCGGACCCTCTGCTGGGAACACTCACAGCATGCTAGTGTACAGTATAGGCCAGCTGCTTAATGTCAGTCATGCAGAAGCATGAAATCCAATCCTGAGGCACATTAGCATTGGTTTCATATATCTGTCCTTTCCGTGGCTGTGTCAAAGTTAGTTTTTTGAGGTAGATTTTGAATTCTGGGGATTATGGAGCTTGCTACCTGAGCACCCTCAGATAGTCTGCAAAGCTGCCTGTCTCCCACCGCACATGATGATGATGGCTTCCTCATACCTTTCGTCCTTTAGCTTGTTCATGCTTTTGTCCTCCAATTATTTGTCTTGTCTTTCTTTTGGAAGACTGCTAGTCCAGACCATTGACGAGCTGGCACTGCCTCTCCTTACGCTAACCTACGTTCTTGGCATGCTTCTCTTCTTTAATGATCAAATATTAAAGACATCTGCTCATTCCGGATATTGAAAATCCCATGGCACAGTCTGGAGAGGAGGGTTTGATGCGGCATCCTTGGCCAATATTCTCTTTTCCCACTGTTGTGTAGCGCATTGGCTGGCTACCAGTTGGCTGGCGTGGCTGTCACCCTCCTACTAGAGATGGATGATGTTCTATGTTTGTGTGTGGGCACATGAAATGAGACAGACGGACTGAAAAGTGCTTCAGAAACAAGAGGTATGATGCAAAATTAAGTTTCACTACCATCAGAAGACACAAACACCAGACTAAGTCCAACAAAAGGAAACCTGCAAACAACAAGTGAAGATGAAATTCACAGGGGCCATGTATCCTTCCAACATCATAAAACTGTTTCTGTTTTTATTTTGTGTAAATAAAGAAGGAAGAGGAGTAGGGAATTGATTAAGATGCTATGTCTTTCAGGCAAGCAGAGAAACCCAAGGGAAGATTATTTATTTGTTTATTTATTTTAACCTAATCCAAACAATTAAGCCAACAAAATAGTTGAAAAGAGGCAAAGGACCACAGAAACAGCTGTCAGCAAAATAATTTTATTGTTATTACAGATCTCCTTGCATGATCTACTTCCTTATCTACAGATAGACACATCAGATCAGTTAGCAGTACTGGTATCCCTTAAAATCTGATAACAACCCAGACCTCCTACATTGCCTTAGCTAATCAATAATGCTGTGAAATATTCAAAGGTTTTCTTGATCTGATTTTCAATGTTTATTTCATACCCTTATATCCTTGGAATGCTTACAAACAAAATTCACAGTTTGTGTTCTTCAGGCTGTGATTTGGAGATGTATGAAAGTTTATCAACAGATTGTGGGGAAATGTCAGTGGTCAAAGCTAAAATATTTCTGAGTAAGTTGGCTTAAAAAAAATTCCTTGGCATTGAAAGAATCCTTAGAAAAAAGAGTTCTGAAACCAGAACAATCCCATTGCCCAGAACTGAGCTAATATTTCATCTTGAAAATATCAACTAATTATATAAAATGAGCTGAAATCTAGACAAAACATTCAGGGCAATTGTTTAGCGATTCCATTAACAACCAGAAACCAAAGTCTTGCCTGAATTTGGGATAGACTCTTTTGAAAGGCTTAAAAGTTCACAACAAACAGGAAGATAATTTTCTGCCTAGATGTAATACTTAGCCTACATTTTTATTCACTTGAGGGTAAGTAGAAAAAAAAAATAAATCTTTCTGCTAGAAAGAGCTTCCTTTCAAGGACAAATAAATTTCATTGGTCCTTCTTTTCTGGTGCCTCCCTTTTTTTCCTGGAGAGTCAAAATACAGAATTAGATGAACTACTTACTGGTGGAATATGGAATGCTAAACTATTATCTCCTAACATGCACACATTATCTGAGTGGAAGTGTGATTATGTGTACTTTTGTATCTAATCAGAGCCACGGGGATATATGGGTTATTTTACCCTCAGTACTGGGTACAGATTTCTCTGTATTTGTGCCTAGGAGTTGACTGACAGGAGTTAACAGTGTGCCACTGCAGCAACCAAGGAAAACTGAATCCTGGGCCACAGCTGCAGGAGCATTACTGGCAGAGATAGAGGCATGATCACCCCTCTCCAGTCAGCACTTGTCAGGCCACACTTGGGTACTGTGTCCAGTTTTGGACACCGTTGCTGAAGAAAGATGGAAACAGACTGGAGAGGGTAAAAGGAGAGCTATGAAGGGGATCAAAGAGCTGGAGGACCTGCCCTTTGAGGAAAAACTGAAGCAGTTAGGTGTTTTCTCCCTGAAGAAGTGGAGGTTCAGAGGGACAACATCACTTTTTTCCAGTACTTAAAGTGTGGATACAAAGGGGATGGAGGATGTCTCTTCACAAGGAGCCATATGGAGAAGGCAATGGGCAATGGGTACAAATTGCATTGGAAAGGTTTCATCTTGACATAAGTAAGAAGTTTTTCACAGTGAGAACAAACAATCGGTCACTGGAACAACCTTCCCAGGGATGTGGTGGAATCAGCATCGCTGGAAATTTTCAAGATGCAGTGGGATGTGGTCCTAGATGGTCTGATATAGGTACATTTCCCCTCTAAAGGATGGACCAGATGATCTTTTGAGGTCCCTTCTAACCTGGACTGTTCTGTGATTCCATGATTCCATGGTACTGGACAAACCTTAAACTCAAAAAAATCTGTTTAGATAAATCCACTCATGTTTTATTTTGTGTGTATCAAGCCTGCAACTTCCCCTAGAATGTTATCTTTTCTTTAAATCATTCTAAAGTTGAGTGTGCAGAAATAAAAATAAGTTTTATAATTGGCATTGTGTCTGTGAGACACCAAACACAGCTGGACTAATTTACCCAGCATCTTCATGAAGGGTAGCCTGGATCTAGCTGTGGATCTGCTCCTCTGTAGCCTGGGTAAGTGCGGTCTGTGATCCTCCCTTGAATGCTTCTTTGCCAAAGAAGTGACTGTCCATGAATTTTACCTAAAAAGTTGTGTTTACCTGCATTTCATTATCACTTGATAACCCTTATGAAACTGGCTCTGGGAAGTATTGGCAATTAAATCTTCGTGTCCTTTGTGTTCCTTATCACTGATGTTATGTGATGAAAACAGACTGATCTCATTAGCATTGAACGAAGTAACAGACGTTAAAACTGGCTTAAAATAATTCTCTTACAATTGTTTGTATTGGTGAAAAGATGTTGCGCTCACAGATGAGAGTAGTGCAAGCAGCTAACACCACCTACATATTGCAGCTTTAGCCTTGAACGGTGATTTGCACAATTGATTTCCATCTTCTCGGTGACTTGTCTAGCTGTGCAGTTTGTAGCAGGAAGCTCATTCAACACAAATTTGTTAAACTGTGATGGAGCTGGAACAATTGAGACAAACTAGGGGTAAAAAGAAGCAATTGCTTTATAAGTTTTATAAAGATAACTCACAAAGCTGTTTTACTGGTTTGATCTTCTCTGCTTTGACATTCTGAAAACTGCAGCTTGTTTAAAGAGTTGCCTGTTATGACAGTTCACACCCGTGCCTGCAAACTGACAAAGCGAGGTCACAGATACTTGGTCTTCTTGTCAGCTTCTTTTCTAATGGGTGAGCATGAAAGTGGCCCCGTGACAGAAGAGTCGGTACTAACATCACTTAGGCAGCCAAGTGTTGCTAAAAAGTGTGGTACAGGGTAAGAAAAGAACGAGGGAAATGGTCCTGGCCAGCAAGCAGCTGAGTACTCAGAGCTGACTAGCTGAGTAAAACAAAGCAGCAACCTCCCAGCTGTGGCTGGAAACAAGAGCGGGGTGACCAACCATTGCCTTCTTCACAGTCCAGGGGTTTACTTCTAATATACCTCACAGACCATGATGGTTAAATCTAAAATTAGATCCTTGTCTGTTCGTTTTAATGACCACCCCAGCTTTTCAGCATAAGATCTTCTGGCACCACATCCTCTCCCTGTGCCTGTCATGGCCACAGTTGACCTCTCCCAGTTCACCATGCCCTAGACTGTCCCTGCAGCTGTGACCAGAGGTATTTAAATGTCTCTTGAGTCAGACATCAGCAGGTTAAATTGGAAAGGCTGACAAGGTTAATAACCCTCCGATCTCTGCCTGGGAAAAACCTAACCGTTTGAAAAGTCGTTTCTGATCCTCTGAAGTTCACAGCACAGTGTATAAAGGCAAACCAGCACTAGGTTCACAGCTTCTGCCTCAGTCAATTGTAGCATAAACTACAGCCAACAAGGCATGAATCCTCCAAGAACTGGCCCCACAGGGCCAGTTCTGATGCCATAGGAGCTCCCTGTATCTAGTGCTCCTTCTGTAAGCCCAAAGCTTGCAAATGCTGTTGGTTTATAGTTATAGTTATAGTTATAGTTAATTCTTCAGGCACATGAAGATGCCTAGACTGTGACTAGACTGAAACATAAACAGTAAACATGCTTAGGGGCTGATAATAAATTCAAATACTTGGGGAAAAAAGAGTATGTCCCTACAAATATTTTGCTTATCTGAATTTCTCCACCACTCTTGGACATAGGTCAGAATTCCCTATGGAGTACAGGATGGCCAATCCTGCAAGGGTCTTCTTCATCAAGGTGTAGAGCCTCAATTTCTCTATTTCCCCCCTCCACTTTCCACTAATTTTCCTTTTGTAATCAGTCACAAAATTAAACAAGAGCTCTGTACTAGGAAAACAGTTTTTTTCCTCACTTCATTATCACCTTCTAACTTATAAAACTGATATCTCAAGATTTGCCTAACTTAAAAAACAATTATTATTTTGGAGACTAGTTTTTATTGAATTTCCACCTGTCCTGTTTTCCCAAGTTTTTACCTCAGTGGGAGCCTTTCAAAAGCGTGAGTCTGCATAGTGACAGCTTGCGTGAATGCCATTGCGTGGGAGAAGTTAAGGATGAGAAGTTTGCATTTTGACTGAAACAAACTTGAGGACCTACTGATCAAACAGAAGTTCTTAGCAGTCCAGTAAGAGATCCTTAATGCCACTGTATACTTTATTCTCTTTCTGTCACAATCAGAAAGAGGACAGTGGCAACATTTGTTGGCCCGTAAGGGCAACAGATACCTTTGAAAGTATTAATGTTGAGTGGGGGGAAATGGAGAGATGGGAGACAACCACTCACACTAACCAGGAAAACTTGGCCTGTTCGTCACCTTCTAGTCTTAAGCAAAAAAACCTCTGAAATCAGTGACGTTTGGCTGCGAAGGCTTTGAACTGGGCTGTCAGGTGGCTGCCAGAACTGTTTTGAGGAGGTGAGAAGAGCAAGCAAGAGGCACTTGTCCAATTAGAGAGCTGAAATGCATTTCTGTAATGCCCTTCTTGTCTTGGTATCTTCCCTGTTAGCTGACAAGATAATTAGAATATATATAGCCATTACTTACACCTTCCTCCAACTTCATGGTGCAGATCTGACCTGTTTCTTCTCCACTCACCTCCCCCTCCACCCACTTCCAACTGGCGACCAATCTGTGACATTTTTTGCTCATTTGTTACAGTTGTGCAGGCTGGCCCTGCTGTGCATGGAAAAACAAACTGGCTCATTTCCTCTCTGCATTTCTACCCCATATGCACAACATCAACACGGGGCTCTCTCAAACTGTATTACTATAGCAACTGGTCTCAGATGTCTCTCAAATCTATTGTTTCAGTAAAAGGATTCAATATTATATAAAAGGTTTTTGGCTGGACATATTAACCTTTTACGTTTGATGCTATTGTCTGTTCTGCTCCTGAAAAAAAGCCCCAAAACCTCAGAATTAGAGAATCAATAAAGTCATTGGGTACCTGGTAACAAATAGGAAGATAAATATATAAATAAACCATAAAAAAAGAATTAGTGACTTTTACTTTCAAACTCTTACTTCACGTGAGAAGTTCCACTTTGATTTTCAGTGTTCAAAAATCAAATTCTAGCAAATCTTTTCAAAGCTACTTGTCATTGGCAATAATTGTAGAAGCTATGACTGTACATAGGAAGGCTCAGGTTTATGTAGTTGGGGTTCTTTGATTCAAAGTCAGCTACTCCGCCTAATCTCACATTTAGTTATGTGATTACGATGAATGACTCTTTGAGCACATGAGGATTAAGCAAAATCCTGTGTTTGTAGATCCAAGTCAAATATATGATTTTGGAAAAAGCTTTCTTAATGTGCTTATTTTAAATTGAATGCTTCTGACTGTAGTTGAGTTTCTAATAAGATTGTTTCAAGGTTTTGCACTCATTGCCGTGGTGGCTCCAAAGCATGTTAGCTGCTGGAGTTCTCACAAGAAAATGTTGTACTAGATTTAAACGCATGTGTGCACGTTTACATACCAAGCAGAGCTTTAAGAGAACAATATTGCACAACACAAACACAGCATAGGTTTGTAAAGGTGGTGGTGTAAAGAAGCTAGTTAACTTCCATAAGCCCAAGCTGTCTGTGATCATGTCAGCAAGCTTGGGAATAGTAGCAAAGTCCACAGAGAAACACTGTGCATGTCTGTGGCTTCTTGAAAACAATTATGAATTTTAGTGTAATTTAAAAAAAAAATATGGAGGGAGATATGTCACATGCCACCTCCTTGTCATATGTTGCCTCTGTTGTGTTATGCTGCCACTGCATGTCACTCAAGACACGAACAGCAAAACATTTTAGCAAGGTTTATGAAGTTCTGGTGAGGTTACCCTGCTGCTTGAAAAGAGCGAGCCACCCTCATTAAAAGCAAAAATAATTTTGACTTCTACACCAGAGTAACTATTCATTGCATTATGTCATTATAATTTAAATTCAGAGAACAGCTAATGGAAGTGTGTGCTTTGCTTCTGGAGTTTACCATGTCTCTTTCTTTCACATTGAATTTCAGTGGCTACAATACAGTTTGGCCATACTTATTATTATTTAGTGCTTTGTACTCAAAACCAGTTCAAAAGTCAACCCACCAAAAAAATTGATGTGTAAAAACAACCTTTTAAAAACTGTAAAATGTTTTAAGATTTTTTCAATGCATTACATGCATAGAAGTGAAAATTGTTTCTCAAATAATATGTTCACAAAATGTTTGAAACTCAGACATTGCTGTGTAACTGAAAGAGAACAACATCATATATAATACTTCTTTTTGTTTGTTTGTTTCCATTGCCACAACTTAGAATATTAAGTTGTAAAAAGCGCACGTTTTGACAGGAAAATTAAATTCTTAGCATTCATTGATTTTAGACGTATTTAAGGTGGTGGGGTAATCTATATTTTTACATCATAAGTTTTTAAGGCTGTACTGTATCTTTACATTTCAATGAAAAATCTTCACTAGTTTTTCTTACCAATCCTCCTATCTTTTGTTTTAAAATAAACTACATTGTAGTTGTTCTTCTCTCCAGGATGAGATGTGTAGAAAAGTCTGACTCACACCTGCTGTTTTATCCACATGTTATCTTAGCTGTCAAAACCTTTATTGGAAGCAAATAATATGAGTGAGATGAAGGGGATAAAGACCCATGTATCTCTCCAAGATACTATCTTTCTTTCCTTTCTTGTTTATTCAATAATAATGCGATTTAGAAAGTTTTACTTTGTACTGTAAAAAAGCTAAAGTCTCTGCAAATAGACAAAAAATTAAGGATTTGACTTTCTTAAATATTTTCAAAAAAAAAAAAAGAAGAAAAAAAAGGAAGAAAAAAAAAAAGAATAACAGAAAAGTATTTGAAATGCAGAAAGGGTCTGGATATTTGGTGCCTGGAATGATTTTATATTTTTTTATGCCTGGAATGCCATTTGGCATGGAAGATCTCTATCTGTGATGCATCTCAGCTCTCAGGTCAAAGCCCTCTAACGCAGTGAACAGCAAACTACACCAAAACAACACTGCCCAAAGCTAGTCAGTAAGAAAATACCAGTATGAACAGGGCCTTTCATTAGAGCTTCCAAATGTTTCTCTCAAGGCTGCAGAGAGGTGTCTACACATGCTCCAGAAGAAATTCTTGAATGGACCTGCTCCTGGTATCCTGTTTTTTCAAGGCAAAGAAATAAGACTACCTTAGAGATGCAGTGTTTGGGTCTCACTGTATATGAGTGCCTAGAATTTCCTTACAAAGAGAGAGCACTGGTTCAGCTCCTTTCTTTGCTGTGGAGATCCACAGCAAAGCTGGGGGTGCAGATCGGTGGTAGGCACCTACAGTAACCCAGGGACAGGCGAGAGGAGCTGTGGGCTTTACATCCCACAGCCTCAGGACATGGGCAAGGCCCCTGGGGCCGGGGGATAGTTTGCGAGAACAAGCATTACCTTGGGAGCAGGCGACAAGTCTGTCTCCTTCAAGGAGGGAATTCTGCTCCCCATTTCTGGGGTTCCTGACAGTTCTGGTCATTAGGTAATGATTGGACAAATGCATGTTACAGCATACATAACAAACCTTCATGTGGGGATCAGAATCTGTACACACACCCCCCCCCACCCAGGACGCCTGAGCTCCCTGATGCGCTGTGGTACCGCTCTTGGTTTCTCAGTCCCACATGCATCTTGACTTGTGCGTTGCATTGAAGTGGTTAGGGTGACTTCTGGGAGATGGGAAAGAAGATTTACATCCTCTGGAGCAGAAAAAGGAACTGAATTTGGCTTTGTCATCTAACAGGTCACCCTGGTAACTGATGGAACTTTTTTTCCTCCTTGCCAGCCCTCCGTGATCATTTTAAATGAGAGCTGTGGTGCCAACACGTTCTGAACAGACAGAAGTCTTGCTAAAAGGTATTTATTTACAGTCTGATGTATAGTTTGCCTAAGAGAGGGCATTGCTAAGGAAGCTGAGGCAGGAATGCTTCTGGCTGAATGTCACAGGCCTATGTATGAAACGTGTACCTGATGTTCTTGTAGCTTCCTTGTATCTAGAAGACTTTGAGGCTAAAATAAAAATGGAGGCACTTTAAGAACTTTGTCAAGTTTTAGAGAGTGACAGAGAAAAGAGCCACAGGTCTGGGTTTCCTGAACTTTTTCGTATTTGATAAACTAAATCTAAGTAAAGTCACTTATAACCTATGGTAGAAAAAATCTCATTCTTACTATTTTTTCTATTCAGAATATTATTTTTTACTTCACCAATAAGTTGTTCAATACGCTGAGACTTATCCAAAGGTACACTGAAGCAAGTTGTAGTAATACTATATGATTTTGTTCTTCTGCTCACAGTGACTTGAAATTTCTTGAAGCTGCTTACAGAGAAATGGTCTGATGAGCATGTTGCTTTTGAGCGCAGTAAGCAATGCTTGAAAGCAGAGCTAGGCTGTAGGGGTGCTTTGTCTGGTAGCCCGTGACCCTCAATATGTTAGAAAACAGCAACTTCTCAGTTCCCATGTAACACTGGCAAAGCTGATCCACTACAGCCTTTATTTATTCAGCCATAAATAAATAAAGTGAATTATTAAGTAACCACCGACTGTTTTATTGTAGTTTGCCATTAGCATGAAAGAAAGATTTGCTGATTTATGCATCTTGCAAGTAATGTTAGCTACTAGGAAAAGGGAAAGCCCGTCTCACAAGGGAAAACTCCTATCCCTTCCTGAATTCAACACGACTCCATAAACACAGGAAAATTAATCTATAAATAGACTGATTGAACTCGTGTGCCATAATGCCTTTCACACCAGTTTTAATAATCACAATCAGTGTCATCTATAGATTGTTTCAAGAACCACCTGGGATAATTATGACTTGGCTTTGAATCCAGCATTAGTACTAGAATTAGGAAATTGATCATTTTGTCTCAGGTGACAGGTGGCAAAACTTCTTTCCTCCCCAGGTATCGATTCTCTCCACAGTTGATAAAACACCAGGGCTTGCTACAGGAGGCAGCTCGAGGTGTACAGTGATTAGTCTTCCTTTGCGTTTCCCAGCTCAACAGGCAGCAATGTCAGAGGAGAGGAGATAGCTGAAGCCAGTCACGGGAACCTGCGGCAAGAACAACATGCAAGAACTCTTAAACTGCTGTGAGGGCTGACTCTTCTCCCTCCACCCCTGCTTTGTCCGCCTCCCTGCTGTAGAAATGCACCAGTGTTGCACTCTGCTGATAGACTTGAACCTGTCGAATCTCCTACATCTCCCAGAATGACAGAAAGGCAGCTGGATTCATAGCAATTCATCTGCGGAGAGTTGGCTGCCCAAATGAAGAACAAACAGGCAAATTTGGTGAGTTTCCCGTGCTATTTAAATCTATTGAAATGAAGTAAGAGTTTTGTTGTTGGTGAGCTTTTTAAAAACTTAATTTCAGATATTGGGATTGCTCTTTTCTCAGTCTCCAGAGACTGTCATGGCTGGGAAACTCTGGAAAGAATATTTGCTTTAATAGTTCCTTCTGAGATCAGGTGCACTGTACAGCAGAATTACTATGAAGCCACAAATGCCTGAAAATATCAATCTTCCTGGATGATGCAGCATCAGGGTACTGGAGGTGTTGTATCGTAAGCTGTTTCTAGTTTTGTTGTTCCAGGAAAAGCAAACAAAATAATGAATACAGAAAGGTTTCAAATCTCTCAAATAAATTTACACTGTCCATGGAAGCGAAAAGATGAAGTCCAAAACTACTGCACAGTTTAATGTGATATAACTTTGTTAATTAATTTATAATGCTTAAATAGCATGCAAAAAATAAAGAAAAGTTACATTTTTTAAGCTATGGAAGAATATTAATGTCTTGCCTTCTCTATTCTGATTATTCAATATTTAATTCATATACACAGAGTGCATACACAGAGTGCATGCCATTTTGGTCTTTGTTACTTGTAGAATTTTTCTACTTTTTCCGTAACATTCGTTGTATGGGATAGGAAGTATCCACCAGACAAAATGACAGCTTGCTGGTGCACCCTGTTCTGTAAGCATTATGCAAATGCCTTTCGAGGGCTGATGCTTAACTCTGTTGAGATCTGCGAACAAGAGATATTGGTTTTGGATATGACTGAGATGTTTTCTTCTGGGGTTTTACTTTGTTGTTGCTTGGGACCTCACAGTTTAGTAGTCTGAAGAGAGTAATTTGGTTTATATGCAATCATTATTTTTATGTAATTTAGACAATAAAATCATAGAAATTTTCTTGCTCTGTGACACATATATTTTAAATGAAACCTATTCATGCATGACTAAAACTACTCAAATAAAAGGAATTTTCCCACAGAAGTCTAGTTTGGAAAGGGTTTCTGACTATGGTAAGTGATCTTATTACTTCTTAAAAGATAACTTCTGATACAATCTGTCATGCTGCCTGTGCTTTCCATACTTTCCGGAACTCTTGGTTCAGAGGCACTGCTAAGTGAGGTAAGTGCTGAGAGCCGTTGCCTGACAGTGGCATGGTGGCCGGTAGGCAGAAGGAGCCATCTTCGGAGTAGGGGCCGGACAGGAAAAAAGCCACCACATTGTATGGAACTACTGTCACAGCACTCTGGTGCGGGAGAGAGAAGACCTGCATTTTAGTTTGTGGCTTGCTGTAAACATTCAAGTTGTTTTACTGACACCATTGAGACCTGTCTATAGATGGCTGGAAATGATAACATTCTCATTATCAGGAGAAGGGACAGATGAAGGGTAAAATGGATTCTTTAGGTTTTTTTCCACTTCTATCTCAGGGTTTAGAGCATGTTTTGAGATGCAAGTGGAGGGAGTACCCAGTCCGTCTGGCTTGTGCGCAGCATCAGAGGCAGGGATGTAGAGGCTTTCACATTGTAGAGCCGAGCTAGGGAGCTGAAGACATCCAGAGTATTTTCCCAGCGAATGAAATGCATAAGAGCTTAGTTACTGCTTCTGAAGGATTCTTGAAAATGTGGTGTTTACGTTGTTAACTATACTGCTCTAAGTCTCTCTGGAAAGTATATGGGGAGGAGGACTTGGGGGGAACTCAGGACTGGACATTGAAACAGTTTGTAGTCTCTGGATCTCAAACATAATTCTATAGTAGCTTAACATTTTGGATAAAATTTATTTTAAGGATCTTATTTTTTATAGTTTAGTGATAGAAGAGAACCATTTTTCTAATCCTACTCTCTCCATAGAACTATAAACACACAAATAACGTCTGAAATTTGCTGGCTTTTCATGAAGTTGTCTTGTGGAGATCTTCTGATATGTTTTTTGTATATTTTTGTACTTTCCTCTTTTAATGCAAAGAATTGCACAAATCCAAGGTATCTGGTGGGTTTTAAGGTCCTATTCCTGCTGATCTCAGTGTCATATTGTTCTCCACAGCAATACTAACTGTTATGTCACAAATGGTGAAGGGGGTAATAATCAACAGGGGAGTATCATTAAAACAATATACAAAAGTTCACATGAGAACAAAATAATATTAAAAAGGAGAAAATTAAAAAAACAATGTTGTCTGGGAGCAGGAATTCTTCTGAAGAGTGAAGTTTCTTTCAGAAAGGTGTCAGTACGTTTTAAAATGGTCAGGAATGTAATTTAGAAGATTTCATTTCTAATAAAGATAAAGATTAAGGACTAATTGTTTTCATGTTTTGCTTCTAGACACTGAAAATGATAGTTCAGCTCTGCAATTGCATGCTCCCCATATTAAGTTTCTCTACTACAAAAAGAACAGATGTAGTTGCTACCTGAACAGCTATATTTTTGAAGATCAATAGTACAGCACAGTATTAGTCTGAACAGTAGCATCCCAATCTTCATGCATACAGACTAAAACATAGTGAAAACTATTATGGATTTTTAAAGGGTATGTCTTGGAAAAAGCTCTCCTTACAGTATTGTAACAATATTGGCTAAGAATACTATTTAAAGACTCCTGTCTTTAACATAACATCTCTTCTCCAAGAAGCTGAAGTGTCAAGGTTGGCCAGGGAGGACCAAGTTTCTCAGGGTGACTTTGATAAAGCCTTCCTATGACTAGCACAGAAAAGTAAAGAAGCATGGGGGTTTCAGCATCATGCGTCTCTGAAGTAGCTTTCTGCTGAGTGAATGAAGAGCTTTTACCTCTCAGGGTCTGGTTCCATTGGCATCCTCCAGCTCCATTCCTGTTCCAGGCTCACCAGCTCACATCAGTGGGTGGAGGGCCTGCTTCAGTAGAGCACCCAGCATGGTGCCTCAAGAAGCATGTTTTCAGTATAATCAGGCCAAAAAACATGTGTGAATTAGACATCACAACACTTTCCATTCACAGATTTTAAATGGATGGGTGCCTTCCTGAAACAGTACCAGATGGATCATTTTCTAGACTGTGGGCACAGCAGCCCACTTGCTTGCAGTGATTGTTAACACTGCCATTTTCCATCCATCTGGGTATCCATCTGCTCCACTTTCTGACACTGAGCTCTGCTGGCTGAAGGATTGCCTCCTTGCTTTTGGACTACTTCAGAGTTCAGCGCTGATGAGGTGTGCTGCACGGATTTTCAGGGCATGCCAAGTCATATCTGACTGGAAAATAAATGCTCTACTAGCAGGCTGACTCACCGCTTAAACTGGAGAAGTAATATGCCGGTGTCTGGGTCAGCAGAAATTTATTACAACCAAAACGCAGCTGTGGTGATGCGTGTGGGGTGGTTGTTGTCTTGTGAAGCAGGTGTGAAGTCTTTGTGGCATGCAACTGACTCTCCTCACTTTTGCCATGAATGGGTGGTTGCTGATTGCATTGCTGCTTGAGAAAAACTGCTTGCAGAACTAATTCTGGAGTTACATTGATAGGCCTGATCATGAACTTTCTTTTGTATAATCATTAATTATCTTCAGCATGAATAGCACAGAGTCATGGGGGAGAACAGAAACACTTTGGTAGACACTGATCTGAAAAGAGAAGGGAAGGAGCCTTTACGGGGGGATAAGGAGAGATGTTTTGTCTGAAGTTTAGGCAGATGCAGGTAAATTTTAGTTTGCCCTAGATGAGACCTTCTATTAAAAGATCATGTGCATGAATGGTTTGAAATATATTTTGGGGACTGGATATTTTCTATGGAAGAAATGCGTATTTGCTAAGTTTTTCTGATAAACTTCAAATAAAAACATCCTCCAGCTATCATTTTAAATAGGATGAGTTCTCTGGTTAACTCTACCGTGATTTCAGATGTGGTGTATGAACATGGTGTGATGTCCTGCTGAACTGGAGACTGCATCCAAGTCTGAGGGTCACTCAGAGTTAGAGGAAATGGTTCTAGAGGTGAAGTTGCAAAACTTTTCTACAAGGCAGTATCTCTTAATGAGTTCAAAATGAAGACCTGAAATGTCTAACGTGCAAATCATTCCTTTCATCTTTCTCATGCTGTTCTTACTAATTTCTTACAGGAAAAAGCTTAAGATTCCTACAAACACTGAAAGAGATTATCAGGTTAATGAGGCTGGTGTCTAATTACACTGCCAGGTCCTTGATACCTGATCCCAGAGATGCCGAGGCTTTCTTCAAGACAGGGATTTTTTGTCTGGTGCTTGCAAATAGTTACAGTTGTGACATGTACCATGTGCACTGTGAGCATCCAGGCAGCTACCAGGCTTGTCCTGAAACTGCATCGCACTCTAGGCTGCAGGACAGAGATAGCCACAGCGAGCTCAGATGTTCATGATCTGGCTTTGCCCTCTGGTGGTCCCGTCTCGAAAAATTCCCTGGGCTCAAGAGAGGGAAAAGGCCTCAGAGGCTGGAAAGATCTGAGGAAATAGCAGGTTCATGTGGTGAATGTCATAGTAAAGATTAAAAGAAAGGACAGTCTTGCAGACATGTAGACGGTGGAGGCCAAGGAGGATGCTGAGCAAGAGTTTGAGACAGGAAGGTTCAGTGCTCATCCATTGAGACAAACCTAACAAGAAGGACTTTTGCTAGCACGCAGTTTGTTGCTGCTCTGAGCGATGCCTTGACATGACATGTGCTTACAACTGAAAAAAAAACCCCAACAAAGCGCTCTTTTATTACAGCTCAATTCCTTACCTCATTACTGTATCTCAGCAATAGTGAGAACTTTTGGGAACTGGGAACTTTAATAAGAGGCATCCTCTCCCTGGTCTTCAGAAAGCTGTCAGTAACAATAAGAGGCGTTCATGAAGTGTGTCTGGCCTTTCGTTTAAGAGGCAGAGGCATTTTCAGGGGAAGCAATTGTTTGACTTTCACCACCAGGGCAGTTTATGTGCTGGCAGTCCTACATGTGTGGGCATAAAATTTCTGCTTCTTCTTTTGAAAAAGTAACTACTTATAGCCTGTAAGGGAGATAAATAGTCATCTGAGAATATGGTTGAGATGTAAATCAGATGATGAGCAGCAATTAGAATAAAGAACGTTGTGTTGCAGTTTGAGAAGGAGAAGAACTGTTACAGATAATACATAAAAAACAGTGCACAAATTGAATGTCTACTTACAGCTTTATTTAACGGTTTTTCTGCTTTTCCTGTTACTTTAAACTAGGGAGCAAAGAGGTGAATGCTTTTCAGAGAAAGGATGTGGGGTTTTTTTCTCCTTAATAAAATTTTTTTTTAGTTTGGAGCACAAACGTTCAGAATAGTCCTTGTTATATCTAGTCTTAAAAAGGTAAACCAGATTCTCCCTTTTTACTTGTTTTAGCATTCATAAACAGACATCTGCTAGTTAAATTAAAATCAATGTACTTCCAGTGTATATGCAAATGCAGGGCTAACCTCTGCAATAATTCTTTGTGGAAAGATCACACAGGCACATAGCTATTGATAAAGTACTAAAGTCTGGGGAATGTCACAA
Source organism: Psophia crepitans (assembly GCA_013399095.1). Lineage (NCBI taxonomy): Eukaryota > Metazoa > Chordata > Aves > Gruiformes > Psophiidae > Psophia > Psophia crepitans. The sequence continues at coordinate 70,948 of VWZZ01000094.1, forward strand.
GAGGACGTATTTGGCCAGATGTCCTGGTAGGACAATTTTTCATTACTTTCCGAAATAGCTGGAGTGTGGGAGACAGACCATGGATCTTAGTCTGGTCATGCTAGGACATTACAGCTATCATACCCTGTAGCATGCCTAACTGATCTCCCTGCTTGGGTAGTTGTTACATATATCTGCCAAAGAAAAGAGCAATAAAATAAACCTTCCTACTAGACATATGACCACATAACCATAAATCTCCCCTCTTGCAAGCATTTGTTTTCTCTCGTGCATTCTTGATCCTGAATTTAATTCCTTAGGCCTTGCAAAGTATTATGCTCTGTGGAAATGGACAGTAAATTTCAGTTTTGTTAGTCTGTCGGTACGTTACCTGAAACTGCTCCAAGCATCCCTACACTCAAAAAATGCTGTTCTGAGAAAGATGTCAAAGCACTAATAAAAAGCCAAAAGCCAAAATGCTCTGGAAAACATTTCCCCTCACACTGATCAGCTGCTTGGTTTTTTTACACCAGAGATGGCAAGTTTCTGTGTACTCAAAATGATGCTGTCCATTAAATTGTAGCAGGGCCCTAAAGATATTTTGTATTCATGGTATGAGAAGGAATAAATTAAAACTGGAAATATACATATTTTTGAATATTTATAGGTCAAATAAGATCTTTCTTGTTCTCAGTTTCAATTTTGCTGATTTCCTCTTTAGAAACAAGACACATTACTATTGCTTCTGATTCCAACATTCAAATTTTTCTCATTCCATTTTAGTACACAGTTGGGTTTTTTTCTTAACATAATTATGCTTGTAATGCCCTGAAAAAAATAATTACTAGAGAAATAACCCATATTATCAGAATTGCTCTATCAATTACCATCTATATTTTTGGTAAAAAATCGTTTGTATACCTTAAAATTCTTAAATTTTCAAGTTTACAAAGTCAAACTACTAGACTAAAGGCTGAACAATTTCTTTAAACAGTCAATTGAAAACATAGCCTTTATTTTTTTCACTCAATTAAATTCTAAGTGTTATTCACTTTAAAAACATTTTTTTCCCAATTGTTGAAGATGAATAAGCAATGCACTTCTCATTCTTTTTCTTTTCCTCCTCATTCAACTGTGATGGTTTTATACAGGTATTTTTTTCCTTCAAAGGATAGAGGAATGTAAGGATGATAATAACTGCATGCATTTAAGTTTGTAAAGCAGATACTAGCACTGTATTTTTAAAGTTAGGTAGTAAGAGTTTCACATATTCTGTATGTGTATATTCTGAAACATTAGCTTTGTTAGGTAGTGTTTATACAATTGACTTTAAAATAAAAAAAAAGGGCTGTTTCCAAATACGCTTTGATATCACTTCAGTTTTCTCTAGTAGGTGTCCTTACAAGCAGTATTAACAATGGAGAGCTTTGTGGAATCTGACAAGAAAGACTTTCTAAAACCATACAGTAATACTTGTGAAAAAGCTGACAAATGGGTAAATAAGACTAAATAGAAAATGAGTAGAAAATAAAGAAGGATGGAATAAAAAATTGAATTTGAAGTTGGTAATAAGACATTCACACTTCGATGCTTGAGCTGTTGGAGGGGTTCAAGAATTAAAATATGGTAAAAATTGCAAGTAAGGAAAATGGCTTTGACAGGCACTTGAGTAGGTGTGGGCAAGACGGTGAGGAGGAGAGAAAATCGAGACTGACAGTGAGACCTGCAAGACCCAGGCAAAGAGACACAAGGCAGCCTTCTGCACTGCTTGGGTTCCAACAGCTTCTGCAAACACTTAGGTAATTGTGATTCGGGTTGGAAGGCCTAGTTCCTTCTCTCCCTTCTGCTGCAAATGCCTGCACCTTCTGTCTGGCTGTAAAATCCCTTGCCTTTCTCTTCAGCCTTCTACTTCTTTCCACTTCTGCTGGTTGCTGCACAAAATAGGGCAGGAACAATAAATTCTGTAGTAGAGTCACTTAAGCTTAGTGATCATTTCCTTATCATAGTTTAAATCAACATCCAGTGCATTTTACCTAAGTACCCAAATTAAGAAAATTGGTCACAGTTCTTTGCTATTGAAACACACTTGCCGAAGATTTGAGAAGCATCTCATGGCTCAGCTGTTTAATCACAAACAATTATAATTAGATTACGGGTTGACATTTATGTAGCGCGTAATGGCAATCTGATCACTAAATCCTTTTTGGAGAACCTAATTTAAAGTGTTATCAAGCTTCTTAAATATCTTAGCGCGTGTAAATCTTTTTGTCCTGATACAACTGTTATTTTATACCATTTATCCCTATACCCTACCACTTATACCCTACTGACATGAGGAAAACAGACTCCACAATCTGTAAGATTGTAAAGTAGGTATGTTTATTCAGCGCCGAGCGGCACGGGGGGTAGTCCCACCAAAACCGTGCGCGCTCCAACGTGGCAACTTGCTTCAAACTTATACAGTTAAGTGTTGCATATACATAATAGGCCTATACATATGCATAACCTATTCCCGCTTCATATTAAAATTAGCTTCAAGAGTAATTTCCATAGACTCCTCCCAGCTGCGCTTGCGCAGTGCCTCCCTGCGGTGGTCGTCGGGGGGTCGTGGGGATGAAGGCTGGTGGCTCCTCTTCGTCACCGCTAGCAACCTCCCATCTTTATGCAGGTCAGGTTGCTCCCTGGCTTCTGTTCAAACTGCGGAGTCGGTTTCAGCTGGTTCTTAGGATGGGTCTCTGACGTCCATCAGGAACTGTCCATTGTGAGGAGTCTCAAGACTTTCTGCTCCAGTTAATTAGCAAATTATTAAGCAACATCCACTAATTCAATTCTTTGGGGTATGCCACAACCTAGATAATCATTAAACAATATCTCATCTACTAAGATTCTCTTAGCTCTCGCTCCCAATCATCTGGATAATTATTAAGCAATATCTCTTCTAAAAATCTAAGACCCCCTTAACTCCTTCTCTCCCTACCATGACTGTAGGGTATAAAACACGTAGTCTGTGAAGTACTACCAGTGTTTTGTACAATTCCAGACCTTTGATTTCAGGGTATTTCTGCTAATAAAAGATTTTACTAATTCTAAACAGTCACATGAGCAACTGGAAAAGACTTTGGCTTGATATAACCATGCTGATGACAATAGTTTAGTGGTATTTCAGCTTGACATCGCTCTGACTGTGTTTGGGTCAGTCCTACATAAGACTACATAGATGATAATTTTGAGAAGATTACTTACAGTTCCAGGATGAAATGTCTTCCTCCTTTCCTCCTAAACAGGAAAGGCTCATGGAGAACTCAGTCACACTAGTTTACTTAAGTGCCATAAACTCTTCATATTTTGTTCGTCAGGAATTTTTCTTTTTATGTCAATATCATGCTCTTAAAAACAATTCTTTCAGTTTGAAACCAAAGAGCAGTAGAACAGCCTAAATTTTTATTTTTGGTGACTTTGGAGTAGAGACGAAATTGCCACTGAGGAATACTCCACCAGGGAGTGGATAACTACCTCTCAAGATGTCTGAAACTTCATGTCTGACTGGTTTGGCTACATCACTAAATTGCTCCTCGGTCTGTGCAGACCTGGCTTTCCCCAAGCCCACTTTCCTGCCAGAACTGGTCAACTGTTCCAGACGTCCAAGGACCAGACAGGTCTTATTCAGTTAGTCCTCACAGTAGTTCTCATACAGACTTGTATGATTACAGCCTTCCCAAAATACATTGTTCTTGAGCAAAATTTCTTATGAAACATGGTAACTAGAGGAGGAGTTACTCTGCTCAGTACTACCAGTCCTGGTTGGAGTATTTTCTCTGCCCAGGCTGATGTGGATCAAGCACGTCCTGTAACCCCTTGGAGAGCCCAGCTCCATGATCTGGAAGCTAGTTTGAGCAGGGTCAAGCTCCCCACCTTCTTTCGAGCTGTGACCTTCTGCAGAGTGAAGGTCTGGGTTCATATGATGCAGGATGTCCTCATGTGGCTTCCCCCTCCTACCTGAGTGCCTTATCTTAGAGATCCCTGTGCTCTCTTGGATGATGCTTTATCCACAGCCCCATAGTTCTCTGCTTCTATATAGAGATACACAATTTTGTTACATCTTTTCTCTTTAATATCCTGGTATAAACTGTTTTATGATCAGGGAGCAGACTGTGTCTCCAAGCAGAAAGTATTCAATAAAACAAAGATGGCTCTTTCAAACACATGTGCTATGTGATGTGTTCATCTCACTTGTAATAACCTAAAAAACCTAGCAGGCACAATACTGCTATTAGCTTCATAAAATCCTTGTCACAGAGGCTCTGGCATACATTCTGAATTAGACACTTAAATGGATTTTAGAGCATTAAGACTTTTGTGACTCATTAACCTGTTAGACAAATCCCAGATGCAATAGAGTAACTTTAAACAAATCTAAGCTATTTCCTCTTCAGGTAAAATAAAGATCTGAAAAATCATACATTTTTGAGTGTGAATTTAGGAGACAATTGTCTTTGTTATTATTAAGGCTTTTGTAAACTATATGGAATCGTGATGCGATATTAATATGTTATGATGTGAGTGTAGCTGTTTTTGCGTTTACAAAGTACACAGATGACAGAATAACATGTAAATCCCCTTTGGAATGGACTGAAATCTAGTAATCAAAACAGAAGATGAAAAATAAACATATGGCTGGGCAACACATTATCTGCTACCCTATGCTTTAATTAGAGCTAACTGCTCAAAGTGGAAAATTTCAGCTGTGGTGTCATAAACCTACATCATAATAATGATAAACCTAGCCATATTAAATTTCCCTATCTCTGTGGCAACAAGCTCTGTTATTTAAACTGTAAAAGCATTCAATTACTTGTAAGTAAGTAAGGCCCAATGAAGTAGAGTGAAATGCTATGAAAAGAAACTTTTTCCTGTATGGACTGGGATTTTCTCTTGTAACTCAAATCTGTGCTTTAAGTTTAAGAGGGAGAGATGGTCCTTCATATAATTCGCTGTAGCATTTGGACAAGGTTTTTAAAATTCTAGCCAAAGTTGCTCAGTCTTCCTATTGAAGAATTCTCTTGCAGGCAGATTGTTTTTGCAAGTTCTGTTACCAAAAGAAATTTGGTTGAATGAGTTTAGACCTAAGTTCAATTTGTGTTGCATAATGCACCAAAAAATACTTGTATTATTTCTGCTATGACCTTTTCTTTCCAAACCAGAAATTTAGACATTTTCAAAATTCAGCATTTTTGGATGAAGAATTTTCTTGTAAATTGGCATAGGGCAGGCAATGTATATTTCAGGTTTTCTGCTCTTCTGCTGATGAATAACAAGAGAATGGAGCTGAGCAATTTTGTTTCTTTTCACTTTAAAACAAACATGGCTTTGGAAAATTTTTGCATAGCTTACTGCTATCTGTTAAACCTGTCTGGATCTTGTGGATTTCTGTGGGGTTTTTTTCCTCCCCTTTTCTCCTTTTCATCTGCCAACAAGCAGCAGTAAGCTTGTTGCCTGTCAATGGTGGTTAATAGAGCGATGTTACTGCTGCTTTTGCAAAGGGCACGTGACACCAACAACCTTGCAGCATGATCCAGCAGTCAAATTTTCCTCTTTCTGACATCTGACTGGCAGAAGGGAACTGCGGGTGACTTTTTCACGTCAGAAATGGAGGAAAAAAAGGTGGAAAGGTTTGCCTCATTTTGTGATTTAAAATGGTAGAAACAGATGTTAAAGGTACAGGTCTTCTCTCCCACCTGCAGCCCCATCCCAATGCATGTGGTGTTTTACATGAGTTACTGGGTCAGGGTTAATGCACTAATGTGGCTGGCTGACTGAGTGATTCCTAGGAGTGGAGAAGATGTCAGTGTCATGGAAACAGCAATTATCCAGGGATGGGAGGGATATCAGACCACCAGTGGATCCACCTACAGGTGTATCAATCTACAGATCTTAATGCAGGTATAGGTTTATATAGAGGTAACTTTCTCATTAACCATTGTGAAAATCAGTACCAGTTTAATCTTACATGGCCACATCTTATTTTGAAATGACCAAAGGAATGTTAAATCACTATATATCAACTGTAACAACTATTCAGTATACTAAAAAAACAAATAAAAAATAATTATTGCCTCCTAGAACATGAACACCACATATGTGCAACATCCAGAAAGAAGATACCACAGAAATATAATTTTCCTTCTTAGATAGGATGACTTGATTCTCAGTTTTCTCCTACTTTATTATAGCGTTATTTTGCCCATATGGAAAGGAAAGCTATATCTGGAGCTTTTAACCAGCTTCTCATCCTTCAGCAGTCTCACACAGCATTGATCGGACAACACAACTTATCTCTTTGCTTTCCTGTGTGTCCTTGAATGCTTAGAGTCTCTCAGGTCACTTCTTCTCATAGCACTGAACTTCATGCAGTTGTCTGTCAGAAACAAACAAAAGTATATTTTTTTAATTTTCTGGATGACTCTATACTAAAGAGTATGCACTGAGGCAGAGAGAGAAATTAAGTAGAAGTGTACTTTCCTAACAGAGCTGTATGCTGTTGCTGGGAGGTTTTTTCAGGGTGAAAGTGCCCATTCCCCACCCCAAGGGAGAGCTGCCTCATCCACCACCTAGGAGCACTGGGGTAGCAGGGCATCACCTGGTCATCCTCCACCTTGGTGGAGAGTGGGCAACAGGGCTCAGTAAAGAAACCATGACAGACAACTGGACTTACAAATTGTAGAGCTAATTTTACCCCATTATCCCTGTAGCAGATGAAGCTTTGGAGCACCTGCAATTTGGTACAGCTTGGCTCTGCCTTTTTGCAATTTCATACACTCAAAACTGTAACTGAGAAGGAAAAAGTTGGTGAGGACTCTGCCTGCCCCTCCTCTCCTGCTCCTCCCCTCAACTCATTTTGCTGTTTAGAGCCCAATCTTTGTACATGAAGATGAAGTCAGGAAAGAATTGGGGAACAGCAAACAGTTGATTAAATAGTTGTCAGGTACCTTTTAGTAAATCTTACTCTGTGTACTGCCCAGGGACCTCTCACTAAAGAAAAATCTATATGAAATAAGTTGGTTATAATCAGAGGTCCATGGAGGCAAGTTCTAGCACAGGGAAGTGTTTGGACCATCTGTAATTATCTGCCCAGATTACACATGTTCTTGTAAGGTTGAAAGGAAAATTTAAAACTTGTCAAGTAGCTAAAGACCCTCTTGTCAAATACGTGTCATGTCACTCCTTTGTACCATAGATACTTACGGTGTGTAGCCTCCCTGCTCCTGGACTTGTTAGGATGGTATGTCATTAATGAAGCTCCTTTCTCACTTCTATTCCCTTCTACTGAGTGCTGTCCATTTGCTGCTGACTGGAGATTTGCTTTTTCCACTGATGAATATTTCTTGGATCATTATTCTCTTTGCTAGCATTTCTTATTTAATGACCCAACTAATTTCTTACTTTCCAGGCACCCTTGCTTCGGAAGAAACCTTGTGGGTGTGTTATGTGCTCTGGTGTTTCTTAGATTGAATATTTTTGCTAACTTTCTGCTTAGCACAGAATTTAGTCTGCTCATAAAAACAGTGAATAACCAGACTACCCTTTCCTTTTCCCATGAGGGGTGAAGAGAGGGGGAAAGAGTGTCCTCTGTCATGAAAAGGAAGAACATCTCACCTCTGTGACAGGCTGGCAGATCTGTGGTTGACAGAGGTTTCTATTTACTGTCACATACTTTAGGAATCACAGAGACAAAGAAAATCAGTGTTATAACACAAACGGCCTGACTGAGCCCAGAAATGCTGGTGTAGCCCTCCAGAAAAACCTGTCCTGTATGTCACAGTGCTGAAGCTCAAAATACCTTCCTATGTGTGCCATACATTATGGCCCTCAGTGCCTTAAATCAAGGAGTTGATCCTGGCATTTGTGCCTCCACAGCCACTGTCAGGCATTTGAGTTGTGGTTACTATCAGCCAGCGTGTGCTTACAGGCAATCTGACATGTCCTAATGTCTCTGTGGGCTTAGCCTGGTGAGAGAGGTTAAAGCTGAATCAAAATTGCCTTGTATTTACCACAGCCTGTAGATGGACATACAGGCACTTACAAGCCAGCTTCATTAACCACGGCACTATAATAGATCATGTGCTGAAATTCAGCCTAAGAACACGCCCCACAGAGGTAAATTGGGACTTAGTTTCTTGATTTCCTTCCACAGGGAATTATGGTTTCTGCTGCTGCAGTTGTTTCAAAAGATATGGAATTATTAAAATCTTGTTTTAAAAAAGCAAGGAATTTTTCCCATTGACATATTGCATTCTTCTCCTGTCCTACCTGAACGGCCTTACAAATAATGTTTCTGTTTGCTGAAGTAGCCAGTATCTCTTCTAAGTTCTGGAGCTTTGGGCTTTGTTGAGTTTACTCATTAGCTCCCTCTCTCTAGTTAACATTACTCTAACATTAAACTGTTGTTCACTTCTCCTATTCAAACTGTGCATCCGAGCACTAGCTGATGGTTTATTGAAAGGATACTAAAATGAACATTTGGCCTTTTTGTCCAAAGGCACTAGCTGTGATTCCCCTTTGCTATGTAGTATATCATCACTAATTTGACAGCTGACTGTATCTTTCCCCTCTGTGTTCTGAGCGCAAAGAAATCACAGCTCTCCACTGGGTCATGATGTGCAAGACAGTTATCTTCGCTACCGTTTAAGTCTCATGTCTTCTGAATACTCTTTTAAGCTAGCTTCACCTAAAACTGCAAGTTTACCCTCTTACAATACAATTCTTTTAGACCCTTTGCTTCATTCTTTTGCTCCTGCCCTAATTACTGTAATATCCACATTTAATTTGCATGCAAGGTTATGCGATCAGCTGCATAATTTTCTTTTTAGTCTTTCAACACTTAGCAGATTGGGTCTGACTGACTGTATGCATGAGAATAATCTGTGCTGGAGGTCTAGAAAATCCAATTGTATGTAGTTGCTATGGTAAAGTTCTTATTAATGAAAAGTTGAAGGAGAAGGGTTATAACAACTGTCATTTTCCCCAGAATTCATCTTTTTTTATGTCTTTCAGTTTTTTTAGGATTTTAAGGCTTTAGGATTTGTCTAGCTATTTGAATTATTTGGATTTTTTAAATATCCTAATTCAATTTTAATATCGTGGGACAAACAAACATGTATATTTAATGCTAGTGTGTTTATCTTAACCACATTTTTCAACATCCTTGTTTTCATGCTGTGAAGGGGGAACTGCCATAGTAAACTCAGTACAGCTGCTGCTCAGTTTCCCCAGACACATTTTCTTCAGACTTTTTTTTTTGCTGAAATATACTCACTGGCAAGAGAGATGGGATGTAGCTTTTTACATCTTATGGGCCAACGTGAGGAAAACAGTTCATCAGAAGGTCATTACATTTTCAAGATCTGCAATATGGAAGGATAATCTTAAAAAGTAACCATTTTGGAAAGAGACCAGCCTGAAAAGGCTTCAGTCCCCTGAGCAGTGATCCAGGTGTAAATGTGCCCTACAGGAGGTGACCCAAGGAAGGCAGGAAAACCAGGTTCCATGCAACCCAGTCAGAAACTTTCCTCTCAACCAGGAGGTATCAGAGTGGACCCAGTGGATTTTTTCCTTAAATGTGGTGTTCAGATCTGTGGCAACTTGCAGTCTCATACTGTATTTTGCAGAGGATGCTAAGGGGTTTCTTAGGTAATCTCAGGCATACTAAGATTCCTTCTTGCCTCTCTGTTTCTGAGTGGGTAAAAGTTCTTAGTTCCTTCCAAGAAGGATTGCTGTTCTCCAGCTCCCAGCCCTGGATGAAAGGTACAGAGGGCACCGATGACATAAATGTAACTTTCTGCTTTAAACCAAGAATAGACAAGATTGATTTCACTCTCTTTCTTGTTTAAATCCTTGTAAATGAGGGCAGAGATCTTACAAGAGCAAAGCATTAAGTATGCAATAGCTTGGGGGATTTAAATATAAAATTGAGATTTTGTGTTCTATGTATCTAAAAAAAATATTTGAGTAATGAACAAAAAAAAAAAAATTGATTGGAACTGTGCTGAAGGCTTCCACATAAGAAGGATTAGCTACCCATACCTTAAATTAGAATAGCTCAGTCATTGCCAAACACTTCCCATGTTGAGTACACTTTAAGCTTGGCCTGAAAAGTTGTCCATCTGAGGCATATTCTTGCCACCTTAGTGAACGCCCCTTGCTGATGTCTGTTGGACTCTACAAGCCCATAAGAGGCCTTGACTTCAACCATGCCCTGATACAGAGATGAAGGCCCTGCACCAGAGAAAATTCCTGTAGTCACAGGAACATGAGATTAGACGATATCTGGGCCATAAAATCTAATCACTTTTTCTTGCGGTCAGCTTGTTCTATGTCATTTCAGAATAGGTCCCAGAGAGTTTAACCAATAAAATATCTCAACGTAAATGACTCGCTTTCCAGACAAGCAAATTTGTGTGGAGGATGTCCTAGCCACAATCTCTCTTTCCTTCAGCCAGAGATTGCAGGAATGATATCCTTTTTATTAAATTTACTGAAGACAGAAGCCAGATGTTACTCTGACTATAAGCCATGGTATGGTGCCTCTTACTGTGGCACTTGACCTCTAAAGCAGCTTTAGGAAAGTTGTGGGAATTTTTCATATTTACCAGAGCTAGTTAATCTCAGCAGTTACACTGCTTCATTTTGCGCCAGTAACAGCCTCTGCAGAAGAAACATAGCACAAGTTATCAGGGATGGATTTTTTGTCACCACTTGTTTTTCAGCTGTGAGCCTAAAGATGCCAATATGTATGCAATTTCTGTCTGGTTTGGCTCTTTTGACCATTCATGTTTTTCTCTTCCTGCAGCTGCAGGAAGGATAATCTCAGTTAGAAAGAGTAAAAATAAGCAAGCAGAACTGTAATAGGAATCAATCTGCGCAAACACAAAGGAAAAACAAATTTCTTCTGGTGCCTAGATTCTGTATGAAATGTATTTAGCTGTGAAGAACGCTGGTGTGAGTCTTGGCATGGGTGGTTATTTTACACAGAACTTCTTCAATACTCTCCCATGTTTTCATTTTGTGTGTGTATTTTCTTATTTGTTTTTCTTTCCTTTCGGACTGAAGTCAGTAAATTGTCTTCATATTGTATCGGTGAAGTTATTTTTAATCTGAATTAACTAATAAATATGAAAAGATTGTGTTTGTTGCAGGACAAGGAGGAATGTCACAGTCTTGAAATGATTAAAAAAGCTCATATATCCAATCTTAACACTCCTGAGAGTGGCTGGTGCCTCATCCTTACATACCCTCTGCACATTGAACAGTTCTAGAAGACATCTGGAGATCTGGCAATATCTTTGCCTGCACAACAAACATTGGCTCAGATATACTCTGGTACATGTCAAGATTTCCAGTGCTTTCCATAACAGAGAAATCTCCCACTACACTTAGTCACAAAAGGCTTAAATTTCTTATATTTTTTGCATGTCTTGCAATTCCAAACAGATTTACATACCTTTCAAAAATGCCCTGTATTAGTAAGCTACCTTGAACTGATAGCAATAAACATGTAGAGTACAGAGGTTTTCTGCATTACTCCTTCAACATACTTCAGGAGGACACAAGGAATCAGTGCAGTCTGCATCAGTATTGTCTTCCACGTCAACATGATTCACACTGCTTTTTGTGAAACGGCAGTCTTGTTTTCAGTATTTTTATGTTACTGGTTTTTTACCTGAGATCCCAGGCTTCTCTGACATAAAGGCACCTTCTTTTACTGGAATGAATAAACCATTTTTTGTTCCTGTGGTTAGACCTTGCCTCTTGGTAAAATTATTCTTGTGAGGAATGATGTTCAAACGTTCTTGATGCAAATCTCTTTGTTTGCCACCTGGGCAACAGTGACTCTGTCCCTACTTCAGTTCACTTGTTCCTTTCTGTTTAAAACGTCTAGGGCTGCAGAATGTACTACTTTCTGGGTTTTTTTTTGCCTTTTCTGTTTCTGCCCCTTCTTTTCTTTTTCCAGTTTAAATCTTCAGAGGTTTCTTAGTTTGGAAAAGTTTATGGAAACCTCTTTAAAACTCCTTCCTTCTTCAACAGAGATAAATGAGATATTTGGTGTAAGCTTCAAGATAAATGAGAAATTTGGTGTAAGCAATTTAGATTTTTTTTTTTTAACTTCCAAAATGCAGTGGAAGCCATTAAGTTAAGAAAATATTGGTAGACTGGTTTTTACAACAAATTAATTATGTAGTGCTTGACACATTGACAGAGAATTTAAGAAGTAGGTTTTCCAATGTATCTGGGAAAATATCTCCTGAACTTTAGTCTAGAAGCATGTCAAAAGCTTTTGATTTATTACTGTAATCTGTCTGAATTAGATTTTTAAATTATTTTCTCTGAAAGTTATAAGCAGAATCTATTTTACTAATGCTTTTTAAATCAGCACAACCACTATCCAGAAAAATGTGTTTGAATGACTTTATTTTGCTTAAGTGCATAGAACAAACGTGTTAACAGAAAAGAACTTGGGTTTTTTGTGGGTTTTCTTTATCTTTTCAGGGCTTCAGCAGGCTATCAAATCATCATAATAACCTGTTATATGGGGACTTCTGGGGATCAGAAGAGGTCAAACTAAGCTAGTTTTGTTTTAAGCTACTATTACTTCCTAGAATTGCTCATCTGCAGAATCATAAATAGATGTTATGCATAACGAGAGCAGGTGGCTAATTAAAAAAATACTCTGAAAGGTGTTAGGGAACTATGCAAATCAAGGCAATATTAGGAATCTGTTAATTTATTTTTTTTGCTTAGTGTCAAACTAATGCATACTTTTTAGTGGTGTATTTTTATTTGTATTTAGAAGGATCATTCAGTAAAATTAAAATCAGGCTTATGACTCTTGAATGAGGGATTTTCAAAAATAACATCTGCTGTATGTATTCCAATATCAATGCAAGTTGGCATGGCCTATGCACAACTTCTTGTTTTGGCAAGAGATTGCGGGAATTACGCCCTGTACTTCCCCACAAAGTCTGCAATTACAGTTGAGTGGTATACTGACCATGCACTGGACACGTAGGTCTATTTCTCTAGCAGCAATACAATATTAACCAGCAGTACCGCTCATCAATTTTCACTTACATCTGTTGATGCACATGTATACAATCTTTCTGGTCATGAATAATTTCAAAAACCTCTAATATTCCTTTCAGAAGTGTTATGGTTTAACCTGGCCAGCAGCTAAAATAACCACACAGCTGTCTGATGACTTCTCCCCCCCGCTCCCCAAGTGGGATGGGAGAGAGAATAAAAAAAAAAAAAAAAGTAAAATCTATGCATTGAGATAAAGATAGTTCAATAGGACAGAAAAGGAAGATAACAACAACAACAATAATAACAACAATGATAATAATAACAATAACAATAATAATATACAAAACAAGTGATGAATAGCACAATATTTCTCACCACCTGAAGCCAATGCTCAGCCAGTTCCCAAGCTGCCCCATCTGCCAGCCAACCTCCAGTTCGTTACAGAACATGATGCCATATGGTATAGAATGTCCCTGCGGCCCGTTTGGGTCAGCTGCCCTGGCTGTGCCCCCTCCCAGCTTTCTGTGCACCCCCTGCCTTCCCATTAGCAGGGCAGTGTGAGAAGCTGAAAAGCCCTTAAGTGCTGGGCAATGACTAAAAACATCAGTGAGTTACCAGTGTTGTTCTCATCCTAAATCCAACACAGCACTGCACCAGCTGCTAGGAAGAAAATTAACTCCATCCCTGCTGAAACCAGGACAAAAACAAATATCCATTTCACTTGCCCTTTTTTATGATGGGAATTCTGTGGAATACAAGACTCCTTAGAGTCTAACAAAGATCACATTCTCACCACTACACCCCATGTCTTTATGACAGCTCTTCTATGGCAAACCATTTTTCTCCTTGTCTCATGCAAGATCCTTTTGGCTCGCCTTCTTATTTTCCTTTGGTTTATCTTCCTTTCTTTTATCTCCCTATCTTCTTCCTCACCTCGTCAAGCTCACTATTTTCACGAAAACCTACACTAAAATAGTATTGTCTTCCTGAATTTTGTCCCAAACCAACTCTCCCCACTATACACACCCCACCTCTTATTACAGTAGATCTAATACAAGACCAGACCTAAAAGAATTCAGCCTCAGTGTAATCCTTTTAAATTATCAGTACCTGAATGATTAAAAAAATTTCTCCTGAGGTATTACTGGTTCTCAGGTCTTTTTTGAAAAAGAATAACCTAAGTGATGGATTTTATTTTCTATATTTCTTACTTGGATACTCTCTGGGAGAAAACGCTCACACTGTACATTTATAGTTCCATAACTATAAAAGCAATGAATTGCTATGAAGTGTGGCTATGCTCCCATTATTCCAGGAGCTGTAGTTCTTGCAGCATTGAACCAGCTCCTTATCCTGGTATGAACCACTCATTTTAAACACTGAAATTCCTAGGCTGAGTGAGGTAAGTTCTACCATAAACTTAACTCTGTTTTTAATTCTCTGGCATTGAGGACTGTGGCACAGATTTTCTGAACCTCTATCTTTTTTTGCTTCTGTTATGGTTTAACTCCAGCCAGCAACTAAGCACCACACAGCTGCTTGCTGGCTCTCACCCCCACCAGACCCAGTGCAATGGGGAGAGAATTGGAAGGGTAAAAGTGAGAAAAATAATGGATTGAGATAAGAACAGTTTAATACAATAATAATAGTAATTATTATTATTATTATCATTATTATTACATTGAAATAAGAATTGAGAAATAAAACCCAGGAAAAACAAGTGATGCAAATGAAAAAAAATTGCTTACCACCCAAAGGCAATACTTGGTTGGTTCCCCAGCAGTGGCAGTAATCCCCAGCCAGCTTCCCCCAGGTTTATATGCTGTGCATGACATCATATGATATGGAATATCTCTTTGGTCAGCTGGGGTCAGCTGCCCTGGCCGTGCCCCCTCCCAGCTACTTGGGCATCCCCCACCTTCTTGTTGTCAGGGCAGTGTGACAAGATGAAAGGCCCTTGACTGCTGGGCAACAACTGAGAACGGCAGTGTGTTACCAACATTATTCTCATCCTACATCCAAAACACAGCACTGTACACCTGCTAGGAAGAAAATTAACTATCCCTGCTGAAACCAGGCCAGCTTCCAATCCAAATCTCCAGCTGGCTCCAGGGACTTTTCAACTGGGAGCTCTACTTTCTCATTGTCAACCAACATACATTTTTAAGATTTATGCATGCATAGTGCAGGAAAAGTAGCGTGATATAACTCAGTGTTGAATCTTTTGGCAGGAAAATGTAGTACTTGTTTAAGAAATCTTTAAGCAAGTTGGTTTTATGCATTCACACTTCTTTCGTGGTCTTCACACACTCACTCTTTCATTCACACACACACATACTCGCAAGCATCAAGATATATGTGTCCAAGCAGACATGGAGGTGTTTCTGCTCATACATACTACATTCATACACCAGCTTTAATATTTCTGTTGAAAACCTCTACAGCATCAAAAGGTGAAGTATTTGGTAAAAAAAAAAAAAGAATACTTTGCTTAACAGTCTTTGTATTGCATAATCTATGTCTTAAAAATAGCTAAAAAAGAATTCATTTCTATTTCAATGTAACAAATATCTCTGCTATTAAATCAAAGTGATTGCCACTTCAGTAGAAAAGAATGCTAGGTGATAGCAAGTATTCTCTTGTTGATATAAATCATCAGTCACTTTGAATATGTGATCACATTAAAAGAAGTAGCAGTATCAAATCTGGGAAAGAACTAATCTACTATAAGAATTTGGGGTACCATGGTAACTATTATTTCCAGAATTCACAAGTTACAGTTGGAGTTAAAAAGATGCCTACTGCTGTTTATGGAAAATAGTTTGTATAGGCTAATGAGATAAAGTACAATAAGTCCATTGTTTTATTTTTCATCCCAATCCTGAGAAAATCTTCTGACTATATGCTTAAGACCAACAAAAGTCTTTTTACTTCTAGCTGTGTTGAAAGACTAACAACTTTTGAGTACAGTGTTACGCTTAGTAGTTTAAGGCCTACATACAGAACGTTAATTGGAAAGGG
Organism: Psophia crepitans; assembly: GCA_013399095.1. Classification (NCBI taxonomy): domain Eukaryota; kingdom Metazoa; phylum Chordata; class Aves; order Gruiformes; family Psophiidae; genus Psophia; species Psophia crepitans. Next base: position 87,025 of record VWZZ01000094.1, read on the forward strand.
CCCCTGTTTCCTTTCCCCATGATAAAGGTGTATAAATACTGTTTTCTTCTAGTCATTAGTTAAATTCCCTCAAAGTACTATAACCAGAGGATTTACTACAATAGAATAATGTTACTGGTTCTATTTTGCAGAAGTTTGTAAAGGTTCAAGTGCTGATCTATTTACATATGTATAAAGCTCCAGAGGTAAACTCTTTTCATGCCCAGCAAGTAATTTTTGTGTTCTGGGGTTATATTTAATAGCACTATTACAGAAGGTAATGTATAGGACCAACTTTCTCTTCTAAAATGTTGGTAATGTGAAAATGAAACCTTTAATAGCTGGCACTTTATGTATTTTACATATCAGTACTTATGTATTCAGCACCACTTCATGAAGTACACAGGTAGCTTCAATAAAAATCACTGGCAGTTCTACTGGCTTTGAAGTTCAATATAGGTCCAACTGCTTTGTTGGGTTAAGATCTTAATTTTATTTGAAAGAAAATGTTATGATGTTCAATTCAATAAAAGTCATAGTCTCTAACGTACATGAATAATACATAAATTATTAAGGTCCCATCTGTCAGGTGTCAGAAGTGAGAATTAGATTAAAAGATCACAAAATTCCTCTTATATAAATTTAATGGCTGATGCTGACTGGACTACTTCAATATTGATCCTCTTTAGGGCTTCTCTTCTTCAAGGACTGATGCCAGGTAGCCAGATGAAGCAGCTCCAGCGTTACTGACATTTCAGGTTGGCCTTAAGTCTGGCAGAAGGGTTAGAAGAATGAAGGCAAACCTACAGTGACAGCTAAAGATTATGATGGTTTTATCTAGAAAGGGGAATTAATAACTTTTGTGGGTGAAACAGACCAGTTCTATCTGTTGAATAAACATAGGCCTCATTCAAGCTGAGGACCTATCAGCTTTGGGAGGTCATCTGTAGAAAAGGGTAGCATAATGGCTTTCACAAGGAATTATCTTTCAGAAACAAAGAAAAGCAAGTAAAAGAATCTTTTAGATTTACCGAGCTTTCCAGAACTTTTGTGCTGAATGACTCTACTCTTTTCTTAAATAAATAAAAAGGGCATTGCAGGGGACACAGAACAGCTGTCCACTGCACAGGAAAATCTGACAAATAAATTGAAAAATACTGTTCCTCCCTCTTTCCCTGGAAGCTTTTCTTCCTTACTTCCAGCTTGGGTTGTGTGGGGTTCATCCCATACTATTCCAGCATTTGTATGACAGATTCCTATGGGGATAACAGAACAGGGAATTAGTAATGATTTTGGACCTTAATCGTCTAACAGGAAAATGAAGATGCAAAATCAGAGCAAGGGCTCAGTTTTCTCTAGTCTGAATGGATTAACCTTGGCATCCTTTCTGTTCCCCTCAGTGTTTTATCCATGACAGCCAAACATACAGCCAATGAAGATCCTTTAGCTGGAATTTAAGTCACAAGTACTGTGGCAATACAAAATTGTCATAGGATGGAGTTCAGCGTTGTCACTTCTTTAAGGCTAATATGTGTTCCAAAACTTTGCATGTATTTACTAATATATAATTATTACAGTGGGGTATAAAAGCAAAAGACATAAACTGGCACAGGAACATTTTAGTTTGCTATAATTTTTAATTGACAGGAATTACTTGAAAGATACTGTGTAGCAGTAGGATGAAAACTACTACTGACAAATGCAGAAGTTGGTTTTTTCCCATCTTTCATGTTGTGCATATGTCAAACTAGTATACCTGGTTTTTTAGTGAACAATAAGGAATCATTAATTTATATGTTGAGGGAAACCACTCAATTCTTAAAGCCATGTAACAGTACTGAGATTAATCTGACTGTACCACTGTGCCTTGGTGACTGAAGGATTAAATACTGTGGACTTCTATTAGCTCAAAATTGTTGTTTAAGACTACAGTTGTCATTCATGTTGAATTGTGAAAGTGTGATTTAATAAAATGACAGTGTAAAGATAAATTGTGTTTCTCAAAGTACAGCTTTTGAAACTATAACTCCCCTTATTCTCTTTGAGTTTTTCATGGGTGAAGAAAAGTCACTGACAGCTGTATCCAACAATATGGCCTGACCTATGATGCAGACCAGGTTACTTAGCAGATTATTTGTAACCAGGTTCTTATAACTGCTACTGGAATGCTTCTTTCCGTGTCTTCTTTGTTTCGTCACTTGCCATATTGACTTCTTTATTTGTCTCCATTAATTGACAGTTGCATACTTTTAACAAAAGCATAAATATTGTGAGAATGCCATGGTGTTTCTTAACACTTGATATTTTGACATCATGGGTCCTAAGAGAAACATTGCTTCCAAGCATTGTTGTATCTTGAACTGTACAGGCCCCTCTCCTGAAGGCAGAATGAGCATCTGTGCCTTCTCTGCAGAGTAACTTTACAAAACATTGTTTACTTCTTGCATTACAGACAAGTTTTACAGTCTAAGCACAAATACATTGTGTCATCAAATGTTCTCTTCATGCTGCATTACCAAGTGCTAAATGTGTCTTGAAATGAATATTCAGTTTAGCATTTCTGTAAAAAATAGGCCAAATTCCAAGTTGAGCAATTCTTTATTTTGTTCTGAATTTACTGCCTGTTTTTTGCATAACATGAACAACAGCCTTAGCAAAAATACTGTACAGTATTTGTTCATGCTGTCTGCTCTGTAAGAAATTACGAATGGTTCTGACAATGCTGTAGTGAAGACTGTGACCTTTTGATGTGAATAGACAGGAGAAAGAAAAACTGAGTATAATTAAAACTTAAAAGCTGAAAGTTTGATCTTGCACTCTGTGCTCAAAATTGCTTCCCTTTGTTGTGTGAGTTCAGGTTGAATAAAGACTGCACTGAGGGCTTCTAAAAAACCATAAAAATTGTGCCTTTGTTTGTCCTGTCATACTTTAATGAGGTTTCCAGGTATGTTTCAGAATGAGATGTTATTAATTGCCAGCATTTTTCTATACTGCTGCTTCCACTAGTGATCTAGAAAACAAACTATATGCTTGTACTGTCCCCCCACCTAAACTCTCCAAGGCAGGAATGATCAGGAGGCTAGGGCATTAGGCAGAATTAAGAGAATACAAGTTAACATCACTGGTTCAGTTTTAAAGTTGGCGTGATATACAGGTGGTCACTTTAACTCTGGTTTTCAGACATAAATTGCCAACAGTGCTTTTATCTTTAGTCCACTATCCTGTGGTGATGACTCAGCTAAACGTAAAGATATAAAGTTCATTTTCCAATGATCAAGCATTAAAAACCTTAAACTCCACATCTTTCACATTGTATAAAAAAAAACCCAAAACCAAAATCATCAACCAATCAAAATATATTTATTCCAAAGTTTCATTTGTTTTGAAACAGGAAGCCTATCCCTATTTAGGTTATAGCCAAATATGTACGTCACATTGGTCAGTGACACAAGCAGTATTTAATGTAAAAGGTTTAATCTATAACCTTCAAAACTCAGAGACTGCTGGAGCTTTGTGCTTTAGAAAAGAAGTTTTACTGTGGTAATTACCAAGAATTTCTGCAGAGCTATCTGTATTATCTAAAATCTAGCACTTCAGACATTTTGGTAGCTCAGTCAGAGAATGAACTGTGAGTGAGTTTCAGGACTGGTTTTGCTGCCTGACTTATGGAAACACAAATGATTACCTTCCTTCATTGTGCAAGCAGTTAAAACTGGTCAGTCTTTTTCTTTCTTTTCATACCTCTCAGAATGCATTATGGTTGAACTAAACAAGAATTTCGTAAATATCCACTGAAGAGTATTGGTATTGGCTCTGATTTATCTGTCTCTCTACAAAAGAAAAACGAAAAAAAAATCTGTGTTAGATAATACAAACGATAAGCAGCAGCTGTAGTACAGAATTTCTAAAAAAGACTCCTGCAAGGCTTTGATTCTGGTATATTTAACTTTCTTAATTAAAACTATATAAACTGGAAAATGGAAAAAGTCTTCCAGAATGCAGGTGATAAAAAGCAGACATGTGACCAACTCCTAGCAGCAGATACATGAAAGAAACTATAACATTGTTCCAATTTTAAGAGAAATGAATAATTTACATCAGCTCTTGGATTATTACTTTTTTCCTTTTCTGTAGAAGGAGGAAATTTTATGAAGAATTGCTTTTTTTCTAAAAAGAAAAAAATGTTTGGCAGAGAACTTTGCCTTTGAGAACCTGTATTTTTATACTATGACACATACTTTGAACAGGAGAATTCACAGAGAACCTTTCTGCCCCTCTGCAATTGTGTAATATCCTTGAAGTAATTACTTCCATGAAAAGCTAATCAAAGAAAACATGTAATCTTTGTTTATGTCTTTTCATGGAATTGGCAGAGTTTATAAAATAGCTGCATAATTTTGTGGAGTAATTTTAAGGTAGTTATAAGAGCATGACCAAAGGCCTGGGAATGAAAGCCCTGCAGATATTTCATACTTGTGATCTACTTGTGATGTAAAGTCTTACAAAATGTTCATACCGTAAAATAAAAAAATTTCCTGTGTTGAACATCATGAGATTTCTACCAGCTTATTCCTCCAACCTGTCCAAATCCCTCTGAACAGCACACTGCCTTCCTCTCAGGTATCTACTGCTCTCCCCCAATGTGGCATCATTTATGAACTTGCTGAGATCAGACTCCACCTATGTCATTAAAGAGATTAAACAGTATTGACCCTGGAAGGATGTTACTAGTAACCAGCTACCAGCTGGACTTCGTACTGTACTTTACGCTGATCACAACCCTTTGAGCCTAATGGTTCAGCAGTTTCCCATCCACCTTATTATCCACAGTCCACATCTTAGGGTACTATGGGAAGCCATATTAAAGGCTTTGCTATAGTTGAGCTAAGCAACACACACTGCTCTTCACTTATCCTCAGAGTCAGTTAACTTTTTACAAAAGGCAATCAGGTCAGTGAGGCTTGATTCCTCTATCGTAAAAGTATGCTAGCTATTCCTAATTATCATCTTGTTCTTCATGATTCTGGAAATGGCTGTCAGAAGTATTTTCTCCATGATTTCCCAAGGACTGAGGTTAGTTTGCAAGACTAGTTTACAGTAACCCAGGTCTTCCTCACCTCTCTTGAATACGGGTGTGATGTTCACCTTTTTTTTTCCAGTGGTCAGGAGCCTCTCCTGACTGCTATGACCCTTCAAAGCTGATTGACAGTGGCCTCACACACTGGCATCAGCCAGCTCTCCCAGGACCCTTGGATGCCTTCCGAGAGGTCCCATGGGTTGGTGTGTATTCAGTAGGTTAAAGGTGCCCTTACCACAGAGACTACCTCACTCTCATAGATGCTGCTATACGTGTATCTTAACTTCTGTATTTCTGCGGTGAAAGACAGAAAACAAGAACAAATAAGCAGAGTTTTCTTCACTTCCAAAAATAAGTGACCACATACACTTAATTACTAATCCCTGGTGCATTTTTAGTTCAACCAAGATATTTTAAATTATTTCCCAGATGTCTCTGACAATAACTTTTAATTTAGATATTTCTAATATCAATCTTGTTTATAGTTAGTTTTTAGAGGGAAAGCACAACTGAGGAAATGACTATGAAGTAGAACTAGACACTTGAACTGGTGTCCTTCCTTCATTTTCAGGAAGGTATCCAGAGAATACAGGCTGCCTCTGCTCCTCTGGTTTCACTGCCTAGCTTTTGAACCTATTGACCAGTTTCACCCAATCAGAAAAAAAAAAAAGGCAAAGTTAGGATAGTTATTTAGATTCCCATAAATCTCACAAAACAAAACAAAACTTGTGCTTGCATTAAGTGGAGAGATAGCAATAACCAGTAATAAATCAGAAGTCTTACACTGGCCAGATGGGTGCCAACAAGTTATCAGTGTCCACCTAGCCCTAGGCGAGTCAAAACATGTGTTGCTCACTGCGGAAGGAGACTGCCACATGAATTATACAGAATAGCTAATAGGTTTGCTTCTTCACCTGAACACAGAATAACTTAATAGATACTAACAAATTTGGTCTGCTTCATTCTCTTCTAATATCATAAGAACAAAATTAAACAGTCTACAGACTTCTACCCCAAACTGGCCAGCACCATTTTCCATACAGACTTCATCTTCTTTTTACTCTTTTGCATTTGTTTGTGGTAGTTTAGATCTGTGCTAACCTTTGAACTGCTCAAGCTTCTGCTTGCTTGGTTGTAGTATACAATGTATGTTGTATACAAGACCCCAGGTAATAGGCCCATTGCATCTGATGATGACTAGCAGAAACTTCCAAGCTTATTCGTGAAGCTGCTGAAGTAGATGAAAAATAAACATTACATACTAGGGTAAGCACAATCAATGCATGAATTATTTCCAATGATTGTATGTCATAAGGAGTTGGTTTTAGGAGCTAACAAAGTATATAAATCCTGTGTTTTGGAATATTGCTCCACTGAAAGATTAAAATCCTTTCATAGTGAGTGTCTTTTTACAGTTGCTTTCATGATTTGTACACATATGTAGAATAATTAGTTACCAGTGTTTTCCAAGTGTACAGATGCTGAGAATAACTGAAGGGACCAAACTCATCCCAGACTTTTTTTCCATTAACATCAAAGACCAGATGAAGAATTTTGTCATTCACTGGGAAAAGCCTATCTCTCCTCTCTCCCGATTGTGGTCTCTCCTCCTCAGTTCCTACTTTCTTCACAATGGACCTAGAATGCTGTTTAAGCAATGGCACCATATCCTGCACTGAAGCTACACTCACATCATCTTGGTGCTGCTCGCTGCTGCCTCTTGGTTTCATTTTCCGTCAGAGAAGAGCATAGAGGGGAGTGCCTACTTTTCAGGCCCCTTTGCTCCTCAGCTGGTTCCAGAGGGTAGTTAAGATTGCCTCACTGCAGGCACAATCAGCTGAAAAACTCTCACACATGTAGCTCCCAGGATAGCATTCAGGCAAATTGCACTCCTCGGCCCTCCAGAAGACTTATAAGCACTCACCAGAGGCAACAGCATGACTGTTTCTCTCATGAGTTTGAGGCAAAAGCAGAATGACTTTCAAGTCACCTGTCCCAAAAGTCAGTTGCCAGTGCACTACATCATGACGATCCCAAGGAAGACTTTGAATACCTCTGGCAACACTGTGCTGCTGTGACAGCAATCTGACTCAGACTAAAGCAGATACACATACAAATAAAAACAAATCCATTCTCCCCTAATAAGAAGGGGATGCAAAAACTGTTTTCAGGAACATGGCAAGGAATAGCATGTATTTACACAGTGCTTATGATTGTTTTTCTTTTTTATTTCTCACATCATAACTATGACATATCCAAGGACTTTCATTCTCAGGCCTTTGATAATGACATCCTTGCCAGATTCAATGCCAGTTGGGCATAGACTTTCCTAATGACATCCCTGTGTACTAGAATAGTATCTCTGTATTCCTGATAGGCTACCTGTCCCTGCTTTCACCTTCTCTATACTCACTTTTACATATGAGTTTTGCCCAGAGCGCCTTGTTCATCCATGCAGTCATCCTGGTCTTGTTTCCTGACTTCCTCTCTCATCAGGATGGACCACTCCTGAGCTTAGAGGAGGTGATCCTTGAATATCAGCCAGGCCTCTTGGATGCCTCTTTACTTCAGTTCTTATCCTATGGGACTCTGTCAAGCAGATCAGTGAAGAAGACAAAGTCTGCCTATGTCTCCTTGCAGTGTTCCCCCAGCAGATACTGAGGTGGTTGAAGTTCACCAGTGAGGACCAGTGCCTATAAATGTGAGGTTCCTTCTAGTTGTCTGTAGAAGGCCTCATCCACATGATTGATGAGAAGAGACTGGGAGAATAGGTTTGTTCAGCCTTAAGGACAGAGCCTACAGGGAGCCTTAATTAATGCCTCCAACTGTTGAATGGGAAGCTGTAGAGAAGATGGAGCTAGACCATCATTGAAGGTATATGGTAAAGCAAGAAGCAGAAACAAACACAAGTGGGAACATGAGAAATTCCAAGTAGCTGTAAGGAAAATCTTTTTCACTGAGACCACACTTAAGCACTGAAACGTTGTCCAAAGAAGCTACAAAATCTTCAGTTATGGGTTTTTTCAAGATATGACTGGACAAAGCCCTGAGCAAGCTGATCTAAGTGGACCAACTTTAAGCAGAGGGTTGGACCAGGTGACCTCCAGTGGCCCCTTCCGACATAAATTGCTCTATGGTTTCTGTCTTGCTAATGCAAAGTGAAATGAAAACATTTCATAGGTGCTGAATAACTGCTTCCAAGGCTCTGAGCAGTTCAAACTTCTCCTGAAAGGTTCAGTGGGTCTTGGACTCTGCTAGTCTAGAAGATTTAAACCAGGCAAATGGAGCCCTGTCACCATCTATTAACATGCCTACTTATAATTCTTGATAAACGTTTGAATATATGTGTAAATGACTGTGAAGAACAAACATGTAAGTGGAATGAGAAAGGCTGAAATAAGGATATCAGGCTACTGTATACATAACATGCAGCCATGTCCTTCTCTGCTCAGGATGAAAATGCTGTCTTGCCAGGCGTACATTATGCCTGATAAAAGCCCTAACAGCAATGTTTACAAGCATACAGGGAGTAAACATATGGTGTGTATAATATAAATGTTAGAAATCAATCCTGTGTAGGTGGTTCTTAAACATATATGTTGCATTAAATCCTGTCAGACCACATAACAAGTTGAAACTTACTGTTATGATGGTTTATGCAAAAGGTGACTGCCACTTAGATTGTGAGGTTCAGACGAATTACGGAATGAAATAAGAAGGAAGCTGTTTTCTGTGCTGAAACTTCAGCCCTAACATCTGAACAGAAATAATATTTTCACATCTACTGACATGTGAATTGATTTTCACAAAATTTGACCTTCTGATGTTACTCAAATGATCTGTGTTGTGTATTAGACTTGCCGAAGTTTAAATCTCTTGGCTACGATTTTTTTCTATTTTAGTTTGAAGTTTGTAGTCTATGTAAAACAGTTCTGCTATTTAAAATATTATGTTATTTAATATTTAATATTATGTTATTTTTTTCCCTTGCTTTTCTGTTGTATCTTACATGGTATTGTCAGCTGAGTAAGTTGTCTAGTGCTGTCTATGTAACTAAATATGTGAAGGCATCAAACTTCATTTTCCAGCTGCCAAAGAATTAATCAAGACTACTGACAAATCAGTAAAGCAAATATTTTTGTATCTTGTCCATGAATTCCTTTAGAGATTCTTATTCCCTATCCTCCCTTCCAGCAAGACTCCTTAAGAGCATTTCTTCTGGGTTTTATGTAATTTGTGTTTTTAAAAACTAACTTGCTTACATATTTTTGTGGGATTTGAAAATCATTAGATTCCTTTAATGCATAATTATAGAAAAACACTGGAGCTGGGAAATTTGATAGTTACGACTAGCAGATACAGGAGACATCAGAGGAGTTAATCTATAGATGCTATTAAAAATGACAAAGCTAATTGACTTAATCAGAAAAGCTGACCAAATGCTGATGTGCCTCAGTGGGGAATAAATGAAGCTAAAAGCCCTTGTGAGAATAGTCCACCCAAATGAAGGAACTTGCTATAGTTACAGGAAAAGACCTTCCACATAAAGCCTATCTCCAGTGAATGGAAGGTACTCAATCAGTCCAGAGTCTGATTAGAGGTGTGGAGGGCATTAGACCACCTAATGTCATAACAAAATCTTTAGTTATTAGCTTCCAATCTGTATTTTAATAGAGAATTTAACGTGTTCTCTGGAAACTCTGACCCATCTTTCTTGTTTATTATTATGGCATTGGATACACTGTGACAAAAATACATCATTTCATAAATCATTTTAAGTACTTAAGAAAGTACTACTGTAGAGAGCAGCATACATCTGACTTTTCCAGTCAAGTGGTCTTCTGAGAAATCTTCGTAAGAATGGTTAAATTGTGAGTACAAGCCTGCAAAACACGCATGCTATTTTTTTAATGATCCCTGAAACACAGCATCCACCTAAATTCTTTTTCCCTGGCTGTGTGGAACAAGATGAAATATTTACCTTGTAATGCTGTTGCCTGAGCTTAAACGCTAACACGCTGACTAGCCGTGTTATTAGTTCAGCCGTGGGGACTTGAGCATCCTCTCAGCTCATGAAGAAAAATCAGTCATGAGCTCGGAGGGCAGAGGAGAGACAGCTTTCCTCTGCGGCACCACACCAGCCCCCTGTGCCCAGGACGCAGAGCTGATGAAACCGATCTGTATGTTCCTAAAGTGTTTGGTAGGGCATGTTGCATACAGGACCCTGACCAGGTAGGACCACAGGAGACCTCGCTTGTATTAGTAGTGAGACTGCTAATTTCAGAGGTGCTCCTCGTTGAATCTAATCCAGAAAAGCAGCCCTCCCCCTCTCCCCAAAGGTTGCCCTACCAACAGGTACCACGACGTCTTCTGCTTCTGACTTTGTGTTTCCAGCCTCCCAAGTATAAACAGCAGGGGAAAACGCTGGACTTGGTGTAGAAGCTGTGCACCTCTAAGCGCTGCTGGACTTAAAAAGGAACATGTTTTATTATGGGGAAGCTACTAATTTAGTTCCGCAGAGCTACTAACGTAGTTTAACGAGAAGCAGCCTCCCGGCAAGGTTTTGGCAAGGTGTAGACAGCGAAGTGAGCAGGTTGTGTAACCTGTCACACTTAAGCACAGTACAGCTACCTGCCCTTTTCACTCACCGTGCCTGTTCCTCGGTTTACGCCGGGAACGCTTTCGGGCTCACGCCCCGGATTAAAACTCCAATTTTGCTGTGGGATACGACGAGCTTTAATTTCCACTCAGCACACCACGCTTGCCTGATCACCCCCTCCCCAGGAGGGTGCCCTCTATTAACCCCTGCAACTGCTCCCACGGGCGCCCCTCCTGCCCCCGCGGAAGACGCGC
>VWZZ01000094.1:98073-127386 GCA_013399095.1 Psophia crepitans
CGGCTGAGCTCCCGGCGCGGCTCCGCCAAGCGCGGCGGACCCTCCGCGCCCGCGCCGCCGGTGAGTGCCTGCGACCGGGACCGGGACCGGGCTCCTCCGTGCGGGCACTCCGTGGATCCGGGTGCCGGGTGAGGGTGGTGGTAAGAAACCTGTTGAACTTTGGGAAGAAGAATCCCCCTTGCCGTGCGCTGAGTCTCATTTCGTAGTTGTAACAGGTGCGAGCCCCCTGCTTTGCTTTCTGTGTGTGTGAGCGTGGATGTGGAGCTGCGCGCAGCTCCGCGGAGAGCGGCAGCCCGGCTCCCGCCGCGGGTGCCGGGGCCGCCCGGGAGCGCGAAGTAGCGGCTGGAGACTCGCACTTGCGCTGCGCGGCTGAGGGGAGAGTGTCAGCTATCGTAAGCGAGAGGCTTGAAGGCAGGAAGGCTCTGGGAAACAGAGGTTTTGCTCTTGGGAAGGTGTCTCCCTTGGTGGGGTGTCCGCCTTCGGCCACCGGGGTGAGGTGTGTCAAGAGTCTCTGAGGTGGATGGACAGACATCTTGATGAAGGTGCATGCCGCAGCGTAGATTACGTGTCAGGAAAATTAGCACCTTGGCAAGGTATACATCAGAAATGAGAGAACACATTGAGTATTCAAGTAGAAGAAGTGGCGTTTATTAGAGTGTTTGACCGTCTTTTTCCTTGGGATCAGAACCCTGGCGTGAGGTGCTAAACACACACACATAAAGGTTTTGGATGAACTGCTGGCTGTCCAAATGCAGCCTCAGTCCTCAGGTGTTTAGCAACGATGTTGTGTGTTCTTACCAAAACCTGGCTCTCTGACGTCTGGAGTGGTATGTCTTGTTCAACAGAGCAAATGTATTGTTTCAAAAAGAAGCACAGATTTATAAGCTTTGGAGCTGAGGGGAAGATGCCCACAGATTGAATGCCAATTGGGGAAATAAAAAGGGTGAAGAGACCTACGGTAGAAAGGATGCCATGGCAACAAGAAAGCATCAGAGAAAGTAACACTATTCTCTTATGGAGGGGAAAAAGGAGGAGTATTGCTGTAGATTAAAAACACTATAATTTAGGTGCTAGGTGTTTTTTCAGAATATACTAACTTCTCTTTGCAGTAGGTGCCTTAAATTTAATTCTCTTGTAAGGGTTCTGTTACCAAAACTCATCAGAAAAATGCATAATGCAGTTTAGGATTGGGTGGGGTTTTTTTTTTGTAGGGCTTGTTGAGTTTCTGTTGTTCTGAACATAGTGATTCATGTGGCTTACAGCAGAGATGAATTCTTACTCCAGGCAGAACCCTGAATGAGATTCAGGTTGCAAGTGTTTGTCCAGAACTGAAAGTCTGTATTAATCTTTGATTAATCTTTACATTTCCAGAATCTTTCTGAATGAATGAGCAACTTCGTCCTCTTATCTTCTCTAAAGCAGTATTCAAGTGGTGCATTTATACTAGTTGATTTTTATTATACTTAAAGTAGTAAATTCCATAAATTGCAGGACAGGTTGGAATGGTTGGTTCTGATTGGGGTTTTTTGTATACTTGTAGGTTGTTTGCTTTTTTTGTTATTATTTGTGTTAGGTTTTTTTCATACAACACTGAGTTTTGTGAATAGGTAGCTATTAATTGGTATTTTCTTCATTTATACGTTTCTCTTTTTTTTTTTTTTTTAAGAGAGCAGAGTTTTTCTGAAATCACATTGCACCAAGAATAATTCAGTTGGGATCGTTTTCCAAAATAATGCTAGAACATACTAATCCTTAAGACGCTTCTCATCACCACCTTTGTTTTGCTTCCCCCTTGTCCCCAAACAAACCCTGAAAAAAAAGTGTAAGATTTAAATCCTTTTCAGCATTAGCATTATGGCCTCTCCCCAGCCTTTCTTCCCTGATCGTAGTAACTTCTATTTGTTGGCCACAGTTTACTTTTACAGGTTGCTGAGGGTTTGAGGAGGACTTTTGGGGGTCAGTGCTGAAGTGGGAAACTGGCACAACTAATGTTGTGCACACGTATTTTTTTCGCTCGTGGTTCTTCCCTAATCTTGCCTTATTACCATTACTCTGGGGTCTCAGATTCTGTGCCTTTTTAATTAAAAAAGACTAGTTTTGGTCGGTGTTCTTAATAATCTGGAAACTGTCCAGGATGTGTGGACTTGTTTTCTTTTGCTCCTTAAGCAGGCTAGCATAAGAGCCTTTTCTAACGTGCCTTAGGGGAGAGGCCACTGCAGTGTGCAGAGAGTTTTGTATAGGTGAAAGATGATGTGGGTAATCCTTCAGCACCTCCTTGAAAACTTAGAATAATACTTCTTTAAACCAAACTCTGGGGTTTAACCTGTGACAAACTTACTTCTTTAAAAGTGAGATTTATTCAAAAGAAAATGCAGAATAACCCAGAGTGAGAGTGTGTGTGTGCATGCGTTTGTTTTGCATAAAGGGTCTCATCTGATTGTCTTGCAAAGCCATTTAAGTAGGTGTCCTTGTTGTACAAGAAAAGGAAAATTGCGCATTTTGAAGAACTAATTTCCTCCCTATTAAGGCTTGCTTTAGATTTTTTGTCAAGTGCAGTAGTTCTAAATTAGTAATTGCACATTGTGGTTAGTAGTGAGAATAATTATGTTATTTTTCTGCATCCTTATCAAGTACTGTCTACCAATACCAGAATTTTCCAACCTTCCTTTTCTTCACGTTTGTAGAAATTGTTGATCCTGTTTCACACTTATTCAATTAAAAAGTAGCCAGTAATAATCCTAAAAGTTTCAGTTTCTTTTATTTCTTTAATTCCCAAAGAATAATTGGTAGTCTTATTTCTTTACCAAAACAGGTTTTTTAATTATTTTGTTTAGCTTGTTTTGGTATTAGTCCTTGAGTAATAGAGAGGGAGTGGTTTTACTGGCAAGAACTGAGGAAGGGAAGGGTATATGAGCTACAAAGGGTCTGCAAGAGCTAACATTGGCTAGATCACACATGTGGCTGCCTCTAAACAATCTCTAACTTCAAAACTGTTATCTTTATTTATAATGTACCGACCTCAGTTACATTTTGAATAAAAGAGTTACATATCGAGGGACTAAAGTACGGCTATTGCTTCAGAAATGAAGCCTGTTCTGCTGTTTCCCTCTCTCCATCATCTGCTTGTGTAACTCTGGTAACAGAAAGCTAAGTGAAAACCCCATGCTCAAATTGATGAAAGCTTTGCTATTCAAAACAGCATTTTGGATCATGTTAAATTTCTGCCCATAAAGAAGAATGTCTGGCTTCTTTCGAACAGGATCTTGAGTGTCATTTGTACTTACGGCCTCTGAATTATGTGAGTTTTTCAATCCATTCTAACCAGGGCCTGCACAGTATAGTGTTTTTTAGTTTCGTAAAAAAAAAAAAAAAAGAAAAAAGAGCTAAATGGCTATTCTGCTGTACAGTTTCTTATTACAGTAACTTTTTTTCTTTATTGTCCAAAGATAATAGGGTTTTCTTATTGCTTTTGAGCTGAATTTCCCCACAGGATCTTTACAGTAGCTCAGAAACAAAATGACCAGTGAGAAATGTACAAACACATGAAATGTAACTTTTCTCTTTTATTTTGCTGTGGCATCAATGAAATTACAGCTGATTGGTCCTGTCCTGGCGACTGCAAATCAGATGGACTCAGTACGAAAGATTGGCAGGCAGAAATCAGCTACCTTATGGCAGAGCTGAGCTATAGTTACACTTGTACGTGGTTGGGGAACAGTACGTATACAGTAGTTGTCACCCTGTGAGTGAAGAGCTGGACTTCAGAGTGACATGTGGCGAAGATTAGGGGTCCTAGAACAAAATTTAGCTTGCCTTCTGCGTTCCACATTTGTGATTGTAAGAAATTAGCTGTCATTTTCTCTTTCTTATTTATTGTGGCCAAAGCCTCTTTGCCAAGAGGTTGGCCAGCCTGGTAAGGAGACTGTTAAAACTGGGAGTGATGTGGGAGAGAAATTACAGGCCAGAGGTAAGTGAGAAAATGGTGTGGCAAGGGCAGAAGGCAAAAGTGCAGGATAGGGGAAACAAGGCAGAGCTCAGACATGTTAAGACAGGACAAAAGGATATCCACCTCCAGAGTGTGTGCACATCCACACACAGACTGGTTGTTGAGCAGGAGGGATAGAAGCTCATCATGTGGTCACAGAGCTGCAGCGTTGCTGAGATACCTGTGATGTGGCCGGAGTGCTGCGATGGATGGAGAGGAGCCCTTCAGAAGAGACAGGCAGAGAAGAGAAGGAGGCTGCCCTCCATGTGAAGGAGCAGCTCAGATGTGTGGGGCTCAGGTCTGGGTAAAACCTTGTGTGTCAAGGTTGGAAGAGAGCTTGCTAAGTGTGATACTGCGGTGGGATGTGTTACAGACCACTGAACAAGGTAAGGATGCAAATGGAGCTTTCTCTGAACAAGAGATCATTGGGATCTTTAATGTGTCAGGGCGCCAGGCATGCAGAAGATTGCTGGAGGTTGTCAAGGATAACTTCTTATTGTCAGATGGTCCTCCAGTCCTCATGCAGCACACTGTGCAGATCCTATCCATAGAAATGCTGACCCATTTTGCTCATTCAAGCCATTACTGCATTTTCTTCCAAGGAAACAGCTCTATTAGTGTTTTCTGCTGGCAAACAGCAACAAAGTTCTTATGAGAACTTCTTGCTGCGCTTTTAGATGAAGGCACAGTGATGCAGGTGGTGTAATTGTTGGTGATGAGTGGGAGCTCCCCGCAAGCTCCTCTCTTAAAATTATTTGTCTGAGTTTGTCCTGCGGCCAAGGAATTGGTGCAGCACAACACAGCCTGAGGCCAAGTCATATGTGCAGTGCTGCACAGCATGGGCCAGGGTGTACTCAGGAAAACTGGGGTGTGAATCACTATTTGATGTGCAATAGTTTCCCTGATAGGATCATTGCAGATGGTGAAGGTGATACAGCAACAGCAGACACAGATAGGGCAGATCCATACCACCTTCTTTGTTGTCACCAGCAAGGTCTGCCAGGCCTCTGTGCTTGATGACAGAGTGCATAGACCAGATGAGGTGGGATGATGGACAAATCAGGGATCACTTGGGAGCACTCGACCCACACGCATCCCTGGGACCCCTTGGGCTGCACCTCAGGGCGCTGAGGGAGGTGGCTGATGTCCTTGTGCAGCTGCTGTCCATCAGCTTTCAAAGGTGGTGGAGATTGACCACCATTGACTCACCCAGTCAATGAAGATTTACCAGGGGTAAGTTATGCCTGACTCATGTGACTGCCTTCTGTGCCATGATCATGGGGACATGATGAAAGTAGCAGATGCCACCTACCTCCACTGTAGCTGGGATTTTGGCACTGTCTCCCTCAATATCCTTGTGCCTGGGCTGTGACGTTACATTCTGGGAGGGAGGACGGGTTGGGTGGTTGGCTCACAGGGTGGTGGTTATGGGTCAGACACTGCCTGAAGGCTGATATGAAGCAGGGTGCTGCAGGGTCTGTGGAGGATCTGTCCAGTTCAGCATCTCCACCAGCAACTTGGAGGAGGGGATGGAAGGCACATGCAGCCCTGGTGAAGGGGCAGCTCTGGGGCATGGCCCTGGGTTCTTGTGGGCATCTGGCTGAGCCAGGGCTACCTGTGTGCCCAGGCAGCAATGAGAACCAGCAGAACCTGTGGTGGTGTGAGCAGGACATGGCCTGAGAACCAGGAGAGGGCAGGAACTGTCCCCTCTGCTTGGTACTTGTCAGACCCCACCTGGGTACTGCCTCCAGTTTGGGTCCCCAACACAGAAGGGATACCAGCAAAGCAGAGGGACTTGAGGAGAGAGTGACCATCCTGGTGACAGATGGTGGGGCTGGAGCCCTTGCCCTGCAAGAAGAGGCTGTAGGACCAGCACTGGTTCAGCTGAGAGGAGGGATGGTTTTGAGAGCACCCAACGGCATCCCTGGCACCAATGGGAGGGGATGGAGGAGACACAGTTAGGCTTTTCACAGTGGTACATGGTGGCAGGGTGAGAGGCAGCAGCACAGCTGAAATGGTGGAGGCTCAGGATGGAGAGAAGGAGAAACCTTTTCCCCTGGAGGACAGCCCAGCAGTAGACCTTGGTGGTTTCATGCCACAACTGGGTAAAGCCCTGAGCAGCCCAGTCTGATTCCATGGCTGAGCCTGCTCTGGGCAGGGGCTGGGACTGGTGCCAGCCTAAGTTACCCTGTGATTGTGTAAATCAGCATTAAAACGTCCTTTGAGAATTATTTGCAAGGTGCACACTACTGTATCTAGTAAGTCTTGTCTATAATCTTAATAACTTCGTGAAAAACGTAGAAGCATACCAACAGAGGTTATCAGAAGTGAAAACATACTTCTTAACAAAACCCAAAACCAGTAATTCTAGCCCAGGGCAGGGACTGGGACAATAATCTGATAATACTGCAAAATGGAAAGGAACACTTTGCCTGGCCGTTCTCCCTCCCGCACCGATGGGAGGGTGCACCCCTCTCTCCCACTGCCCCACCGCCCAGGGCCGGCTCCTCACTGCCGCCTGCAGCTAGAGAATTAGCTTGCAGGAGATAGCTAGAAGCAGGTGCGCGTTATGTTTGAATGTAATACTTTTCTGATAGTTTCATCATTTAGAAAGCATAGCAATAAAAGATCCAATAAAAATGGAAACCAGAAATCTCTGTCAGGGGTGTGCCTGGGAGGTAGAGTGAGGGCTTGGACGAATGAAGCCTGTGAGGGTGCTTGTGCAGGTTGCAGGTTGGATGTTGCGCTCCTGTAGGACTCGCATCATCAGATGTTGTAATGAATTTTACTGCTGATTTAGTTTTAACATCTTTCAAGGAAGTATTTGGTTTTATAATGAATTTTTTTTTTAAGTTCTTGGTAGCTGAAGAGAGCATAACTAATTCTCTGCACAAATACTTTAAAATGTATGACAAATTGGACATTTTCTCTAGCTTTTATATTAGGTAGCTGATTTTTTTTCTTCTTTTTGGCATCTATAAAGTGGGGTTTTATTATATAGTATATAGTGGAGTGTTTGGGGTTTTTTAGTTTGTTCCTGTGTGCTGTGGATGAACAACACTTCTGATTTCTTATTTGGATAGATTAATAACAAAGCCCAAAATGATGGCTATTTATACTATTAAACACAGTTTTCTGCACCTTGGTTTAACAGAGTTTTCTGCACCTCAGTGTGAGGTGGCTTTGTTAAGAATCTCTGCTGAATGCGTTGCCTAGTGTCTCCCTGCAGTGGGCTTCCAGTGAGGCAACGTGTCAAGAAACTTCTTATAGTAGACCAGTCCTATATACTTGTCTGGACACCTGATGTGGAGTTTGTTCTTTTACTCGTGGAAAAGACATAATTATATTCTGTGCATTCCTTCTTTGGTGCATATGTGGACTATTATTAAAGGTTAATAATTCATTATGATTTTAGGGATCATATGTTTATGAGAATTACTGTCCTGAGGAAAATGTTTTTGCTTACCAGTTATCATTCTTGTGAAGGAGTCCTCTGTTGTGTGGACTGAGGTCTGTCTGATACTGAAAAAACATCCATAATCCTCTGTTGTTGGTATGAAGTGATTTTGAAATTGTTAAATTTTGTGCTGAAGGGAAAGTTTCAGATTTTGGATTTAAATAATTCTGGAAGATGCTTATATTAGGCAACCCTCAGAAGTCCCTTCCATGCTAAATTATTCTATGACTGTACTCTGTACCTGGTAGAGCAGAGTGTGGCATATTCGACTGCAGCTATATGTGATGCAAGTTACTGCAGAGCTATGATGCGATTTTTAGCAAAGAAGATGAGGAAAACAGGAAGAAAAAAACCCCAAACCCAGATGAAGAGGGGGAACGAATTCTCATTAAAATGATGAAACAGAACAATAGTTCCATTTCCACAATTCTCATCTGTTTGTCTCCCCTGAAAATGCATCCGGGGTTATTATATTGAAAACATTGTGTCTAAGAAAATATCAAGGACAGAAGTTACCTTGCTGTTTTTCTTTCTTTCTTCTGGAGATAATAATTATTAATTATTAATGTACAGTCTATTCTGTATCTGAAATCAAAGCACATGTATTTCAAAAGGAGGTGGACATTTAATAATGATAGTGTCAAACTCCATGGGCAGAATTTAAAAATTACTTATAATAAGGGCTTTCAGACTTTTTATCATTTACTTCTTTGGGGCCTTGTAATTTTTAGGTGGTGGTTGGCCTTCCTTTTTAATAGAAGATTGATTTCAAACTGAACATCCAGAATCAACAGACATCTTTTTAAAATCTCGAGCACTTCTAATTCTGTGCTGCGGTTGGAGTGGTAGTCTGTGAGTTGGTGATGTAGAGATACTGGTGTCCCTGACAATGACAGAGTGAGATCTCTGTGGTCTTTTGATTTATATGGTATATTTTTTTTACTATTATTTTTTTCACTGTAGGAAGCAACTACCATAAGGTATGCATGTTGGCTTTTGAAATTCAACTGAAGTTTACGGGATATTGTCTTATTCATCACAGCATAATACAGACAAGTACTTCTCAAAGTATTCAGTATGTTAATGTCAGTTAAGAAAGTGGGAATGCATTTTTAGATACAACTTACATATTTTTAGTCTAACAATGCCTGGAAAGTGATACAAATATCCTATTATAACCTATTTTCTGTGCTTGTAGCTGAAAGCAACTCTTTAGAGACATATATTTAATACTTCTTCTGCACTTAAAAAATTCTGTCGTTTCAAAATGAAAATGCAAAAAAAAAAGTCTTATTCTTTTCCAGTACAAGTAAGGTTTTTTTCTCTTCTTCTTATCTTCTTTAGCTTTTGGATAATGTATTTGCTTTAATGACACAATGGAAATGTTGTCTAAAGAATATACCAAGTAGGCGATCTCCTGTTGCAAATTTTTGAAGTTTGCTGTAAATTGCAGAGAAACTGTCTTAAAACAAAACCCTGTGAATCACAATGACTGCAGGGGTGCAAGGAGAAAAAGCTAAAATATCATGTCTAAACAAGCAACTGAAAACTTTCTGCTACTTACTGCAAGTGTAATGAGAAAAAAGTATCTGACAGTAATGTGCTAATTTATTATAGCTATTTATTCTGTCTTTATTTCTCATGATTTCCCCGAATGGTAATAACATGATATTTACTGTGACTATTTTTTCAGTGTTTTACTCATATCTTTAATTATCTTTTTATGAGCACACATCAGATAGTTTTTATTTTTAGTGGCTGGCTGAGCTGGTTTATAGACCACCTCAGGTAAAGTTTAGGTCTTATGAAGATAGGTGAAGCTTCAGTGATGTCAGAGTATTTATGCTTAATCTTATTATACATTTAAGATCAAGAATAAATTAATAGAGAAATATGTATATGTATATTTGTATGCACCGTGTATTTTTCAACTAACTGAAAATTACTTCCAAATCTAAAACAAAGTCAGAGGAATTTCTTGGGAGCAGAAGCTTATGTTTGACATTACAAATGGTCCCTATTTCAAGTTGCTGATGACATTAATGTTGAAATATTGCTGTAATGCATAGGAGCGTTAGCAGTGTTAACCAAGAGTTGAACCACACAAGCTCCTTCTTTGCAGTTATCACTATATGCATGTTTTAAAAAAATAAAGACCCAGTTTGCATTGACTGACAGGTCTCATGTACCCACGCACGTGCTCTGAGAATTTTAGCTATGGAACAATAAAGTCTGTGAACTTCAAGGGGTTTGTTTTGTTTTATTTTGTTTTTTGAGGGGTGGGGCGCAGTTGCCTTCAAAGCTATCAAAACTACAACCTAGACTTTCTTCATGAACAAGCAGAGGTGACTGCAATAATTCTGTGGACCTAATAGCCTAGGGTTTCCATTCTCTGACTCCAAGCACCAGCCTCCTTTAGTATTCCTTGTTCTTCCAGAACGTGTCCTTATGCAAACCTACAGGATATTCTGGCACAGGGCTCTCACCTTCATGTTGAGCTGTTACTCTTTCGAGAGAATAAGGTCATTTGGAAAAGTGAAGGTGGGTCCTTGTACCAACCTTGATGCCTTCTTCACTGGACTAGTTGGTGTGCTGAAGATGAGACATCTTCCCTCTGTTTTAAGAGGAGAGCTAAGGATAATCTAGCCTGGAATGCTGAGATTACTTTCTTGTTGGAAAAGCTGAAACAAGCTATTAATGTGTTTCACTATTGCTCTCATTTTTATTTTCATTTTGAAGACAGTTATTGTGGAGAACCCAAATGTGCCGTAACTTTACTTCTTCAATTTTCTCTTGTTCTCCAGCACAAACTAAGCTTGGTTTTAGAGGATTCCCAGACATTTCCCAGAAATTCTCCAATGTCAGATGTGATCTAAGGAATTGCATTAGTGGTCCCTCAAGAGAAGGGGATACAAAAAAAAAGGGGGAATGAAACAGAAAATCCACTGCATGTGACTGGATGAGTTAGAACTTCCGAAAGGGCTGGTGGGAAGCTTTGGGTCACAAAAAGTTGTTACAGGAAGTGAGGAAGGTTGTAGTAATATCAGAAGTTGTGAGTGGAGCTTGGGTACAAAAGTGGAAAGCTACTGAGGCAGTGAGGCAGGCAAGAAAGAAAGATTTTAATGAGCTTAGCAGTGAAGGTAGGTGCAGTGAGGTCCGCCTCACAGACATGAGCGTATTTCTTCTCCCATTCAATTAGGAAAATAGTAACATATATTCAATACCACTGTTTTGGAGATTATGACCTTTTGATTTTAGATGTGCATTTTGGTTTGGAGAAAATATTTTGCTAATGTTTAGGTATTAAAGTTCTCTTAAAAACTAATATTAAAAGACAGACTGTTAGTCATTTACACTGATAACAGAACAACACAGATATTGTGTTTTATGAAAATACAGTTTAATCAGAATGCAAGCTTTCAGCCTGTGTGGGCCAGGATTACAAAGGTGCAAATTCTTTCCTGACTCAGTGCATTTGAAGTTGATGCAATGTGCCCTGATGCTGAGCATATAAAACATTTAAATATAAGAATGTAAAAGTCTAGGGATACTTTTTTAAAAGGTCACAGTCGTAAAATTAATTCATAGAAGCCATTAAGAAGGCAAGCCCCTTAGTTACAATTGTTTGCTGTCAGTAGATTTGACAACCTTAGTAAAACTCCCTGGTGGTTATTTCTCTGAGGTACTGAGAGGACTTCAGAGATGTCCTATTTCACACTTTTGCATCAATTGAGTTATGGTGCAGGTAGAGCAGTCATGATTTGTCCCTATGTCAGTGCTGGAGTGTGACTGTGTAGGTGCCAGTTCACGTTCCAGGTGGGTGGTACTACTCAGACTGCAGAATGTGTTAGTGAAAATCTAAGATGAGTAATTAAGAAAATGCAGAATACAGCAGGTGGACTGCAATGCATGACATTCATAAACGATGGCCCAACAGAAAGCAGCGGTTTCACTAGCTGGGACACAGTGCTGTTGATCACGTGATTTTTCTGCAGTAGTTAACAGAGAGTACAGCTAGCAAAATACTGAAATTACTCAGAGAAGGTTATTATTCAAAACCTAATCCATGAATATCCTTCTGTTAGAATTAATAGATCCTCAAATAAGGGATTAATTTTGAGTCAGTAAAGAAACACACTCATGATTTTGGTTCGTCAAGTATTTTTCTCAGTGTTATGAACAAGATGCTTCTAGGCTACAGAGATGCTGGTTTGGATTTTGTTTCAGTACAGACGCAAGTTCATCACTGCAGACCAAATAAACAATGACTGTGAGATATAAAATAAGTGTAAGTCGCTACTTGCGTCTCTGTAATCTACCGACTGTTGCATTGCAATTTGGTTGTGGTACCTCAATGGGAAAGCCATGGCAATGTGGCAACTGAACAAAAACGTCTCTTAATGCAGAAGTTTGCCTTAGCTATTTCTTCTGGTTTTTTGTTGGTTTTTTGTTGTTTTTTTTTAAAAGGGGAAGAGTCTAGCAACCTACAACCTCACTGGTGCCTAGTGTCAGAAGGATTTCCCATTTGAAGAGAAACAAAACTTCTTAAAGGTCCCTATGTACTGTGACTAAACTTGACTTAAGAAAAAACCACAATTACCCAGCTTCTGTAGACTGCTTTTTTGCACGCACCAAAATATCCTTATGCTTCTCTTTGCCCATCGTAAGCGCCTCTTTATCCCACTTTGCCTGTTTGATCAGCTGTGGGATTATCTGAACCTCTCCCAATCCAGTCTTCCTTTTTAGGAGTTAATTGTATCTAAAGTTGTCAGATTTTTCCTGGAAAGCAGTAGTTTATCTGTGTGTGTTTTTCTTTGCATGTATTAACTGTTCTTTCCCTCAGAGACTTTCTGCAACACTGAGACCATCTCTGTACATATTTTTCTCTTCCCACTCTAATTTTTATATGTATATATGTGTGTATATATATATGAAGTCTTTTTGAAAGCTGAGTCATAAGGATGTGTTTATATTGCACTATTTTTGGCGTATGAGCAGAAGTACTATTACACTGAAAAGCATTGATGGGCTCATCCTACTTTTTCTTTGGATTTTAGATCTGTAAACAAGTACAGGATGCTTGAAGCAATGGTTCTGCATCACTATTGATTCCAGATCTCCTACCCCCTATTTTTTGTTTGGTTTCCACAGCCTTTCCTCCTTTGTTTCATCTTCTTAGAGACAGCAGTGTAGTTAATAATACGATGCCCAGACTGTTACCTGGCACTTTCTGAGTCAGGCGACTTGGAGCATGGGCTGGAACTGGAGTTGTGTCAGACCCAGCCTGCTAAAATTGAAAGGGCTAGTGGGAATACCTGGTACTCCACTAGACAGACAAGGGTCTTGTGACGTAAACCAAGGCATTTAATGTTGAACCTAGAGGCAAGGGTTAAGGAAGGTGCCTGTCCCAATATGTGTGTCTGTTTGGCTTTTTCTTTGCTGCTTTTTTTTTTTTTAAAAAAAAAAACTTCTGGCAAAGTTTAGAGGAATGTTGTCGTGAATTTGTATGAGGGCATTTCCTAGACCATTTCCAGCTGCTTATTTGGTATTATAACAGGATAGTGAAGTGATTATGATACCTGGACAGAGACTGAGATAGTCTTTGATAGAATTAGTCTCATTGCTCATTTTATTTAATGTCATGATTTTGAGGGTAATCTTTAGTCTCATGCTGAAAATATCAGGTGTATTTCATTTCTGTAAATGTTAATTTTTTTTTTTAATTTCCTAGAGGTAGTGACTCTAAAAAACATAAATCATGCAGTATTATAAGAGTGTTTTTCTTCACTTAGTAATATGGCACTGGAAAGCTATAGCTAATTGTACCTCCTGTGCTAATGACCTTGCTGAGTATGATGATGTCATCATAGGCAGCTAGGGAGATGACAGTTTATTGTAGCTGCTGGGGCATGTGTTCCACCAGCAGCCGCATATCTCATTGCAGAATGTGTTCTAATAGAGGAACACTTCAAGTCAAATTAAGAAAGTTGAAGATATTTCACTGTTGCAATAATCTGACTATATAAGATGCCTATACCATTATAATCAGATCCAGTACATGGGGAATAGGGTCTCAAATTCATTGTGTGAAATTCCATAAATGTTTTCTTAATTCAGTTTGTTAATGTCAGAACTTCATCTGCTGTAATTGCCAGATCTTTGGATCTTGATGTTCCCCTTAACTAGAAATCACTGTTTTGCTGCCAGACAGGGAAGGAGGTGATAAGTCTCAAATTTTATGAGGAAAATTAGCTCTTAAAATGTTGATTTGTCTGGAATTAACTGTTGTACTGCTAGTGTGATAAATGTGTATTAAAGCACACAACGTTCTTAACATTGGTCTTTAGGGCTGGTAATAGATACACAGCTGATTCTGTGCCTAATGAAGCAGACAGGGAAAGTATAGCTAACATGTATCTGGGCATTCTAAATAATCATCCACTTGCCTTCACCTGCTCACGTTCAATGGGCTTTGTGGATCTTTCTGGTACTTTCCAGATATCCCGTAGCTATAGTTCCAAATGTACTGTTGAGTGTTGAGAAATCCACGTATATCTGGTGTACATGTGCAGATGAGAAATCAAGATCTGGTACGTCTAGAAAATTAAGAGTTTGCCAAGCTGGCCTGTGCATCTGTGGTACCTCTGGCATCTGATACATTTGGACTGCTCTGGGCTTGCCCACGTGTGGTACATAGCGCATCAGCTGTTTTCTTCTTGAAAAACTCACATTCCAGGACAGGCCTTTGTCACAAAAGCTGTAGCTGAATTAATTAATTAGTCAGTGAACTAATCCGCCTAGAGGATTCCCAGATTTCTAGATAGCAGAGTTTGTCCTAAAACAATCCTCTATATTACTGTGGTTTTAAAGCAGACTCTTCTGTCAGGGTGTGGCATTCACAAAGCCGTACTGCTTTAAAAAACGGAATATGATCTTTACATATTTTCCAAACTTACTTGTCAGTATGGATGGATTTTTTTTTTCAAAAGGAGACTTCAGAGTTAAAAGAACAAGACTTCATTTTGAGATTAGTTTGTTATGTATAAATACAATTTTTATTTTTTTAAATGGTTTAGATAATGGTACAAGACATCTGCATTTGATAAAATATGAGTATTGCACAGTTGAAGAAAATACTTCTCTGACTTTCTCATACGTGCAAGCTATGAAGTAACATGTTTTCACAGCTGTAATAGGGGACCTAGTGAATTTCTAAGCATATCCAGAATTAGATAGTAGTATATTTATGTGGAATTCAAAGCAAAAAGGAAGAAAAGTCTAAACTTTGAAAAACTTATATTGCTTTTCCTGTTTGACTTTTTCACCTCTGATGGATACAGTTTCTTTTCACATTTAAATAAAACCTTTGTGCAGTTATCAGCATACTCTTAGACACTGATATCGTCCATCTTCTAACACAGAGGGAATGAAGTTCATACATTTCATGGGATATTGGAGAAATATTAAAAATACCTGAAATACAGATAAATGGCAATGTCACAAAAGTATGTGTTTGAAACAGTTTTAAGATTATATGCTAAGTAACCTGGCACAGCAGTGATTTGTAAATAGTTAAGAAATATATGGAGGTGAAATTGATCATCTTTAAGGTCCCTTCCAACCCAAACCATTCTATGATTCTATGTTTTTGTGAAGATGACCATTTCTCTTTGTCTGCTTCAGTATGGTACCAGGAACCATAGAATCTTTAAGGTTTGAAAAGGCCTCTAAGATCATCAAGTCCAACCATCAACTTGACCCCACCATGTCTACTAAACCATGTCCTGAAGTGCCACATCTACATGCTTTTTGAACACCTCCAGGAACGGTGACAGCATATAGGTCCCTCTGTTCCTCTCAGAAGGGGAAGTGAGAGAACAGAAAATCCAGCCTAATCATTTGCCTCATTTCAGTGCAAGAGAGATCAGAATTGAATTGCTAAATTGTTACTTCCACAGAGGTAAGATGAAATTGGGAAGGGTAATAATAATCAGAATATCTTTTAAAACATAAAAATCCAAAGACGTTTTAGGCAAAGTTCTTAAACAGTTTGTTTGAAATGTATAGATGTTACAGAAATATATAGGTCTTAATTAAAAAGTAGTGCTTAAATAAAAAGTCACTCTTGGTATATGCTGCTGTTAGTATTTCATTCATAGCTTTAGAAATACTTATTACAGAATTCTCCATCGAATTTGGAACCTGTCAGTAAATGCCAACAACAGAAGAAAAAAATAATCCAATAAACCTGTTCTCAACAAATAGTTAGGTCTGCCCTTTAAAAAATGTACTATAGCATTTGGGAGAGAGGAAATATAAAAAATTAATCTTTTTGAAGGGCATGTCTCATCACCATTCTTTTTTCTCTGAAGCAAGGGGAATGAAATTTTTGTTTAACACAGTCATCCACTTGCCAGACTTACTGTGGGACGTGTCTGGAGAACATTAGCAATAAAATCTAAAAAACTTTTATTACTATTGTAGAGAAATGCACAATTAAGACATGTATAAATGTGTACAGGCTACAGTCTACCTATTGCAGCAGGTGGACTTAGAAACAAAAATTTTATAATAAAAGAACTCAATGCATGAAGGCAAATATTTAGACTCTTCAATGCTAAATTAGAATTCTTCATGTTGCAATGAATCTTGAGTATGTGCAGTGCAAAAGTGTAAATCTGACTTTTGTACGTCACATAGAAATTTCCATTCAAATGTAATTCCATATACAGTATCACATGAAAACTGATTAACAAGCATAGACGTACAAGTTTAGATTACAGCCTGTAGTAATAAATCATTTTGTTTCGTCCTTATTGGAGAACACCTCCTGCCTTGCAAATATGTCTTGAACAGAGTCCTCAGAAAGAGAGCAGAAGCTGAAGATGGTCTAGCTAAGCTGCATGGGAGAACAAGTATTAGTCTTCTGGGTTTCATGGGCCCCTGTGCGCAGAACACGATTTCAAAGCCTTTTGCGTATCATTTCTTCTGAATCGTTTGCTCTCAAGAGTGCTCTACAGGTGCTGGAGTTCCACAGAGCTTCATTATGTTTTCTGCTAGGCTGGAGGTTGTTTTCTCAGATGGTAATGACTAACTTCATGAAGTTCTGTGTGTGGCCACTGCCACTCTTGATTTAACCTGAATAGCATAGGCTATGGTTTGCATGCTGTCATCTCCACAAAGTCTTTCTGCCATGACACTTGAAGAATTCTGATTCCTCTTTAGTTGCATACTCCGTGTGATACTACAGGTCAGTTGGGATGCTTTTGCTCAGCTAGGATGGTGGTCCTGGTTTTAGCTGAGAGGGAGTTTTGGATTTGCAATGTAAACAGGGTGGATAATATAGAGATGTTTTTGTTGTTGTTGAGCAGCACTTACACAGAGTCAGTCTTTTCTGCTTCTCACACCATCCTGCCAGTGGGATCGCTGGGGGTGTGTGGGGAGTTGGGAGGGGACAGGCAGGACAGCTGACCCAACTGACCAAAGGGATATTCCATACCATATGGCGTCATGCTCAATTTATAAGGGGGGTTGGGGAAGAGGAAGAGGAGGGGGAGGAGCAGCATTTGCAGTGATGGCGTTTGTCTTCCCACGTAACCATTACATGTGATGGAGCCCTGCTGTCCTGGAGATGACTGCCTGCCTGCCCATGGGAAGTGGGAAATGAATCCCTTGTCTTGCTTAGCTTTTGTGTGCGGCTTTTACTTTACCTATTAGACTGTATTCATCTCAGCCCACGGGTTTTCTCATTTTCAGTCTTCTGATTCTCTCCCCCATCCTGATGGGAAGGATGAGCAAGCGTCTGTGTGGTGCTCAGCTGCCAGCTGGGGTAAAACCACAACAACTCAACTAGGATGGCATATGGAAGTGAGCGTACGACTGGTATGTTGGTGACCAGGCAATCCAAAAATTACTTGCCATTTCTGGATTTGGTTATACTTTATGTTCTAACATAGTTATATTCAGTGTCTGTATGGTCTACATTGTACAAAACTCGCCTTTGTCATGTGTTCTAATCCTGGCATTGTGTTAGGTATGTGTATTCTTGAATGCCTGGAGCTGCTGTAAATATCCCAAGAGAACAAGGGTTGATTGCATAGAATTGTGAGAGAAATACAGTCTTCTCTTCTCATTTGGTCTTGGATGCATCCAGTAGCCATCTAGAGGTGACTTATAAAATTTCTTATCATTTTGCTGTTCACATATAACTATGCAATCAAGCTTTAGCATATTTGTTGCGGTTTGTCATAATAACAGCTACCCTGTGATTCAGCTTAGGCTCAAGAGCTCACTGGCACAAGCATATTTTGGCCTGTTTGGAAGCTTAACGTAAGTGAATGCCTGTTACTGTTAGAGATGTCCCTTAGAGGCCTGCTAGAGGAAATCAGCTGCTGAGAGCTTATTTAATGTGGACAAAACCTAAACCAATTCCAGTGTTGACTTGTATGAGACAAAACCTGTAGTTTTATGGAAGTGTTAATAGAAATATTGCTAACTTGATTTCATTTCCAGTGAGAACAAAAATTTTAAGCAATATGGCATTTTTTCCCTGTTTTTTTTAACATTTGAGACTATCACCTCTTTCCTTGTCAAAACTTAAGTTCCACAATTCAAATATGAACTCAAAGGGGACATTCATTTTGAATGCTGTTTATGTCCTTATGCTTGTTGGCCCAGTGGTCTGCCCTGAAACCAAGAGGGAACCAGCACTCGTTGAAAGCATGGAAGGTGTCTTCTGCATTGCTCTATCTACTTCCCAATTATTTTTAAGTACCACATTATGACTCTTCCTTAAGGGTATTGATAATTACTTTAAAAGCAGCTGGGTATTTTGCAAGAAGTGGTTAGCAATTATTCTCCTCTGTTCTAAATTTATTCACGGCCTTGTTGACCTATTTGTTCTTCCTTTGTTATCAACTCTCAGATGAAATAAGGTTCATTCTCTTGGTGTTATTAGTAACTGCCAGCTAGAAGTTAATCTAGCTCTAGTCTTCAAACATCTTTCTCCCTCAACAGGCCTTCTCTGTACTTACTCGAAAAGAACCAAATCTTTTTTCTTTTTTTTTCTTTTTTTAAACATAAATGGTTTAAGACTGCAGATTACTGCTACAGAATTCCAAAATTAGTTTTTCTCCTGGAAATATATTTCCTGATACATCCTAGGACTTGGTGGCATATAGTCTTATCATGTAATTTCCCTTGTTGCTTAGTATCTGTTGAGTGTATGATCTTGTCTTTTGTACTATGAAATGACCTTTCTTCTGTTGGCTGACATGGGTAAGTCATCCAGATATTTCTGTCTGTGGCTGCTGCTTTCCAAAATTCTGTCATTGACAAACGTGGCTGCTGTTACTGGAACAGGTTTTTTTTATGTTAAGGCAACTAATGAAGATGTGGAATGAGACTGGCCGCCAGAATGATACATGAAGAGATCTGCTGGTAGTCTCCCTCATCTGATGTATTTTTATTCCTAACTGCCCTTTCATGTGGTTGTTTTGACTTTAACAATTTAATAATTCTGTAGCTTATCTAATCGTTTGCTATGTGACAGTGTGTTGAATGTTTTATTACAGTCAAAAGAGATAAAATTTACTACACTTCCCCTTTGTTCAGAAATCTGGCTCTTTGTATCTAAGGAGGTTGTTCGATCTGACATGCTTTGGTTTTGCCAAATTTCGTCAAATTTTTAGTCCTAAACATAATGGAAACAAGGTTTTTTTTTCCTACACAACTGTATGAAAAAGGCGTGGGTTTTTTTGTCTTGTCTTTGGGGAGGAGGGCTTGGGAGGTTCAGGAAAACAAATGTGTAGACTAATAAACTAACAGATAACAGCACTACTGATTGAGTTTGTCCCTGCACTTAGCTGGATAAGAAGTGTAACTTTATTAAAAAGAAGAACCAGGGGCACCAAAACAAGAATGAGGTTATGGCATTTATGTTCTCCAAGCAGCCCTTTGATTGCCATTTGCATTAAAGTGTCTACAGACTCCCACATACGTGTATCTTTTCTTTTAAATGTTCTGCTTCCACTGAAACAAGTTATAATTAAAAAATAGTCTTGAAACCTGACATATATTTGGCTTGAATAAACAGTGCCATTACATAAAATGCCAGACTTCTTGTAAAGGCAGACACTGTCATTTGTGATACAAGTTTGACAACTTAGTTGAGTCTTCATACTGAAACAAAGGCAGTAAGTACTGAATACATTTGACAAATGAATTCTGGTAGCAGAGAATAGCTGCCATCCTATCTTCTGGGGAGATCTTGCTTTCTGTTCTCCATTCTGGGTGTGTGAGGGCTCCTGGAAGGATATCACTGTCATTCTGGTCATGGAGACAATGAAGTTTGTAATGGCCACAGATGAAACAGCCCAAACTGGAGGAGCTGAACCTTCTGTGTGGCAAAGGAGGTCTATGTGTGCACAAGGTAAACAGAGGAGACTTGCAAGAGGATTATGACTATACATGAATAACATCAAATGTAAGGATGTGGCCAAGGCCTTGATATGCTGATCTGGAACAGCATGGAACCACCTTGAAATGAATTGTGTGATGCAATTTAGATGCTGCAGAGGACACTGTGTGATACTTTTGAGGGACCGCTGCATATCCCTAAAGCCATAACCTGACAGTAATTTTTTTTGAAGCTTTGTGCTTACCCAGAGTCCTAGACGTACTAGAGGTGGGTGATTTGTTTTTTTAATCTGTGGCCTGATAAGAAACACGGGCATATTCAGAACTGTGTAACCAAATGCAATCTGTTTTAGCCATAGTGCCTCTTCATTACCAAAAAGTGGTAACCATATGAAGGTATCTTATATTCTATTTTTATGCAATGTTTCAAAGTCCTCATAAAAAGGCAAGGAATGTCCAAATGACAAGTTTAAGAATCAGTTAGACTTTTTGTACTTCATATATACATGACAAATAGTATAATTTGCAGGTTTTGCCCTCATTAAAACTACCTTGTATTGCCAGAGGGAAGAAAGCAACCACCTTGCTGCTGCTGACTGGGCAGAACTTTGCACATACCCGTGAGGCTCTTGTGACTGGTGATAGGACCTTCCACTTCAGGAAGTTGCCTATTTCAGAGCTTGCTGAAGTTAAACCAAACTTTTTTCCAGGTTCTATTCTCTAAGTGGAATATAGATCTATGCTTCCTAATGGTTACCTCAGCCATGTTGATAACACTTCTACAAAACTTCTGCATGAGGACATTTCATACTTTTAACATAATAGTAAACAGAATTGAACAGATTTAATGGATGGAACAGTCAGAGGGCTGAAACAATATGAATTAGTACAATCTAATTCAAAGTGTAATCTGATTGGGCTGAGAAAAATCCAAGATTCTTGTTTCAAAAGCTTCTATACTTACTAAAGGCCTGCTTACTGCACAGAAGCTTTCAAAAATTTATATTACTATTTTAATTGTGATGCATGCGTATTGTATTTTTTTATACACGTCAAGCTAGCGCATAATTTGGAGTAAAGATTTCAACAGTTAAGGCACGCCTAATGTTTCTTAAGCTTCCTCTCTGTATCTGCTTACAGTCATAAAATGTGTCAATAAAAAAATGCTATATCATTAAGTATTGTTGCATACTTACCTTCAATATTTGTGTTGGAAAGTAAATCTGTTGCACAGTGTTTTGCGTAAGAGTGGTTAGAAGCAGTGTTGCTAAACTGCTTATAAACATTAATATGGTACCACTGTTCTCCAGAGCAGAAGGTCCCTGCTGAGTGCTAATCACAAGGAAAAAGCTCATCAGTGCATTGTGTGGTTTAATTTAACCATCTGTATTACCTTGGCATTACAAGTAATATTTATCTGACTTTACAACTGATTTCAGTAAACTCAGCTGCCAAGATGCAAATTTTAAAGTAATCACGTAGTAAGAAGACAAAATATTCCTCTAGATAAGGAATGAAGAGCAAAGACTGGGAAAACATTCTTTCAATCTTGTCAGTAAATAAAGTTGATGTTCCAACACTGTAAAGTATAAAAGGCAATTAAAGTATTGTTTTTTTAAAAAACGATCCAGTTACTCCTACTACATGATCCATTGAAAATAACCTCTGAAAACAAGTTGCACATGTGATTTACAGAAAAAAAAAAAAACCCAAACCAAAACAATGAAGAAAACATAGCTGAAGGTTAAAACTATAGTATAGAAAGAAGTGTAGGCTAGGTCACCGTGGGCAGTTTCTCTGAGCAGCGAAATGCTGTAGTTATAACAATGTTGCGGTAATATTGCAGCTTTTTTGAAGAATATGGAGGAGGAAGTGGGGTTTTATGATTTATTGTTTTTTGTCTCACCCCTAATTATTAAATACCAACTTTTGCTTTCTGGAGTATGAGAATATGTGTTATTTATGTAACAGAGTGGGCAAAAATTCAAAAGAAGATTTAAAATGCTGGCACCCTTCCAGGAATGATGAGAATCCTGACACGGAACAGATGCTTTGATTAATTTTTTTCCTACAAAACCGTAGACTCCATTGTTTGATGTTGTTTTTAAGCCTTCTACAGTTTGACGATAGCGGTGAGTTGGCATACATCTCACAGGTCTGTGGGTCTGTTTTTTAACCAGGGCTTAATCTTTATGTCTACAAAGGAATATCAATAATGCGCACACGTATCCACTCATTCCGAAAAAAAATGGTTTAGTAATGTATTCATAGTTTGCATATATGATATGGATTACTTAACCACGTCAAAAACAAGGGTAAGAGGCTTAGTTTATTTGCAGTTTCTGCATTGTGTATTCTTCCTTATGTTTTCCTCACCTGGAATCTGATTTGCCAGAGTTCTTGGGACCATTAGACCTCCACCCAGCACATGGCAAGAGGGAAGCGACAGCATGATTTTTAGCACTACAGCTCACGATCACGGATGTGTTTAGACAGTCCTGCCTGTCATTCGTACTGAATGGGAACAGAGTGGGCCCCTGAAACGGTTTCTGCATTTCATTCTGCAAACTGGCACTCCAGAAACCAAACCCCTCTCCATAAATTGACATGCTGCTTCCCCCATTGTGGGAGGGTTACTCTGAGCTGTGCCGCAGCGACGTGTGCTTGAGCATGGGCTTCTCTGCTGATGGTTCAGGTATCTCAGGAGGTACTAAGGGAGATAACAGGCCCCTCTGTGCATTTTTGATGAACTCGTTTGACTTGTGGCATAATGAGATTCTGTTCCTGGTCTTTTCTGCTGTGTCCTGTGTTAAACTATGGGACTTGCAATAAGGGCAGGAAGACGGGTGTAGTTTTAGGCTAACACAACTAGGCTAGAGCTGTTTTCTTGCAATTCAGTTACTGTTTTTTTATAGCTTCTACATAATGGGACTTGTATTTTGAAAGCATTCCCTAAACTTCATATGAGAAATAGTGGTATTTTAAAGAGAGAATTTTTGATCTGCTGGGGTCTCGATAAAATGAAAATAAACTGGGCTGCTATTGAGGCTCCAGTCAACTTTACTGTGACCTAATCTTTCACAATACTGAACTTTTCCTTCCAATATGCTTCATAATTAAGAGTTTGCAAACGGATCCTTAAAAGATTTATCTGGAAACACTGTATCAATTTATACCAGCTAGAGCCTTTCTTACAACGTACATCGTTGTAAAATGGAGAAATCTCTTTCTGCCCTTATGTAAAATATTAAATTGGAGCTGACAGGTACTACATAGGTGCTCATTGTAGCCCCTGAACTTTAGAATTCTTATGGAATATTATGGGGCTGGCTTGCTCTCCTAAGTCAACATTTCACTGGCCCAAAGTTTCATCTTATTCTGGAACTTTTTGACCAAATACAAGCCCTGACTTAGTTTGTGATTCACTTGATTCAGTGAAATGGCGAAGGAAACAGTGTTGGTTCATTTCAGTCAATAAGTAATGTGAAATGGCAGCAAAGTCATCATGAGAGATCCCACAGCCACAGACGTGCTGAGGCTGGTATGGAGCTCAGGAGATCACGCAGTCCAGCCTCCAGCTCAGAGCAGGGTCACCTGCAGCATGTTGCTTAGAACTGTGTCCATTTGGTTCTGAACATCTCCAAGGATGGACACACCACAGTACTTCTCTTGGCCAGTTGTGCCAGTGCATAACCACCATTACAACTGAAATTATTTTTCCACCTTGTGTTGTGTTGACCCTGGCTGGAGGCCAGGTGCCCGCCAAAACTGCTCTGTCACTGCCCTCCTCAGCTGGGCAGCAGGACAGAAGATATAACTAAAGGTTCATGGGTCAAGATAAGAACAGGGAGATCATTTACCAGTTGCTGTCACAGACAAAACAGACTCATTCATCTAATCTATTACCAAACAAACAGAATAGAGTAATAAGAAACAAAATGAAGTGTTAAAACACCTTCCAACACCCCTCCCTTCTTCCGGGGCTCAATTTCAGTCCCAATCTCTCCACCTCCTCCCCCCACCCCAGCAACACAGCGGGACGGAGAATTGGGATTGTGGTCAGTTCATCAAACATTGTCTCTGCCACTCCTTCCCCCTCAGGGGGAGGACTCCTCACACTCTGCCCCTGCTCCAGCATGGGGTCCCTACCAGGGGAAACAGTTGTCCACCAACTTCTCCAGCATGAGTTCCTCTCATGGGCTACAGTGCTTCATGAACTGCTCCAGTGTGGGTCCTCACGGGGTCACAAGTCCTGTCAGCAAACCTACTCCAGCACGGGCTCTTCTTTCCATGGGGCCACACCAGGGGAAACAGTTGTCCACCAACTTCTCCAGCATGAGTTCCTCTCATGGGCTACAGTGCTTCATGAACTGCTCCAGTGTGGGTCCTCACGGGGTCACAAGTCCTGTCAGCAAACCTACTCCAGCACGGGCTCTTCTTTCCATGGGGCCACAAGTCCTACCAGGAGCCTGCTCCAGCGTGGGCTTCCCACAGGGTCACAGCCTCCTTTGGGTGCATTCACCTGCTCCAGCAGCTCCAAGGGCTGCAGGTGGAATCTCTGCACCCCCATTATCTTCCATGGGCTGCAGTTGGACAGCCTGTCTCACCATGGGCTTCACCACAGGCAGCAGGGGAATCTCTGCTCTGGTGCCTGGAGCACCTCCTCCCCCTCCTTCTTCACTGGCCTTGGTGTCTGCAGAGTTGTTTCTCTCCATATTCTCACTCCTCTTTCTGGGTGCAAAAACTGCTGCTATTTTATTTTTTTTTTCCTTCTTAAATGTATTATGACAGAGGCACTACCACCATCACTGATTGGCTTGGTCTTGGCCAGTGGTGGGTCCATCTTGGAGCTGGCTGGCATTGCCTCTGTCAGACATGGGGGAAACTTCTAGCAACTTCTCTCAAAAGCCGCTCCTGTAGGCCCCCCCACTACCAAAACCTTGCCATACAAACCCAAACCACACCTGTTTAAATGGAATTTCCTGTATTTCAATGTGTGCCCCTTTCCTCTTGTCCTGTAACTGGGAACCACTGAGAAGAGTCTCTTTCCATCTTCTTTTCTCTCCCCATCAGGTATTTATATACACGGATAAGATCCCCTTGAGCTTTCCCTCCTCCTGTTCCAGCCCTCTTAGATTCTCCTCATACAAGAGGTGCTCCAAGCCCTTCATGATCTTCATGGCCATCTTCTGGACTCTTCCTAGTGGTTTGATGTCTCTCTTGCAGTGGGGAGCTGAGAACTGGACACAGCACTCCTGTGGCCTCCCCAGAACCTAAGTAGAGGTAAAGGATCACTTCCCTCCACTTTCTGGAAATGGTCTTCCTAATGCGCTCAGGATGCCGTTGGTCCTTGCTGCAATAGCATGTTGCTGGCTCTTGATCAGCTTTGTTGCCCACCAGGACCCCTCCAGGGCCTTTTCTGGCAAGACGTATCTCATTTGATCAAATCCCAGCCTGTGCTGGAGCCGGTAGTTATTCCTCTCCTGAGACAGGACTTGGCATTTCCCCTTGTTGAACTATGTGAAGTTACTGTCAGCCCATTTCTCCAGCCCGTCAAGGTCCCTGTGAACAGCAGCACACCCATGTGGTCTGTCAGCCACTCCTCCCATGTTTGTATCATGTGTAAATCTAATGACAAATAAATCGGTGCAGAAAAATCTTATTATCGTGCTGGAAATTACTGTATGAAGGCAACTTTATTTCCTTTCTCAGAATGCTAAAAAGAATTTCAATTTAGGATATTGCTAATCTGATTCTGTGAATTGATTTTGTCAATATCTAGAGCTCTAGCTGTTGGATACTATTGCATGCCATGCTGAGAAGGACAAATCCTTCTTCCACTGTCAAATCAGAAGTCTTTGAAATATAGTTGAAATGGTCAATTAACATCTGAAATTGTTAATAGTATTCAGAGGACCCAGGAGACTGATCATTGAATCTGATGTCCCTGATATCAGATCTGACCAATAACTGAGCTCTCAGAGCCTGTAGATTACAGGCTAGGAAGGAGGTCTGATCTCTGTGGTCAGTAGCATGCTAGTGCACTGCCTTCTTTCTGGGGTTTGATTGCTTGTTAAGCTGTATCAGGCTTCATATAGCTAGGCTTTTTTTTTTTTTTTCCTTGAAACAGGTCTTCATTCATAATTGTATAGAATGAAAACATTTGATATTAATGTGGCTTGAATACTCTTTTTTAAGCAAACAGTGGAACAACCCTTAATCATCTGTAAGATGCACAATAAAAGGGAAAAAAAAAAAGAGGGAGTGAACATTTGTTTGTGGTATATCTTTAAATGTATTCAAAAATGTGGGTTTGGACAAAAGATATTTAGGGTTTTTGTATTGCTTATGCAATAGGAAACAAGGAAAACATACCTTGCAGTAATTTAGCCTGGAAGAGTATGTTGTTACTCAGTTTGAGAGATTTTTAATAGAACGTTTCTTAGTGGCCTTTGTTTCTGTTTTTTAGAACTCAAGGTCTTCACCTCTTCATTCCAAATAAGCAATTCTAAACTAATTCATCTAATTTGCGATGAAATGCTCATTGCATTGGGTGTGCTTCAGGGATGTCTTTAGGTTACATCCTTCCTTTCTTTTCAAGATGAGAGCTATTGTATTATGAGTTTTCATTCTTTGAAAATCAGAGCGAGATTCTAACACTTCGTGATTCTAATTACTGGTGATGAAGAGAAAATAATTTACTGGCTTGAACAGCATTAATTTACACAAATGTATATGAAATTAGTCTACTGGTTTTGAAGCAAATCCTGCTATTTAAATTATCTTTTTGTTGTGTTGATCTTTTCGGTTGTAGGATTCTTTCAAAGCTAAATGAAAATGCCTGAAAACCTCCAGCTACTTTTATAATCAGTGTTTGCCTGCCTGCCTGGCACAGCAATATAGTTACAGACACATTGGAAATTCAGTATAAAATGGGGTGGGATTTTACATATAACCAATATTGCAGAGATTATGTTAGCTTTCCAATAAAGCAGGCCAGTCTCATCTCTGGCCACCACTGCGTGCTGCAGCCAGTCTGCGGTGAAGGGCCATTACTGAAGTTCGTTTTCAGTCCAGCTGAAGGCCAGTGTATCGCTAGTGCTGGGTAAGCGCTCCCTCCACTCCGACCCTCATGGGAGCACTGCAGCCTCCCCTCCCACCCCGTGTTCTCCTTCTCTTTGGACATTTTTGAGGAAATATTTCAACTCTGTAGGGAGCTTGCCTGTGCAACTCCTGAGAAATCTGGAGCCCACTTCTATTTACAGACTAAGGGTTGAACCCTGGGCATGATGTTGTCACACTGAGGGACCAATATGTCTTTCAGCTACTTCAAGACCTGGTATGTTCAGCCTTCACACAAACAAGAAATGTGATTTCAAGGGATTTTTTTATAAAGTAGTGAAACCTGCTGACTGGCAGGGCTGCACGACAACCACAGGTGGAAAGAAACTTCTTCAATTGACTTCTAATGGCTGCAATGAGAGGGGTATACTGATGGCTAATGAAGAAATAAAAAAATGGCTAAAAACTCAATTTGAAGTGTAGAAAACTAGAGAGAAAAGAGTCATGCTAATATATACACCAGCGAGGAGTGAAAAAATAAACAACATGTCTCAATGAACCCAAACAAAATGTACTACACTGCAAGTATTTCTTGAAACTTTCTGTGTATCAGCAGGTATTGACAACTTCAAATATTTAGCCCTGTATTTAACACATATTTAAGTGTAGCTGTTTGACTTTGTTGACAGCTCTTCTATGCGCAGAGTAAAAATGGTGAATGCTTCCAGCTGTGTGTATTGGAATAAATAGAGGAGGAATACTGCAACGCAAGCAGGGTGAAGGTTAGATACTGTAATAGGCAGGGGCTTGTAGCCCAGCTGTATGCCCATGCTATAAGGCAGAGAGGAGGAATTAGGAAAAATAAAATTGTGTCTGTACGGAGTTGCAGGTAACAACTAGTGAGTGAAGGAAAGTTTCTCAAGTTTGAAAATCACAATTGCAGATTATTTTTTTTCCTGTCAATACGCAGATGTAGTTATTGTTGCCAGTATTTTATTTTTATTGGGAAGATCTGAGATATGCACAGATTCCATGGTCGTGTATGAACCTGACTTGACATAAGTTAGATTTGCAAATGTAATTCCAAAATGATCATTGCAGTGCATTTTCTATCTAGCAAAAGGGTCAAGATATTGGTATTATAATCCCCCACAGGAACATTATTGTCATAAGGTTAGTAATGAAATTACATCTCTGGCTTTAGAAGCAGTACTCAGCATCACAAGCAATTCACTGAAATCTGTGGGGGAAAAAAAGCATAACATTCAAATCTGTTGCTGTTTTATGCAGCATATTTTTCATAAAGCTAAAATAAAATATTTTCTGGTTGCATTATGATATTTAAGATATTTTTTTTAATAGTCTGTAAACCAGATACACTTACCTTTAGGAGATATCTGTTTTATTCTGCTTTTCTAAAGACATTATTCCAAGACAAAATTACAGTGTCAATGAAGATGTTATTAATTTTAATGAAATAAGCCTAATGCTGCAGAACATGTAAATCACTATGAAGTGGATGTAAATTGGGAGAACCATTTGCAGTCTACCAAATTTTCTCTCAAAATTAAGCAAATGGGTCTGTGAAGATGATGGACTGGTTTTGTGTGCATTAATGAAGTGGAGAAAGTAAAAAGTGACAAATGTGTTCTTCTGTAGTATAATAAAGTTGTCTGGTGCCATCTTCTGGAGGCGGTAGTGATAATTTGGAGCACCTAGGATTCTAGATTGAAAAATGCAGCGTACTTAAATCCGTTCTGGACACCTCAAACAAACAAACAAAAAACTTATTAGCTACAAAGCATGGAGAGAAGACACCGTGCATCTCAGCAGCATTTGCTCTGGGACATTTAGGGTGCTTTTCCAGTGCTGGTTTTCAATTTTTGGTAGTCCTGACTTAAGCTAGCTAGAAGTATTAATCTCTTTTTCATGTAAAAAGATCTCATGCAAGTTATCTAACATTTTACACTAAATCCCTGGGGTTCTTGATTTTTCTCTTTGAGGGTATGTTGGTGCTGTGGTGCCAGGGCATACATGTAGGCTGCTTCCCAGGAGCATCCTAGCCGTAGAGCTGTTGGTGTGCAGAAGTGGGTGGGTGGACAACAGTGTGGGACAAGGATCTCATCTGCTCTGCAAGATCACCGGCAGGTTTTGTCATTCCTGGCAAGTCCTGTTTTCACTGCCATTGGTAATCCATGCTTTTTGCTCAGGTATATCCTTGCTCATTTATGCAAGTGAAAAGCTGCCACATTTTCCTTTAAAAAAACCCAAAACATGTCCTGATCCATATTTAAATGATGTAATTTATTCCTCTTTCTTCCATTCTCTCATTTCTTTGACAGTTGAGAGGGAGCTTGTCCTCACAGTACAGTTAAGAATCATAGAATCACTA
>VWZZ01000095.1:0-48089 GCA_013399095.1 Psophia crepitans
TGCCTGTCCCTTCTTCCTCTGGGAGTACTATGATGTTCTGAAGTATGAATGATTTTGTATCTTCCTTTATAAAAACAGACATTTTTTTTTAACATCAGAAAGATATGATTTTCATACATGTTTGTTGGGTTTTTTGGTTTGTTTTTTTTAAACTCCAGCAACATTTATTGTGTGTCTAGAAACTCATGCATGACATCTGGTGTGTAATCCATACTGAAAATCTCACTTCATTCTTTTGGAGGCAAATAGTGTAAGAGTATTTTTTTCATAGTATTCATATTAGGAAGGGAAAGAAGTTTAATAAATAGAGTCAACAACTAACACTGCTCTTCAGTACTATTAAAACTTTTTTGATTGTTTTAAAAATTGTTTCCACTCATCCTAGGTATGTGTGACAAATGGATCTTGCTAGATCTCTACAACGAAGTAAATGATTCCTTGCTCTCAGACAACATTTTGTATCTCTAATCCAATGTTAGCTTTCCTTTTCTTGTTGGATCAATGTTGTTGAGTTATACAGCTTTTGTGTGTGTATGTGAACTAAATGTTTTGAAGTCTACATGATATATTGATTGCAACGTGTTATCACATCCAGTCACCTTCGGAAAGGGTAGAATTTCTACATGTTGTATTGTGTGTTAATGTTGTTTACCTTGCATGTAATGTTGTTGAACCTTGCATGTTCCTGTAAAGCAACATGGCTTAGTGTAATGTTATGCTTTGAAATTTGTACTTTCAATACAACTTTACTTTTGAGCATTTAATAAATTACATTACAATGGTTTAATTTTCAGTGGTTCATTGTATAGAGAGAGCACTAACTACAGTAGTACACTGGAATCTTTGGCTGCTATTTCTTATTTTTAGCTTTTGATAGGTATTAATATACATTTCTTATCATTAATCAGACATTTAAAACACTCAAGATGCTTTTTTTAGTTTAAATGCATGTAGCAGCCACAAAATAACAGTATAAAAAAAAGTGAACTACAAATAGATAGACTTACATTTACCTTGAGTTCTTCCATGTATTGCAAGAGTCATGAAACTGTGCTTGGAAGTTGCTGGTAGCGGCTGGACTGTTATGACAGATACAGCTCCACAAAGTCCCATAGACATTTCCTTTCTGTGTATCAAGTCCTGTTTCCCATAATATCTAATACATCATTTTCTAATGACAGCACACTTGACATGTTGCACAAGAATCTATTGAAGGAGTTAAAATTAGAAGTGATAGTCATGAAAATTTTCTCAAGTATGGGACTGACTCAAATCAATTCATCTTTTCTTTCTACTTCTACTTCTACTTTCTACTTCGTCCATTCTGTAAAGCAAGTCTGTACTGGGAGTGGAATGGAAAACTAAGGATATTGGGAGGCCACATTCTAGTTTTGCTTATTCTGTGATCATATCCACCACAGCACTGTGTTCTTTGTGCAGTGCATGGTATATAATATGTGATCATTTTATTCTTATGCAGAAATATGGGTATGGGGATTTTTTTCCACAGAGCTGCTATTGGCCTTTTAAGAATATGACATATTGAAAAGATTGAATATACTTGTTATGATGGATGGAATTTTCCTTTCTATGACAACTGGACAATGTTGAGTTTAGTTCCAAATGTGTAATGTTTTGGTTCATTTGTATAAAGTATAGTTCAAACCTGAATCTAAAGCCTTAGAAGTGGGGGAAAATTAACTGATATGGGAATATGTCTATTCTATCTAAACATGTAAATTTCCATAAAATGAAAACTACAGGCAACATGGATCCAAAAACATTTAAAAACTTTGTCTCCTTGAGGACTTTGATCTTTAACATTTTTCTTGTTTTCCTTTCAGCAGTAGGCTGCAGTAAAAAAGTGGGGTCTATTTTAAAATAATATGGAAAGAAAGAAACTCAGTGGAATATTATTTCTATAATATAATTTTAATTGTGGCAGTAGTTATGACCCGATTGTAGTTCATGTCAGTGAAAGCTATTCATCTTGGAAACTTAGTGTTAGCTGTTAGATAAATTATTGCTGAAACTGGATTATCGTCTTGTGAAATAGAACAACCCTCCCATTATTTTTTGGCTCACCAGGAAACACAGCCTATAATCTAGTGCCATAAGCTAGAACATTTATTGCATAAATTTTATATTCACTGTAAAGTGGTAGTTTCTTGGAAGAGTGAGAGTTGATTTAAGGCATCAGATTGACAAGAGGAATATAACAATTAGGAGATATTTTATGCTGCACTGATTTTCCTGTCTTGTAACACAGGTCATTACATTGCAATCTTCTTCAAAAGAACAAATCGGTGCTTTGCTCCTTGCCCCTGGGCAGATAAGTTTTTCTTTGATGCTGTTACCAAATACAGAAATGCTACTGTTCTAAAATATAGTTTATTCTCCTTTCCATCTCTCTATTGTTACAGATTTTTCTGTTGTAAATGAAGTTTGAATATGACTCATTAAATTAAAAAATAGGTGGGGGGAACATAAGGGGAGAAGAAAGTCTTCTGGAGTTTTCTCTCAAGTCAAATATTGTTTTATTTAGACTGAAATGAAGTTAATGATTTGAGATCCAAGTTCTATTGTATTGTAGTCTGACGTGCTGTTTGTCAAAGAGCACAGTGGTTATACTACCTTATAACATCATCTGCGAATACATTAAGAACTATCTTAGACACTAAGAAGCATAATGCTTACAGAAGCCTTTACATGTCTGTTGTATTTCCTTATTTCATCAGCAAAATGTCATTCACTTCTGCACCAATCCAATTAATTTGTCATTGCATAGGCGATACCTTCTATAAACTCTAGTGAAATAGTCTACATTGCTTCC
Organism: Psophia crepitans; assembly: GCA_013399095.1. Taxonomy (NCBI): domain Eukaryota; kingdom Metazoa; phylum Chordata; class Aves; order Gruiformes; family Psophiidae; genus Psophia; species Psophia crepitans. The sequence goes on from VWZZ01000095.1 coordinate 2,834, forward strand.
TAACAAATTTTTTTCAATCTGCTTGAAGAGACTTTTTCAGGTTGAATTCAAATTCAGGAGACAACTAGATGATGACTATGAATGTGTCTCCCTTTTAGCTGTCTAGAAGGACATTTTGAACTTTGGCAGGTTCTGTGCCAAGGTTTGTGAATGCAGCTCACATGGTTGTAGATCAAGGTAAGGACCAGATATGAGTTTGGGTTTTGGCAGTCTCTCTAGGAGCTTACTTTCCTTAGGCTCAGATAAGTGTTTGTGCACAAACCTAATCGGTGATTGCTGATCTCTTCTGTCTGACATCCTGTGATAGGACACGTGAGAATTGTTCAAAGCTGTGTTGCGGGGGTTCAAGCTTGACATTAGGAAACACTCCTTTACTGACATGATGGTCAAATGCTGGAACAGGCTTCCTAGAGACGTGGTCAATGCCCCAAACCTGTCAGTGTTTAAGAGGCATTTGGATAATACGGTTTAACTTTTGGTCAACCCTGAAGTAGTGAGGCAGGTGGAGTAGATGATTGTTGTAGGTCCCTTTCAACTGAAATAGTCTATTCTAGTGCCAAAAGAGGTTGTTCTTACAAGGGCAGAGTTAACCCTTGAGCAAAGCTCCTATGATAAGAGTGTTGGAATGGAAGGATACAGGCTCTTTAGGAAGGACAGGCAAAGAAGATGAGGAGGGGGTGTCAGCCTCTATGTCAATGACAATCTAGAATGTATGGAACTGAGCACAGGAATAAATGAGGAGCTAACAGAGCTTATGGGTCAGGAATAAAGGCAGGGCAGGGACAGGAGACAACCTAGTGGAGGTCTGCTACAGGCCACCCAACCAGGGGGACAGAGCAGATGAAGCCCTCTATAGACAGATAAGAGCAGAGTTGTGTTCACAAGCCCTGGTCCTGGGGACTTCAGTCACCCCAGTAACTGTTGGAGGGGCAACACAGCGGAGCATAAGCAATCCAGGAAGTTCCTGGAATGCACTGATGATAACTTCTTTCTCCAAGTGACAGAGGAGCCAATGAGGAGAGGTGCCATGCTGGACCTTGTTCTCACCAAAAAAGAGGAGCTGTTGAGGAATGTGAAGTTCAAGGGCAGCCTTGGCTTCAGCAGTCATGAAATGGTGGAGTTCAAGATCCTCAGGGCAGCAAGGAGAGAGCACAGCAAGCTCGCTACCATGGATGTCAGGAGGGCAGACTTTGGCCTCTTCAGAGACCTGCTCAGTAGAGTACCATGAGACAAAGCCCTGGAGGGAAGAGGGGCCCCAGAAAGCTGGTTAGTATTTAAGGATGATGTCCAAACTCAGGAGTGATGCATCCCAACAAAGATCTGGCATTGAAGGACATGGTTTGGTGGGTAAGAGGTGGGGGGGGTGGGGCAGTTGGACTAGGTGATCCTTGAGGTCTCTTCCAACCTTAATGATTCTATGAAAGAGGAAGTCAGGCAAAAACACTTGGAGGCCTGCATGATTGAGCAAGGAGCTTATGGACAAACTCGAACATGAAAAGGAAGCCTATAGAGGGTGGTAGCAAGGGCAGGTAGCCTGTAAGGAATACAGAGAAATTGTCCGAGCAGTTAGGGATCAGGTTAGGAAAGCTAAAGCCCTGACAGAATTAAATCTGGCATGAGTTATCAAGGGCAACAAAGAAAGCTTCTATAGGTATGTCAGTGGTAAAAGGAAGACTAGGGGAAATGTGAACCCACTCTGGAAGGAAATGGGAGACCTGGTACCCAGGATATGGAGAAGGCTGCTGTACTTAACAGTGTTTTTGCCTTGGTCTTCATTAGCAAGTGCTCAAGCCACTCTGCACAAGTCACAGAAAGCAAAGGCAGAGATGGGGAGAATGAAGAACTAATCAGTGTAGGAGAAAATCTGGTTCAGGACCATCTAAGGAACCTGAAGGTGCACAAGTCCATGAGATCTGATGTGATGCATCTGTGGGTCCTGAGGGAACTGGCGGGTGAAGTAGCTAAGCCACTCTCCATCATATTTGAGAAGATGTGGCAGTTCGGTGAAGTTCCCACTTGCTGAAAAAAGGGGAAACATAATCCCCTGTTTTTAAAAAGGAAAAATAAGGAAGACCTGGGGAACTACAGGCCAGTCAGTCTCACATCTGTACCTGGCAAGATCATGGAGCAGATTCTCCTGGAAACTGTGCTAAGACATGTGGAAAATTAGGATTTTATAAAGGATAATGTGGCTTCAGTAAGGGGAAATCATGCCAGATAAATTTGGTCACCTTTTACAATGGGGTTACAGTGTTGGTGAATAAGGGAAGAGCAACCGAAGTCATCTACCTGGACCTGTGCAGAACACTTGACACTGTCCCATACAACATCCTTGTCTCTAAATTGGAGTGACATGGATTTGACAGATGGACCACTTGGTGGATGAGGAATTGACTGGATCATCACGCTCAAAGTGTTGAGGTCAATGGCTTGATGTCCAAGTGGAGACCAGTGATGAGTGGTGTTCCTCAGGAGTCTACATTGGGACTGGCACCATTTTACATCCTTGTTGGCAACGTGGACAGTGGGACTGAGTGCACCCTAAGCAAGTTTGCTGATGACTCCAAGCTGTGTGGTGCAGTTGGAGGAAAGGGATGCCATCCAGAGGGACTCGGACAGGTGGGCCTGTGCAAACTGCATGTACTTCAACAAGAACAAATACAAGTTGCTGCACATGGGTCCATGCGATCCTAAGCACAACTACAGATTGTGTGGACAACAGATTGAGAGCAGCACTGAGGAGAAATGACATGTGGATGTTGATGAGAAGCTCGGTATGGCCCAGCAGAATGGGCTTGCAGCCCAGAAAGCCAACTGTGTCCTTGGCTGCATCAAAAGAGGCATGATCAGTAGGTCGAGGGAGGTGATTCTGCCCTTCTACTCTGGTCTTGTAAGAACCCACCTCGAGTACCGTGTCCAGCTCTGGGGCCCCAGTACAGTAAAGACATGGAGCTGCTGGAGCAAGTCCAGAGGAGGACGATGAAGATGACCAGAGGGCTGGAACAACTCTCCTATTAGGACAGGTTGAGGGAGTTGGGCTTGTTCAGCCTGGAGAAGAGGAGGAGACCTTATTGTGGCCTTCCAGGATGTAAAGGGGGCTTATAGGAAAGCTGGAGATGGGCTCTTTACAAGGGCATGTGGTGATTGGACAAGGGGTCATGGATTTAGGTTAGATATAAGGAAGAAATTGTTCTTTATGAGGGTAGTGAAGCACTGCAGCAAATTTCCCAGAGAAGTCTTGAAAGTCCTCTCCTTGGAAGTGTTCAAGGCCAGCTTGAACGAGGCTTTGGGCAACCTGGTCTGTTAGAGGGTGTCCCTGCCCATGGCAGGGGAGTTGGAATTGGGTGTTTATGGTCCCTTCCAACCCAAACCATTTTATCATTCTATGAAATCTTTATCTTCTCTTCTGTCTCTTTGAGCAGTATGGCAGTGAGAGGCACCTTTTGGAAGATGGGTGCCATCTGAAAACTTCAAAGCTTTTTTAAGCTACAGAAGTACTGCAGTTAAATACCAAGTACATTCTAAAAGTCATAGAATCTTGGAATCTTGGAATCATTAAGGTTGGAAGAGACCTCAAGGATCATCCAGTCCAACTGTCCCCCCACCACCTATTAACCACTAAACCATGTCCTTCTGTACTGTGTCTAACCTTTCCTTAAACACCTGCAGGGACAGTGACTCCACCACCTCCCTGGACAACCCCTTCCAATGCCCGACCACCCTTCCGAGAAGAAATTTCTCCTCATCTCCAACCTGAACTTCCCCTGGCGCAACTTGCAGCCATTCCCCCTTGTCCTGTCACTAGTTATCTGCGAGAAGAGGCCGACCCCCAGCTCACCACAACTTCCTTTCAGGTAGTTGTAGAGGGCATTTCCCTTCTTCCTTGATGACATTTGGGGTAGCATCTAGTCTTTGCAGATGTATAGTGATGGATGTTTGAATGATTCTGGCTTGTATGTTTCTATGAAGTTTCAGCACAGGTTTAGTTGTTGACTGTGTCACCACACAAATGGAATTTTCTTTTACTTTTTGTGCTTTTTGACTGAGTACTTTCTGTTTATCTGATTTATTCTTTGGTTCTGGATGCTTGTGGCTACCAGTAGTTCTTTTCTAAGACACAGCCCAGTACAGCCTTTCCCAATAAGTCTGAAATACTAGTGGGGAAAAAATAAGGTGTTTTCCTTTTGTTTCTTGACTAGTAGCAAGATAATATGCAAGTTCCTGAAGTAACAGAAACTAGACACCTTCCTAGTTTCCTATAAGCAACATGAATACAGTTTTCAGACATCTGCGAGCATACTTTAGGTACCGGTGGGACTCTTGAACTATTCCACCTTCTAGATGCTAAAGAGAAGTAGTAATATTCTCTATCCAGTGTAGGTGCCCAAAGGAGGAAGCTAGGCTACCTCTGCTGTCAGTGGACTGGGGGGCAGATTTCTGACTTGAGCACCTGAAGTGTCCTACAGAGGATCTGATCTTGCTTTCCTATAAAGAGACTCCAGCTTTCCAACTTGGATGTTTGGGATGTTCTGGAGCAGTTGGTATGCATCCTATGAGTGGTTTCATCTTGCTGTCTTGAGCAATAAAAAACCCTCAAAATCTGTGGATGTTAAACCATACAGACTTTTACCCCTTCTCTGTGTGGGCTCAATGCATGAAAACCATATATGAACAGTGAAGTTCATAGGGATGTTATTTTCCAAGAGGAGCTTGATCTAGGTCTAAGAGGTTTCTGTGCACTGACTTTGAGGTCTTTGTGGGGAGGTATTTGTTGTAAAACACAGTAAACCAGGATTGGGATGTTTAGGCTGTTTTTTAAATGCTGACAATCCATACAGTGCACCCTTTTTAAATAGGATCCGATGTTTAGTACTGGAAATAACTGGTTGTTGAATAGCATGGTTCCAACAGATGTGTGTAAGTGACAGTTCCTGGTAATTTCATATAGCATAACCCAAAGACTGCCAAATAGCAAAACAAAAAAAAACAAAACAAAAAAAAAAACAAAAACAAAAACAAAAACAAACAAAAAAAAAGAAAAACAAAACTGCAACACAGGACTCAGGAAAAGTCACTGAAAGTTGCTGGCAGTTAAGAAAGCATGGAATAGATGACAGAAAGGGAGGGTGGCCAAAGCTTTGCAGCTGTATTGGAGAGACTTAAGTGTGTGGTTTACTATGTAGCAAATATATATCTACTTTATCTCAATTATGAAATATTGAGAGAGGTAGTCTCATACTGGATTAGTCTCTTAGAGTGAGAGACTATTAGTCTATTACTGTTAACACTGTGATCTAGAAATGTAAATAAAAATGCTTGTGTTGCCACTACAGATGATTCTCCAGTTAGCATTGGAATTAATCCATCGTTTCTGTCCTTTTATTCAGATGTTAGAAGGATGCAAAGCATTAAGGGTAAAGGGTTTTCGTTATTTGCATTTTAATGGGTAAATAACTGTTTCTATTAATATTTTTATTGTAAAAATAGCTTAGTGATAATTACCTATTTTTTTACATATATTGTATATGAACTAAAGATACATATGTTAAATGACCAATTATATTGTCATTATACTTGTGATTTGTGTGAAGTGTGGTGAAACTGCTTGGTTAAAACCAATTAAATGTCCTTACTATCTAAATAGCTGCTCTTTTGACTCCTTTATTGTGATTTGGTCAGGCTTTTTCTCAGACATGCTTGTCAAGAGAATGAGTTGATCCTCTATGCCGTTCTGTCTTGGATTCCTGATGAATTTACTGGGACTTGATTTCTCAGCATGAGGCTGTTCTTATCTCACCTTAAATAATTAAGCAATGCAGACTTCTGTCATCAAGACACATGCTTCTGTGTCTGACGTGGGCATGAGATGCACCTGTAATTCTGTTGACAAGTTTTCTGCAACTTAAATTCTTTCTCCAAGAGCAGAATACACTTTTCATCTTGATTTCATATTTTTGTTCCTGTTATGAGAAACACAGACTACTAGGTAATAAATAATAAAAAAACCCACAAAAAACCAAGCCAAAAATAACTCTAAAAAAACCCCAACTATTCTCTTCCTGTAAAACAATAACAGTTAACACATCTTTAATCAGGTCATCAAATTAAGACTTAGCAAATCAAGCTATTCTCCTTCATCAGCTGGGAGAAACTGCTGGGGTGGGATAATCTTGCTGCTAATCTTTAGATGCCCTTTTGCGGACCCTGAGCACACTTGTAGTGATGTAGCATGGCTATCCATGCTATCCTGAAAAAAGAACAAGCAGCAGCAGTGTTTTCAGCAATAATGCATTCAACTGCTATGTGCTTGCAGAGGCTAAATGTCAACACCTAATATGCTATGTTTCTTCTACTCCTTTTCCTAGCACTGTGTCTGATGTAGATGTATCTGCTTTAGAAACATCTTAGCAGACGAACTTAATGTCACCCTTGTATTCTGCTGTGGTTAATACATCTTGTCTAAAGATGGGCTAAGATATTCCTTTGCTATTTTGGTCTTTTTGTTCCTGATGGACAAATCCCATTCCATTTCCGTTTATAATAACTTGGAGGGCAAAGAGTCTTTTCAGGTTTTTGTTGGTTTTCACCAAAGTAAAAACTTATCTCCCATCCTGAAACACTTCAAGGTCAATATCTTCTATTCCTGTTCCATCTAGGTATTGGGCTCTTTGTATTGGGTATCTACTTTTCAAAGGAAAATAGAAAATGTGTTTAATTTTATGGTGGCTGCAGCAGAACATACACAACTAAACCCGTTAAATACTGTAATATCATTCATGTACTAAATGGGTATTGTGTATACACAGTACTACTTATAAGATCTAGTGATCTAAGAAGCAGAAATGCATAACTTAAACTTCCTTCATATGCATTTAGTTGTTGTTAAAGTCTGACCCTTATGTGATAACTTGCTGCAGTTTATAATGAAAAACCAACAAAACACTTTTCCCCAACAAAAAAGAAAAGCGTAACTCTTACAAAAAAAATTCCTTATTTTTAAATATTTGCATAGTCTGTCTTAATACACACCAAAGTCCTAGACAAACTACACTATAATTTTTCTGTCATATCTCAAATTGTGTTTCTGATATGACTCACAGTAAACATAAATTATCTATAACTTCTGAGCAAGATGCCTGACACTTTAGGCTTGCCCATGAACGGCTTTTAATGCATTCAAATGAGACTGCTTAAAACGTGTTCTTCTTTCTCATGTTACTTTGAGCTGAACTAGCTAATGTTAAGGTGAGAAATAATTGAGCCCAATCTTGTGGGGCACTCAGAGTACTTAATTTGCACTGACTTCATGCCATACTGACAAAAAATAGCCAAAGAAGCAACATCTAATGAGATCTGAATACACTAATTAAACTTTCCAAGCCAAACGGTTGATATTTATAAACAACTGTTGTATTTGACACTGCTCTATTTTATTACTGTTTTTCTGAGTATTCCTCAGGATCTCTGTTGCTTTCAAGTCACCTTTTTGTTCAGCGCTGTCAATAACGCTTTCTGAGGAGAAAATATTTGAGGTGGTTTTGCCCTTTTTCATGGGTAATGAAACAATTAACCTGTGCAGTGACAACCTTAAAACTTTTTAAGATGGGTTTTTCTTATCAGGTCTAGTAATTCACTTCTATGGAACCTTGATCTATGTACTTGATATTTTCACTAAAATGGCAAGCCCATGTGGAAACAGATGCAGTGAAGCATCCAGTCATAAACTTGACCTTTTTTTTATTCTTCTGGTTTGATAACATTTTTACGATATGAGAGTCCATTTTTAACTTAGCCAAAGTGACATTTTTACTTTTTCCTTGTACAAACAAAAGTAGAAATGTAATTTCATTGTGCCTTACTATTCCCATTGAACTGGCTAGACCTTTTTGAATACCTTTTTGGATTATCAAAAAAAAATCAAGCTTACTGTTTTCTTCATTGCAATACAGTATTTCTGTATTCTTATATAGACATTAGCAGATGTATAATTTAAGAATTTACACAAAAAAGTGACTATAACAAGAAAACATGTTCTCCCAACTGTGTTGTGATAATGAACAGAGTAATAACATATTGTGAAATATTTATAAAGGATATTTAGGACTGTACTGAACATATTTTTGACAGAATAATATAGGCAGGTAAGATGATATACCAGCTTTCTGCAACTAAATTTTATTTTGCTTTTCATTTATAATTTGCTTCTCCAGAAGCATCTTCAAATATTTTTTTTGCAAAATCGCAAGATGGCTGAGGTTGGCAGGCATCTCTAGAGATCACTTTGTCTAATCTCTGCTCCTGCTCCATAGCAGGGTAAGCTAGAGCCGGTGGTTCAGAAGTTTGTCCAGTTGGCTTATGAATATTTCTAAGGATGGTGACTCCAAAACTTCTCTCGGCAACCTGTCCCAGTATTTCATCACTGTCACAGCAAAGGGCATAGAGATTTTATTTTGTTCCACTTTTGTTTTTTAAAATGTTTAAATGCAGTTCTGTTACTTCAGTTTGTGCTTGTTAGCTCTTGTCCTTTCACTGGGCACCAATGAGAAAAGTCAGTCTCTTTCTCTTCTCAGATATTTAAATATATTGAGATCTTCCTTGAACTTTCTCTTTCTGATGTTATGTAATCCCAGCTTTCTCAGTTTCTCCCTTTATGACAGGTGCTCCTAGCTCTTAATCATATTCATGGCCTTAAGTCATGCCATAGGAAAGAAAGCTGTTCCTATGGCACAGATGCAAAAATACAAGCTTCCTAGAGGACAATATATCTTACATATCTATTTTGTTCATTTATGCTCATGCAGTATCTAGAGAATTCTCTTACTTCGACTGCTGTTTAAAGCAAGAAAAAAAAAATTAAAAGTCAAAGTATCACCTGGTCTACCTCACTCTTTCATGACCTTTTCCTTTAAAACAAATGCACAACTCATGTGCAGATGACTGTTCAGAACAGCTTTGTTAAACAGGAGCTGGCATTCAAGTCCCCATCAAATGGTGAAGAGATTTTTGCATTGCCTCAGCACACAGGAGAAGGGTGAGGACAAAGACAAGGGTGGAAAGTTTTTGCTGAAATGAGAGGCAATCCAAACTGGGTTTCTAATAACCAGAGAAGGTGATGTAGGGAGGTGGGAACTTGATGCAGTATGTAGCTGGGAAAGCAGACCTCCACTTGGTGAAAATGAACAATCTTGCCTGTGCCTCTGAGATGTGCCAAAATCAGCAAGACAATTAACAGGCTTTTTTTATGTCTATCCAAATATACATGTAGATGCATCTAACACTTCAGACAGATATTCTGCTGGTGTAGTGCTCCTCTTACCTAAAAAGAGAGTAGTTGTGGAGCTGCTAGGCCCCTTTGGATCCCTGTAACTGCAGTGTTGTGAAAGGAGAGCTGTTATGAGATTCACAGCTCTTCATCCAGCAGGTTCTGCTGCTGGGCTACATACTCAAGGAGGACCAGAAGATAGTATTTGTACTCATTCTGGTCATGCTTAAAGATTCTTTTCAATCTCCAAAGAATGGGAAGGTATTGCTGCTGCTTCCTTTGTCTCTTCCCTTCCTTTTATTTAACCCACATAGCCAGGAGTTGTATGTCAGTATAGAATTCGTAAAATAAATGCCTACCATCTCTTTAGCTTCTGTAGATATAAGCATGGGGAATGGAAGGGAAGAATTAATCTACAGAGCTTACATGGTCTTGGAAAAGAGTTGGATAAAATGCCAAGTTTGAAACACAGGATTGAGATGTGTGTTACTGTTAATGTTTATTACCAGCCAATAAACTAATTAGCAGTGATTGAACTTCTGGTTCCTAATGTCTAATTAAGTTATTTCTTAAGGACAAATTCAAGCATGGCAGTATAAGTGAAGGAAGCTAATCCTACAAGATTAATTCCATTAATTTATAGATTGATTACCTCTTATTGATAGCCTTGTCTGGGTGATTAAAAATAGCACCTATTTTAAACTAGGAAATCTAACATCCTTTCTTAATGATAATCCTACTTGTAAGCAGTAGCCAGGATATCATTCCCTTCCTTAGAGTTTAGTTTTTATTCTCTCTACATAACTGCAATGTAAAAGAACCCAAAAAATTCCAGGCTGGGAAAAGAACTTGGATCCATGATCTCTATATGGAACATCTGGAAATGTTGTAGATTCAGTTCTTACTGTATATATAACCACAAACCATGGTGCAAGTAATTCCCATCATGTGTGTGAATAAGGGTTAAATCATTATGCCCAAAGGGGCAGTGTTTGTTCCCTTTGGGCGTAGGGGGAGTGCATCAGCAGACATGAAAACTTGGTGAGATAGCAAAATTCAGTTCTAATTGCTTTAATCAGCAGGGTTAAAACACAGCCAAATTGGCGGTGATATTCAAAGCTCCAAAGTCTACAGGCTTTTGCAGTGAATATAAAATATTGATGCAGGGTCTGTGATAATTCACTTTTGCTACAAAGTCTTGTAAATACTTATGAGAGTAATTGCGAATGCAGTAATAAATTGAAGATCATACAACTACTTTTCTTTCAAAAACTTTTAGCAGTTTTGTCATTCATTACGGTTACTGTGTTAGGTATATGAGGTCTCACTGTCTAGCAGCTATAAATCAGATGTAGCAGACACTACTACCTCCAAAGAGAAACAGAACTAGGGCCATGATTCAATAAACAAGTACAAGTGACAGCATTTTACATAGGAAGTGCTTAGTCACCTGCTTAAATATTAGACATGCATTTCATAGCATGTTGAATTGGTGCATCGATCAGGCACAAGAAGTCTGTATGTCAAGGACAATGTAATCGAAAGACTTATGGGAAGAGTGGAATAATCATCCAGAACTGCAGAATCTCTTTAATGAGCTGTATGGACTTTTAATATTAAGATTTATTGAGTTAAAAGTTAAATATCAGCTGATGATAAAATTACATAATTTTTTTCAAAGAATGATTAAACTTGATTTTTTCCTCCTCTTAAACCAGAATTAAAACCAAGGAAATCAATGCATTTTTTAGTATACAAGTTCATTACTGCAGTCGTTCATGTGGGTGAGGTTAGCTTTCCCTTTATGTGTAAAAAAGCAGCTACTAAGGGTTTTCTTCTTAAAATAAAACTGCAATAAGTGAAGGAAATTAAGTTCATAAATGTTTTTGTCACTGAGCAAAGAGCAGAATAAATAGGCAGATTACATTGTACGTTATTTTCCCCTTGCTTATTTTGGAGTGAGCTCATAAAACTATTATTACTTATAGTAATATTTAATGATCTTAAAAGGAATAATAAATAGAAATTTTACCATCAGAATCCTCACATTTCTCCTAAAATTACTCAAAGGATGCAAGAAGGAGTAGAAATACTAGTATTAACACTTTGCATCTCACAGAACTTTACTTGAGATGATATCTATTGGCAAGCAAATTCTATCCATGCTGTTTGGAGTTTGTACTTCCTTATGCTAAATAAATTCGAAAGCCTTATATGAACTTAGTTGTACTATGAGCACTGGTTTCACTATTTTCCATACTTGCTTGTTATTATTTGTCAGCATATTTTGGTGGTTTTGGGTTTTTAGCAGTATTTTACCAATAAACTGTAAAATTTGTTGCATATCAGCTAACCCTACAGTAATAAGACAGTAAATTGTAATGAGACATAGTTATGGCAAATCCTCAAGTCTTTTGGAAGCATGTTTGAATCTGTGTGAATGCATGTTAAGTGGCAAGGTAAAGATTATGGTTTGGCTCGGCTTCCACCTGATGAAAATGAGAAACAAAGACACCTAATCTCAATATAGTGAAAGGATATTAAACGCTTCGGAATCTTTTTTCTAGATAAGAATCATGCTTGATTTTATATTTTGAAAAGACATTGAGTATTACAGACAGGTCTAGAGACAGGGGTGGTGAAGCTGATAATCATAGTAGGCTTTTGTTGGAAAGAGCGTCTCGAGGTCACAGCGGGGAGTTGTGGCAGTGATAGCGTATCAGTGTTCTGCTCTGTAAGAGACACTGTTAATAAAGAGGAGAAACCTCTTTGCTCTTGGTGTCTTTCTGGGTGAACTAAAGGAAACCATAAAATGTCAGACACTAATATGAGAGATGGTATTGCTCTGTCCTGTGTGCCACAAGCAAGTTGGAAAGGAAGCTCTATCAGACATGGTTCTTTCTATTCTATTTCCCTGTCCTCCCCTGTGGTGCTCTAAAATACTCTGTGAAGGATCCCTGAGGTCTAGCACAGAGATGAACAGGCTCTGTTGTGCTAAAAATAAAGGACAAGTGAACTCCACAGAAAGAAATCCAAGCGGTACAAGGCAGGGCAGAAGCGAGTAAGACTGCATAGCTAAGGTGAGAAATTGAAACTACATTCACCAGTTGTGAATGGGGAAAAATCAATGAGGAAAGGAAAAGGAGAAATGAGTATGTAAACGAATTGTCTGGGAACTTAGTGTCTGTATCAGAACATCAATGAATATCTTCAAAACATATTCTGCATATTAGTGGAAGCATTTTTGGTAAGTTGCTTCTGACCACCTTTTTTTTAGATTTTCTCTAACAAGAGTTGGCAGGATCAACAGTCCTATGTCTTTGGCATGCCTGTTTCAAATCCTTTAACTGTTCTATTGCCAGGTCTTTGGGGCTGGATTTCATATTTTGTTAAGAAGTTCTATTGCAGGAGACACATGGTTTCCAGTTTTAATTGTTGACCAAAATTTAGATTTTTCTATATTTTCTTTAATACTTGACATATTTCATTATATATTTGCTGTAAATGATAATAATTTGTTGAATATACCCACTCAATCAGCATGCTGTCAAGTTAGAATACACTTGAATTCCAGCTCCTTGACAACACTGACTGCATACAGATTTCAGCTACTGTAAATTTCCAAGAAGTCATACATCTGTTACAGTGGTGCTTACACTTGAAGTTGTGCATACAAACTGAACCTAGGTTTCTGAAGGTTACCTATACCTATTGTGAATAGGGCAGTGTTTTTTCCATAACACGCCTGAAGGCCTTAGTAGTCTTGCCCTGCACGGTTTTGGTATACTAGCCAAAGCCATTGTTTTTTTATTCTCTCTAGAAAAGACTGTGACAGTTTAGCATGCTGAAAACACTACTTCATAAATGCAAATAACCTGGAAGGAGATTTGGTATTTATAAGAGGAACACATGCATTCATCCAATTATTATGTAAATGCACACCTATAGTGTTTATTTTCCCGCAACCACTGCATTCCTGTCCTGGAAATGTGTTGTTTCGCCCTCTGTTCTTATGAAGGCCTGCCAAGACTTCTGTAGTTAATGTTGCAAAGGAGATTTTCACTGAGACCATTCTTGCCCTTTTTGCAATTTTTACAAGTAACAAATGAAGTATGTTTGTGGTGTTCTTTTTCAAGCTTGCCTCTGTAGAAGGGACTTAAGATGGGCAGGAAAAGCTGTTTGTGATCTATGGACTCTAAAAGAGATTTTCTGCCGTTTCAGGAACATACTGAGCTTCAGAAGACATCCACTTTGCTTCTGAAACTCTTAATCTAGTCCAGTCCTTAGGTGTCTTAGCTTAGAAATTTGTTAAGGTATCTGGAAAAATCTAAGGTGTATACTGCATGCAGAGTTGTGTAGATAATTAACTAGTTATTTAAGATAGGGTTTTTTGTGTGTAGGAAAAAAAATTGCTTAGACTTGGTTTTTTATTTCAATAAAGACCACTAGCTTATTGAAATCTGTTGCTGGTCTTGTGCATTTTCATGCTTGAGATGTTTGCAGAAACTCCATATTGGCTTAGAGAGGGGAAAAAAGCAAAGAACAGCTTAAAATCTATAAATGTGTCTTGGTTTCTTATTATTTTTTGCTCTTTACATTTAACATTGCTTTTCAAGTAAGTTACAACTACTTTTCAGCTTTAATCTTATTCTATTTTCTTTTTTTTTTTTTTTTTAAACTGCAATGTGTGGTTAATTCCAGTAGTAAAAAAGCACTTAGTGTCAGTTTTATTTAGTGCAATAAACCAGTGACATATCTGGCCACAGCTCTCTGGAGCTGCTTCTATACATTCCCTAAAAATTATCATCTCCCATAGGTTCTAACAGACTTATGCCTGTTTAATTAGGTGTTAGGCAGTTACAGATGCCACTCACGGCTCCTCATGTTTCTGGGAGATGAAACACTGAAGTAAGATGTGGGCTAATTAGAATTACCTTACTGGGATTAGCTTTTTGCACTCAACCCTGAGGTAGGGAAGATGGATTTGTTTGCAGCTCTTACAAAAAAGACAGCCTAATGATAACAAGGCTTGGGACAAAAGCTTAAATTTAGGGCTACTAAGCCTTTTTTGGAGTTATTTCATTCGATATGATACAGGTTACCGGATCAGCAATTGAAAGCATGGATAACAAGCTGCATTTTAATTTTTTTTCCTTTTGCTTCTCTTGGTAGCATATCTTAGAATACCTGTTGGCTGATAATAACCAGCAGTTTTCCTTGAATTTTCTTGATAAAGCCTTGACAAAAGTATCAACAAAATGTTTACATTTGGAGTTTTTTAACATAGATCTGTACAGCTTACTTTCCTTCATGTTTCTCTGTATGTAAGCTGTTGCACACCCACTATTTGCTAAATTAATCGAGAGAAGGTCTTTTAGTCTTTTTCATGTGATTAAACCCTTCTGTGTTTCTGATGATCTTACCAGCTCTTCCCAGACTGTTTTCCAGTCTGACTTAATCGTTCCTGAGCAATGAATTGTCGAAATTATGCACCATGTTGCAAGATCTACAATTTTTGCTTTTCTATTAGTAGTTTCCTGACTGAGTGCTTCCTTATCTCTGCTCAAAAGATTATGTATACCCAGTGTATTCTAGAATTCTGTTACAGGAGGTGTTTGGAGTTAGCCTGCAAGAACTATTTGTATTACAGAAGTTCTCAAAGTTATCCAACTCTTCTGTGATAGTCTGACTCTCTGAGTTTACTGGTAGAACCTATAACTTCATTTGCATATATTTATTTCTCTAAACTGTACTTGAATACAGGGTCTCAAACTAATCCTTAAGAAAATTAGGTTTGTGTTTCCAGTCAGGTGCTTTTCTTTTGTACACAACTCATTGCCATATTCTGTTTTGCAAGTCCACTGCAAGTTTTTGGTTTGATGTGATCTTTTAAGTGGTGAGGATTGTGTCTTGTTATTGTTTTAACCCGTATCTCCTCTTAGGGTGAAGTACTAACTTATTACACTTTGCTAATGAGAAATCTGTTACTTCTGATGTCATAGGAAAATTAGATCTGGTACCTCTGTTCCTTTAGGGAATAATGCAATGGCCTATAGCACCCCAAAAGTACTACAAACCTAATGCCATGTTATAAACAGTGCAGAGCAATGATTCCTCAAACACTGCCTTTCGCCCGTTGCCGAAGACACTAAGTTGATAGAGAAGTGTGATAATCTTTGTAGCAATTTGCATGTTGCTGATCTCTTGATTGACATTCCAGCTTGTAAATACAGTACAGAATTGATTTGCAGGCTTCGTATTTTCTTGTGGGCTGTTTGATTAAATTAAAAATTGACTTTCTCATCACTCCTCATTCATGCTCTGTGGCTTGGCGATGAGTGGTTTGCACTCATTAGTGAAGACCTTCAGGGAGGACTGTGAACAGAGCAGTGCTTCAAACAAAGTCCAAATTAAGGGCCAATATGTTGGGAGGCTGTTTACCCTCTGCTTCCAGAAATTTAAACAGTTTCCATAGCAATATTGCTTTCTATGGTAGGAATGGGCAAAGAAGTTTCAGGACCCATGCTAGAGAAATATTTTATAATATGGGCTCACAATTTAAATGATTCAATGAATAAATTTAATCACATTTTGTTCCAGCTACAATTGGGAATACGATTAATTGAGGGGAGGTTTTTAGTTTGGTTTTTTTTTGGGGGGGGTGGTTTTTTAAATAACATGCTGCTGTGGTTTATAGTTCTACACAACACAGCCATAGGAAATATGGGTGACATGGAAAGAGAATATCAAACATCATTAAGTGCCTTTTGCAACCAAGCAGTGTCACTAGTAGAAAAACTTGTTTGCAAGAAAGTATCTCCTGTTTTGGGAATTGTCTTCCATGAGAATAAGCCTATGTCTGTACTCTGGAAAGAGTAAATGCAAAAAACTTTCCTGTTCTGTGACTGAGCAACTGAAAAGAATATATAGTGATTGTTTTTAAAGAATCCATGGTTTCCAAAACACAGACAAAAATAATTGGATTTGTGAAATCAGATCTGATTTTCTCAAAAATCTGAGTTATTGAACTTTTCAGTAAAGCTCTGAATTTAACAAAAAAAACCCTGAGGCCTGCAATTTAAATTTAAATGTACCTTAGAATATTTAACAGCAAAGTATGCAAATATTTGAATAGATGAACTAATTTCAGATTTTTTTTACTTGATTTTATTAATGTTTTCAATTTTGAATGGTCAAAAAATTTTGACATGACAGTACTAGAATTTAGTTGCTTTGAATACCTTTTCTTATTTTAGGAGGGAGAAGTGAGCAATATTCATGATAAAAAGTAATAAACTTTTTATTCTTCCAGATAGAGGCAGGGGAAACACCTTAACTTTCTAAAATCATTTTAAAGACCAATATTTTAATTGATTCACCTTTGAATCTGCCTCTTAAAGAGGAAAAACAAACCCTAACTTGTGTTCTCATAAAGATTTTGGTCAAAAAAAGTGTCCATACTTTAATTGTCATTCTAAGAAGAAAGGCTCCATTTAAACAGGGATATTACCTACCTAGATTGGGACTTCAGAAGTTAGTACTGTATTTTAAAAGGAAATGCACATAACATTCAGCAAACACCTAAATTTGTTTAGGAATGCTACAATACTATGTCATTTATTGGAGATAAAAAGCACTAGGAAACACACAAATACATCCTCAAAACAATTGCTTGTAAGGTTCAAATGGTTTAATTCTTAGATTTTGTAAAGAAACAGACTGAGTAGTCTGCTAAGTGGTAGAACACAATGGAGTCTCCAAACTGTCTGGTCTGACAACACAAAGGTAGAGAATGTCTTCTAAAAAATATTCTGTCTTTGCTTTGGCTTGTAGTGTCAGAGAATCCAGAAAACTCCAGGTAAATTGCTCCCGGGACTTATTGCAACTTTTAAAGGCAAAAAGAAAAGGTTCTGTAATGGTCTCTCCCCAGCTTTCTACTCCTATGTCTCATTATATTTTCATCTGCCAGATTATGTGGTTCCCTATTATGTTGTCTTGTATAAATTAGGACTGGGAAGAAGGCTTCACTTAAACATTTTTTTTTTTCTTGTATTACCAAAGGTTAGCTATATTTAATCATTGATTATTCTTATGGCTTGTTTCTAAGCCAATGCATTTTTAAGCCTCTTCTAAATACAGATACCAGAAATTAAATGTGTAGTGATTGATAATGCCAGACATAACTTTTACTTGAACTTCTTGCATTTATATATGCAAATGTTATGCTTTGCTCTTAAACTCTGTTCCATTGAAAGCTAATATTGTGTGAATTATTCTTCAAAGCCCATGAAGTAATTATGAATTAATTCCTAAAATACGTGCAGCTGGAATCAGAGCTGTATACTGCTGCTGTTTCTATTTAATTTTTAAGTCTGCAGTTTGGATTGAATGATGTTGATTAAAGTATCCTTATTAGAAACTACTAGTAAACACTAACCTAAAGCTTGGTAAACATCAAGGTGATAATTTTCAACATGAGTTGTATCCTTCCCCAATAAGGATTGTATAGGTAAATTCCAAAATATCATATTATTATTCATAGACTTCTTACCTAAAAAGCCAAAGCAAAAAATCTTGGATATTTAACTGCAATACAGAAACTCGTGATCAATGACACAATTCTAGTCACCAGGGAACTCATTCTTTTAAAATTGTAATGTACTCGCACCTGTTATAGTGGGAGTTCATTCACGTGGCAGCACCCCAAATCAGGTAGACTCTGTCAAATGGTTTCAAGCAAGATGACATGGCTTCAGAACTTACTAGTCAGTGAAACTGTGCTAACTACTCATGTGAGGGCTTCTGGATTGTCTGCTTCAAGGCTGTAGTTTGTACCTATAATTTCTGAGAACTAATACTTATTTACAGAGGAATTAGTGATTTCTACGGTTTTTATGGAAAATTACTATGCTGTGGTAACTTGATCACTCACAGTTGGATTCTGGAAGTAGTCTCTCAAATAAGCAAGAGCAGAAAATCACTAACAAAAGAACTGAAGTCCCATCCATCTGTGTGGATTTCTTTGTTTACTTTCGTTTGAAAAAAAGGAATCTTCAGAAACAAAATTTGGAGTTGGATATTTGTTACCTTAAGGTGCTTTTTGTCAGACTTTTTTTATGAGATTGTCTATCTTTCCTCTCTGCTCTTGCAGCAACCAAAAAAACATAAAGCTCTTGACTATAAAACAAACCAAATACTAACAGAAAAGACATTCTCTTTTAGCAGGTAATTCTCACTTGTGCCTGCTGTTTATCCTGCTATAACAGCTGCAGAAATATGAAACTGAAGTTTCATTCAGCTGATCGCATAGTTTTGAAATGCCCCCAAGAATAACTCTGTTCCTGTAGCGGAATAAATTTAAAATATAGATTGGTGTGCTTTAATAGGAAAATGGCAAAACTCTATCCAGTGTGATTCTCAGAATTGTCTGCAGCAAAGGGAAATAACGGACAGTGACTTCTTTGAAGTAAGAAAACAAAGGGGGGGGGGGAAAGGAATCCTTTTCTGTAATAGTTACTTGCAGGAGGTATGTAGCTGTGATAATTCACTCAATTCATGCTACTGCTGTGGGACTTCAAGACAGAGCCAGAGTGGTAAATATCAGAAAAACATGGCAGGGCCACAGTGATTTACTTGTAAAAAAAAAAAACCCTCCTCAAAACCCACACACCCCCAAAACCCAAATCCTCAGGGTCAATTAAGTATTTTGGAGCAAATCCAACTACAATAAGATCTACAAATCACAAACTACGTTTGGATTTGAATGTGTTAATCTTATTTCAGTGGTATGGTTCTGGAAAATTAAAAGGGTAAACCTTTTCCCTGATTTCTAGCTCCATTTATCTTCATGTAGATTGGAATAGGATGAGGCTAGGAATGACTTATAACTTATGGCTACAACTTGTTGTGATGTAAAGGATTGCATTTTGGCATTGCACACAAAAAAACAGTACAAATGAGAGAGATTAGAACAGCCAAAATGCCCATGGGTGATATGCTAAATTCAGAAATTATTCTTCAACTACTTTGCTGCTCTTAACTTAAAAGGTTAAGCTAACAAAATTATGACTAGATGTGACCAGAAAAGGCATACAGTGGATTTGTCAAATGCTTTAGGCTTTACAGCTGTATTTGAGCAAGTGTGTCCCGTAAGATTTTTCCTACTTTGGAGTGCCTAACGTTAACATTTGCCATAATTTTGGTGATGTTACCAATTCATTCAGGTGGCTAGGAGACAGTTTGCAAGACAGAGATGGAAGTAAGTGACTCACTGGTCTGTAACTGAGGCTGGTTTTCAGGCAAAACCAAGCAAGCTGAGGAAGGAGGGCAAAAGTATATGGGGTCTCGCTTCAGAGGTGACCAACAGAATCACAGGAATATGTGGTTATGTAGAATTTGGCTTCTGAGATTCAGTTTAAAAAAGTTTTGAGAAAGAAATGTGGAAATCCAACTAAAGTTTTAAAAATTAACTTGGAGAAGCATTATAGTAGATGTAGAAGCCAAGATTATCGATTTTTAAAGTAAGAAACAGAAGAAAAAGTAGAAGTTGGAAGAAATCCAACCAAAAAAAACTGTGGTTTTGCTGTGATTTTATACTTTTTACTATTTATTTTTCTAACTTAAATTGCTACTGCTGTCTAATGAAAACATAATCACAAATGTAGAAATAAGTGCAAACAAGTAAAAAACACGTTTAAGGGCTTCTGTATGTTTTGCCTGTCTATTAAAGTGCTGTATCAATACTTGAAGAACACAATGAGGATGTTTCTATAAATAGCTCACATTGCTATATTAATGTACTAGACTCCTTTCATAAATACGAAATGCCTCAGGAATAAGATCATCTGCTGTGCGGGCAGTTCTGTTAGTTCAGTCTTTTCATTCCATTGTCTTTTATATTTCCACACAAAATGAGATTTAAAATATTTTGTATTTAACTACTGCAATTGTATTTTATATGTTTCATTAAAATTTGGTTACTAAGTCTGTTTAAAACCAACTTCAGGTTCTCTTTATGAAAAACTTTAAAAGCCTTGTGTCATACCAAACAAATTCAAAAAGAAAAATGTAGTCAGATGAAAAACTGCAATAAAAAAAATCAACTAGTTTTTAAACATGTTCTTACAGATATATAGAAATGAAAGTTGAGAGGGAGTCTGAACATAGCTGTCAACATGAAAATACTGATATTTCTACACGTGAGAGGAGGAGCAAAAATAATTGTGAAGGAGTGTGGAGAATCCAAGAAATCAACTATCATGAAACTTAGGCTTTGGTCAAGCAATTCAAGATGATAAATTCTTTTTTTTCTCACCTACTATATTGTTTACCATGTGCATGTAGCAGGATGGGAACTGCCAGGCATTATACAAAATCATAGCTTAAACTCACAGGCCTTAGTGCGAATGCCTATGAGTTTTCTCTGGTGGTGTTTCTATTTTGCCTTCTGTTTAGTTAGTAATCCTTGGCACAGGACACAGGGTTCAAGAAATCCACTTTTCCCCTTTCAGTTAATAATGGCTTGCTGACGTGCTATCTGCTTAGTACCAGACTGCTGCTTTCAGTAAATGAAGATAATAGCAGTTCCTTGTGTAGTATTTGTTAGGAAATCTTAGCAAGTACACGTGAAGCTATTTATCTGACTGATGTTTGGTTGAATGACTTTGGGGGAGCAGAGCCCCCCTCATCTGTCCTTTTTTGAGGGTTGCTAGCTAATGAGTACATTGCCTTAGGATAGCAAGTATTTGTGAAGTAGAAGAAAAAAGTGTTACCCCTTTGCTGCCTCTGAGATCCAGACTAGGTTACAGTGAATTGTCAGCCCTGAAGGCATATGTGGCAGATGGAGAATTCCCAGTCCATGCAATTCTTTTAACTAAAATTTACTGGTTAAACCCCCATGCGGCTAGTTCAAGTATGCATATCTATATACATACATTAAAATACATATCAAGGATTATCCTATGCCTTTTCTTAATGGCTGCTATTGCTTTTCCTGCCCTGGGCAAACTGTGGTGTGGATATATGTAGCAGTAACTCAGCATGGATGAGCAGCAATCTGTCCCCAGTCTGTGCTACCTGAAGGTGTAAGGGGGAGGCCCACAGGTACTGTACCAATCTCAGGTGTTTTCCATCTTAGGTCAGGTAACAAGGGCCCCCTTTTCAGCTCAGATGATTCAATTCACTTGTTGCCAGTAACGCTGAGTGAATACTGGTTTTCTCCCTTGGTTGTCACCTCTTTTTACACCTTGAACAAGCTCTAGATCTCAAGGATGCATCCCTTTAATCACTGGTAATTAGTCATCGGTGGGTTGTTTACAACCCTAGTTCTCTGTGCCTATAGTTTCAAAGCCCATGCTGTCATCCCATCCTTTATGATGCATTTTTATTTCTCAGGTCATAGACAGTTCATTCCACACAGAACTTCTAACCACTGTTGATCACAACATACACTATATGCATTTCATCTTGTAAACAAATTGCTGTCTCGCAACTGTATTGCATAAATGTAATAACTATCTTTCTCTAAATGAATTAATCTTAGTAATGTGCTCTTGTTCTCTTAAGTGTGTAGCCAAGGTTTTCTTATTTTTGAACTTTTGAGGAGCAAAAACACCATGCAAAGAAAGAATGCACTGGAAAATGAGTGGAAACAATACCTTCCTATTTTTTTTCCTTTCCTGCATGCTGTACCTGTAATCACTGAGAAGGGAACTCTTAACAGTATCTGTTCTTCCTACAGGTTTAACATTCCCCCTTCTTTTCAGTTATTTTACCATGGGCAGCAGAGAATTAAGAGCCAAATAATTGGGTGCAGCCAGGGAGACAACAGTGTAGCTTTGTAGGAAGTTGGGCAGAGAGACTGCACTGATCTGCCTTTGATCTCCATCCCTGAGCCATCCAAAGGCAACCCCACTGCAGTAGGGCTGGAACATCCTGTCAGTGCCCTGAAGTATGCTGGTGGCTAATGGCTACAGTGAAACCAAATTGAATTACTAATCAGTTAAAGTGCCAGAATCTACCCCTTAACCTTTCAGATGGCTCCTCGGTCAATAGAGTTTTATTAACTAATCTGAAACTACTTTGATGGAAATTTTAAAATTCACTGCAATAGGAAGGTTGCTTGTACTTGTCTTAGGACAGAGTTATACTGACTGGTATAGAGTTAATTTTCTTCAGAGCTGCAACAATAATGCCATGTCTTTGGATTGGTGACTAAAACAGTGTTGTTAACACAGGGATCACAGAATCGTAGAGGTTAGAAGGGACCTCGAAAGATCGTCTAGTCCAACCCCCCCCGCCAAGGCAGGACCACCTAGAGCACATCACTCAGGAACACGTCCAGTCGGGTTTTGAATGTCTCCAGAGAAGGAGACTCCACAACCTCTCTGGGCAGCCTGTTCCAGTGCTCTGTCACCCTCACGGTGAAAGTTTTTCCTTATATTAACATGGAACCTCCTATGCTCCAGCTTGGACCCGTTGCCCCTTGCCCTATAGCTTAATGAGACTGAGAAGAGCCCAGCTCCATCTTCCTGACACTCACCCTTAACATATTTATAAACATTGATGAGGTCACCCCTCAGCCTCCTCTTCTCCAAGCTAAAGAGACCCAGCTCCCTCAGCCTTTCCTCNCATGGTCATCCCTCCATCCACCAGGGACCCCCAGGTCCCTTTCCCCTACCCTGCTCTTCAGCAGCTCAGTCCCCAACCTATACCAGCACATGGGATTCTTACATTATGATATAATGTAATATATACATTATGAATAGTGCTTACACAGCATCAAGGACTCTTCTGTTGGTGCCCCACCAGTGAGTAGGCTGAGGGTGCACAAGAAGCTGGGAGGGGACACAGCTGGGACAGTTGACCAAAGGAATGTCGCATACCATATGGCATCATGCTCGAAATAAAAGCTGGTGGAAAGGAGGAGAGTAATACTTTTGGAGTGATGTCTTCCCAAATAACCGTGACAGAGCCCTGCTTTCCTGGAGATGGCTCAATACCTGCCTGCCATGGGAAGTGATTAATACCTTGTTTTGCTTTTGTGTGTGGCTTTTGCTTTACTTACTACACTGTCTTTACCTTAACCTATGAGTTTTCTCACTGTTACACTTCCCACTCTCTCCTCCATCCTACTGCTGGGGAGTGAGCGAGCAGCATGGAGGGGCTGAACAGACTGTTGGGTTAACTCACAACAGTGAGTTCTGAAACAGGTTCAGAGCTCTGTGCTGAACTCACAACAGTGCTACAGTATATAAAGAAATAATGACCAAATATCTATATAAGTACACATTAGACTGAAGTTGCCCTTTGCAGTGTTTATAAGAGATAGGGTAGATTTCTTCCTCACCAGTATTAACATGACAGCTGAGTGTAAAGTGCTTAGATTTTTGACACAGTAATTAGTAAAGAATTGCTACTTTTTCCTCCTCCCTACACCACATTTGGTTTTTTTGTTTAAGTATGGAAAATATATCCTGCAATCTGCTTGTTAGTTACTGCCAAGCAGTCAGGAGTTTACTTTTGGGTAAAGGTTCACAGATTAATTTTTCTATCTATTGTCATTTAGTTTCATTTAGAATGGAGTGTGAGACAGGAGGCTTTGAAAGATTTAGCTGTGAGATTTGTCCACTACAGATGACACTAAATATCTTGTTAAAAAAAAATCTTTGCAGGAAAAAGATAAATTAAAAAATATGCCCTAGTAAAACGTTCATGTTTCTCTGTATTTTAAATCTCTAGTTAAGTGGAGACCTTCCTTTTTAAGGGTAGCCGGAGGAGCAGAATCAAAGTATAACCCACAAACACAGCAAAGTGAAACAAAGTGGATATAATGATAAAATGCATTTTTTCTTGGTGAAATTTACTTGAGTTAAGCCATAAGAAATTTTTTCTGAACATGCCTTTAGTGCTAGTGTTCTACAGATTTCACTTCTCTTATGGTCCCCTCTGCTGTGTTAGTATTACTTTATGCAAAAGTCTGGGTGTAAAGGTTAATAGAATTGCTCAGTTGGTGATAACACTCAAATCTGTAACTGCCTCTGGATTCTGAACAGTACTGAAATTAAACTATTAACATCGGCTTTAGTGCTTACCCCAATAGTGGTCACATTTTTCCCTTAGAGAAATAATCAGCAGAAGGACAAAGTGGAGATGTGTTTGCAGATTTAAAATGCTCACCCCTTGCAAATCTCATAGCCAGCTGAATTGAGGTCAGGTGGAAGAAACCGTGTTGTCCTGTGGGAAGCATCAGGCAGTATTTCTTACTCCAGGTCTGAAATTTCTAAATTTCCTTTTGTATTGGGGAGTTCCTTCCCAGTCTGGCTTTACAGGCAGGTGAAAAACAAGTTATTTCCCCCTCAGGGATAGCTTTCTTTTCCTTTTGCATTTATTTGCACAGGCTCTAAACAATGCTTGTTCTTTGATAAACAGGGCAGTTAAGATTGTATCTGCCCTTTCCTCTCTTCTGTTCTTTCACTGTTTCCTGAAAAAGTATATAGGAGTTCTGCAGTAGATCAGACTGTTCAACACACTTGTTTTCCCTGCCTCATTTGCACACCTACCTAAGCACATTTCCCAGTTGGATGCCTGTAGTGATAGTTGAAGTGTGGGAAAAATTAGAGATGTAAAAAATGAGTGGTTTGGGGTCTTTTTCCTCTTCCACCAGAAATTGTCAGATCCCACAAAAAAAAAAAAAAAAAAATCCTCCTAAAATATTTGGGACAAAATGCTTTATCAGTCATTGAAAATTTGAAACTTGAACAGTGGTTTCACCAATGCCCTGATATCAAGTACACAACCGGGCTATACATTGTAATCACTGCGCTTGGAGTAAGACCTCTTACTTTTGGCTTTAATTCTCACTGAAGTCCGGGTCTATTTGAGTAAAGTCACAAAACTTTCATTAACTTCACTAATGCAGAACTTTGCCTAAGGAGTTCCTCTTACCATTAGTAATAGTGGTAATAGCCTCCATTAATTTGTTCAAGGTCTATCAAGATCAGGTTCTGTGATGTGCTCAATTAATAATATTGAGGAACCAGAGGGAGCTAGCACAATCTTTAAAATAGTGCAATGTGCTAAGGAGGCTTTTATTCAATTCCCGTCTCCATCAAATTAGAACAATAATACATGTTGGCTTTGTACAGTGTTCCCATTCCACAATGGCAACATGCAATTCCCTGTCTTTCAGTAGGCTCAGAATGACCGTATAATCTTTCCAAAGGCTCAGTATTATGGTGTGAAACCATTGCAGGGTTTTTTCTGTATTCAGGATGTGTTCTCATTCCTCACTAAACTAGTTTAACTGTCTTCATCAAATAGCAGTCTGTTTCTGCACCTGGGTGATATGGAAGTAAAATCTGTCCTTCAAAATGGAGAACTAGTCTCGTTTCTCTATTAGCTACTGGAGTGCTTCTAATAACTCTTAAAAATGACTCACCCTTGAATATATGTGCTAATTGAAGGCAATGCTATTCTAGATGAGTGAGACTTGTGAGACTAATTTTAAAGCAGGTGTTCATGTCTGAAATAAACAACTGTTTTGTTGTGTTTTGTTATTTTTTTTTCTTTCAGAACTGGTGCTATAATGGGGGTATAGAATATACTTAGATATAATAATTAGCTTGAAGTAGTAAATTAGCACAGAAGGAATCTAAGTTTGGATCTGAGTTTCATAATAACATGTTCATGGTTGCTTTGTTTAAATTTCTACCACTTCAGTTGACATATATCACTCATTACAGCATCTCACTTCATAATATGTTGACATGTATTTTTCAAAATTTCTGTAAATGTCTGCGTGGATTGCATCAAACATATCTTCAGTTATCAACCTATTTTCTAAAAATGTATGAACTATTTTAACAGACTGTAACCTTTGGATACTGATATGTCTGTGAGGAATAAAGATTTTTCAGTTTTGATCAGAATGCATCCAACCGACTATGTTACTTTGATTTACCCTATAATATTATTGTTATATTACTGTGAATATGATAAATACAGCATACATTTAAATTATAAAAGTATTACCATGTGTCCTGGTTTCAGCTGGGAGAGAGTTAATTTTCTTCAAGAAAGTCAGTATGGGGCTGTGTTTTGGATTTGTGCTGGAAGCAGCGCTGATAGTGCAGAGATGTTTTTGCTGTTGCTGAGCGATGCTTACACAGAGCCAAGGACTTTTCGGCTTCTCGCACCGCCCCACTGGCGGGATGGCGGGGGGTGCACAAGGATTTGGGAGGGGACAGACAGGACAGCTGATCCAAACTGACCAAAGGGGTATTCTATACCATACGACATCATGCTCTATTTATAAGGGGCTTGGGAGGAAGAAGAAGGGGGGGGCAGTGGCATTTGGAGTGATGGCGTTTGTCTTCCCAAGTCACCATTACGCATAACGGAGCCCTGCTGTCCTGGGGATGGCCGAACACCTGCCTGCCATGGGGAGCGGTAAATCTGAACCCACGAGTTCTTGTATCTGAACCCACGAGTTTTCTCACTTTCGCTCTTCCGATTCTCTCCCCCTTTCCAATGAGGGGGACTGAGCGCGTGTTTATGTCGTGTCCAGCCGCTGGCTGGAGTAAAACCACAACACCATGTAGGACCTAAATGCATGCAAAAAACAGGTATTTCTTATTCAAAACATTTTTCATTTCATGGTTAACACATTTCTCTTTTAGATAAAATGGTAGATATGTGCTGATGATTGGAAATATAGGCCTTCTACTCAACCCAATAACGCGCCCAAATAGCTGCATTGAACAGTCCTATTTAGATCAGTGAGACTACAAAAATACATGAGGTTTATCTTGGAGCAGGTTGTTGGTTGCCTACATAATCTGAAGGATCACATCTCCAACAGTTTTGAGTTTCCTGACACCTTAGTGGCAATTCAATTTAATTTCTGTGAGAATAATGCCATCTACTGAGTTATCCTGCAGAACTATTTTTGGCATTGACCAAGTAATCTCCTTTATGTGCTGTTGTAGTTGAGTCCTAATTTGTGAAATCTAAATAGGCTTTTCAGGTTGCTGTGGAATCTAATCTGTAATTTTGTCCTCTGCCTCATAACACCTTTACTGGGTAAACTAACATTTTATTGACTGACAGGACATTGTGCAACTGCTGTGAGTTTGTCACGTTCAAAGTGAAAACCTCAGTGCAGTCCCTGCTTAATACAAATGAAAAGGAATTGTATATTTCTGTCTGATAAAAGTCCCAGTAGCCCTATGGCTCTTTTTTTTGTACTGTGTAGACAATTCTAACTGGAATAAAACTACATACACATTAGTTATACTTGCTATCTCAAGTAAAGTTTTCACTAATGAATTATTATACTTTTCTGAGCTTCTTGTAGGAATGTTAAGTGGTGTTGAAAATAACTGTTATCAAGAGTTCAACAGCAGATGTTCATACAAGTACTGTCACCTGAAATTAGTCTCTAGTTTGCCGAAGGATGCTAATTTGAAGAGAATTAGTGTTACTTTCTCTGTTTGCATTTTAGCAGTTAAGCTGCATTACATGAAATCCCATCTTCCAAAATGGAAGAAAGAAAATAGAAAGTTAAAAAAACCCCAACAGTAATCATTCAAAGAAATTAATTGCAAACAAACAAGAAGAACAAAGGCAAATACTTTCAAGCAGAGTATGTTTCATCTTTTTTAACGAGATTGAACCACAGCCTTCTAATCCTATCTTTTCAGAATAAAATCCTTCATTATCTGACTTCATTTAAATGATTAGTATAAAAATAGGGAGATGCTGTCACAGAACTGTTAGATTGCAGTAATGAATCAGACTCATCTAAGGAAACAGTGGAAAAAAATCCCGTAATTAGGAAAACAGAAGCATGAGATTGAGAAGTCCTAGAGTGGTGACGTGAGGTTCATAGAAACGGGGCCTCAGGAAAAACATCACAAAACTTATTCTGTAATTGCAAAGCATACTGCCATAGTACCTCTAAAGCTGCAAAGTCAGCAGGGATAGTACATAGTAGATGCGTAAGCAAGCAGAAAAGAAATAGCACTGAAAACTGAATATGTCATGCTTGAAAAAAAAAATTGACAATGGACCTGCAAGCAAGATGTGAATGGAAAACACAGCATTCTGCTAGTGTTTGTGATGAAAGGGAGAGAATTGCATGTTTTTATGAGGAGAATTTTTAAGATAAGGTAAAGGTAAGTGCAAGCTACCAACAAAGTAATTGGTGTCAGATGGTGCCAGATTTTTGTTTATATAATGGAAACTATATATGCCTGACAACCATAAGTTCATTTATTAATTAAACATTATTAATTTATTAATTAAACAAGTTAATTTTCCACAACAGCTGCTTTTCTGTAGAGTGAGATTTAGTGGAGACCTTGCTTGTTTTCGCGCATTGAGACTTCTGGTTGAAGGGTCCAAACCCTGTGACTGAATGCATTTCTTGTTGAGCAGAGAGCCTGTGCAGGTTTTGCCTTATATAGGAATGACAGGAGAGCGTGCTTGCAGCTGACTGTCATATGGATATGCCACAATATTCTCTAGGCAAATTCCAAGAGTCATGTCACTTCAGTTGATGTGATGGATGGAGACCAAAACTGTAGAGCAAAGTAGGATGCCTCTCAAAGAACAGCAATGTTCATAATGTCTCCCATGGATTGTACTACTAAGCCAGTTTCCTCTTTCACTTTCTTTCAAAAGGGAAGAGACAAACTGATGTGAGACTCAATTGGTAACTGCAGTGCTTTTGTTTTGCCCTTTAAATCATCTAATATGGCTCAAAGAACAGCGAGAGGGTTTCAACCCTAAAAGGCTACATAGGTAACATATATTTTCTAGTAACAGCTTCACTAGAATAATCTTGTCACATCTTAGGATAAAAAAACCTGTTGGCCCTTTCAGTGCTTCCTGGCCCCTCCATTCTTCGTAGTGAATTTTCATCTTCCTTTGCTCACATATTCTGTCCTCCTTGGTAGCCAGAGGTGAAAAGCTAATACTTTTATCATCATTTTTTCCATTCAAACTCTGTTCCCTAATGTAATTCCATTCATGTATTTTTGTTCCGTAATGTTTCATTCTCAGCAGTCAGAATTAGTTTTGTGACCACCGGCCATTCAATACCCATTAGTCCCAGAGAGGAACTGTAAAAAGTGCATGGGAAGGCATTGATGGTATGAGTATCTGTATAGGGAATATCTCCACTGTAGACTCATCTGAGCTAATTAGTACGGGGATCAGAGTGTTCCAGTTAGCCTAACCTGAGCATAAGTATTCCCACAGCAAGGCCTTCTGTGTGTTGCTGTCCCCAAACCAATGTACAAGTGTGCCCAGGGGAGCAAAGCCCTGCTGCTTTGTGCTGCCCTGCTCTGGGATTTGTTGCTATGAAGCTGAGTCAACTGTAGAGAAAATGTCTTGTCTTTTTTGGAAAGGGCTGTTAGAACAGTTCTGGCACATTCACTATGGTATCTGAAGTCGGGTTCTGGGCTAAGCTAAAGGACAAAATACACTTTAGTTCTTACATATAGCTGAAAGCCAGTGTGCCTGGGCTCAGATAAGCATATAGTGAAGTTGTTAACAGGTAAAAATAAGGGCTGGCTGAAAAAACACTTGTAAGACTGAAACTTAAGTCTGTAGTAGATAAATATTCTTGCTTGCCTACTTTAAAATTTGATTCTGTTCAAAACTATTAAAAGAACAAGTGCAACAGTCAGAAATATGACCAAAGGAAGATGCCTCCCTGTAGTTAACTGTCCACTTTTGCACTAAAATAATCAAGTAAATATAAAATTAAGAATCTATTTTATTGCCATAGGTAGCTGAAGACTATGGAGAGTCTAATAAGTGATGTTATTACTACTTATATTTTTTATATTTGTAATAGTGGGGAAAGTTCAGGGTAGTATCTAGGGAAAGTTGATAGCTATTTGGAGCAGAAACAAATACATTAATGCTGATAGGCTAATTTATTGACTGGTGAGACTTTTTAATAAGCTGGTAATTTCTAATGACTTGCAATTAGTAAGCATCTATAGTACTAAATCCCTTTAGAGTAGCGTATTTGCCCTCAAAAGCTAAACAGAATTCATTGATTTTGTATCTCCAAGTGAAATTGCAGAATCACTGAATGGTTGAGGTTGGAAGGGAACTCTGGAGGTCATCTGGTTCAAGCCCTCCTGCTAAGAAGGGACACCTAGACCTGGTTGCCCAGGATCATGTCCAGATGATTTTTGAATACTCCAAGGAGAGAGTTACCACAACCTCTCTGGGCAGCCTGTGCCAGTGCTCAGCCACCCTCACAGTAACAAAGTGTCTTCTAGCGTTCGGAGGGGACTACCTGTGTTTCAGTTTATGCCCATTGCCTCTCATCTGGCCACTAGGCTGAGCCTGACTCGGTCCTCTTTGTGACCTGCCTTCAGATATTTACATACATTTACATACATTTACATTGATAAGATCCCTCCTGAGCCTTCTCTTCTCCAGCCTGAAGAGTCCCAGCTCCCTCAGCCTTTCCTCATAGACGAGATGCTCCAGTCCCTTCACCATCTTAGTTACTCTTTCCTGGACTCTCTCCAGCATGTCAATGTCCCTCCTGTAATGAGGGACCCAGAACTTCACACAACCGTCCAAATGAGGCTTCACCAGTGCTGAGTCGAGGGAAAGGATCATCTTCCTTGACCTGCTGGGAACATTTATCTTCATGTAGCCCATGACACCATCAGCCTTCTCAGCCACAGGGGCATATTACTGGTCCACCAGGACCCCCAGGTCCTCCTCTCTGTCAAGCTGCTTTCCAGGTGAGCAGCTCCCAGCACATACTGGTGCATGGGGTGATTCCTCGCTAGGTGCAGGGCTCCACACTTCCCTTTGTGGAACTTTGTGTGGCTCCTGTTAGCTCATTTCTCTAGCTTGTCCAGGTCCCTCTGGATGGTAGCATGACCTTGTGGCATATGAGCCACTGCTCCCAGTTTTATGTCATCAGCACAAATACAGTTAATTAAATGATTCATACTAACTGAAGAGAACGATGTAAGTCTTAGGCAGCATATCCCTAATGACTTGGTAAGAAGGTTAAGGTATAAGGGCTCTCTTCCCATAACGATAAGTGAGGTCAGTAATCATACAATTAAAGGTTTTCACTTATAGTAGAATAAGACATTATAGCCAAGAGAAAAACTCCTGTTTACCTGGAGCCTAAATCAGGCATAACTCTTGTCAGAATCAGGAGCTGTCTGAAGAAATATGAGCAGAAATGAAGGAACAAATAATACACATGTAATGGAAAAATGATGTTGGTAAAAGTTGCCTGAAAGGCCTCCTGATAATGAAGAGAAAGTGAGATTTGCTATCATGAAACAAAATACCAGATAGGAGCTGCTAGTACGAGAAAATACCATTTGTCATGCTTTAACCACAGCGCGTAGCTAAGCACTACATAGTCGCCTATTCGCCCCATCCCACAACCCCAAGGGGTGGGGAGAAAATGGCCCTTGTGGGTTCAGATAAAGTCAGTTTAATAGGGTAGCAAAGGAAGAAACTAATAATAATAATACAAACGATGCAAAAATGCAATTGCTCAGCACATAAAAAAGGAAAATAAAACAACCTGATACCCAGTCTGTTTCCGAGCAGGAATCCCACCTCCTAGCTAGCTTCACCAGTTCTATCCGGAGCCTGACGTTCTGTGGCAGGGAACGTCCCCCTGGCCAGGCTGGGCCAGCTGCCCTGGCTGTGCTCTCCCAGCTCCTTGTGCTCCTGGCAGGGCGTGGGAACCTGAACAGCCCTTGGCTCAGTGCAGGCACTGCAGCTGCCCAGCAACTGCTGAAATGTCAGTGTGTTATCAACATCATTCTCATACTAAAGCCAAAACACAGCACTATATCTATGTTATACTAGCACTATACTATCCTATGTACTATACTCCATCTGGAACTGTGGGTAACTGCACATTGTCTGGGTTGTAATAAACCGTCTCCCTCACAGTTAATTCCCCCAGGTACTGGGTACCTCTATCAATGGTGGTCCACTTGCCTGGGTGATACAGAACATCATCTTTGAAGGGATATCTTTCCCTCATGCCTGACAAGAGTTGCCTCCAGAGTCTGAGGGCTTGTGTCTCCTTTCCAATTGCCTTATCATTGCCCCCTTTCCTGGACAGGGATCCCAGCTGCTTGACATCCCTACACACTAATTCCAGGCTACTGACGCCGCTATCCCAGCATTGGAGCAGCAAGTTGACAAGTTGCTCACCTAATAGATGACTGAAATCTTCTCACATATCTGACTGCTCGCTGAGGGATAAGGATCGAGTGGTTTCTCTGATTCTGCCTTGTCCTCCTGTTCTTGTGATGGCCCTGTTTTCATCATCCTTTACTAAACGAGTTGACTTTTGTGTCCATTTCTTCTTGTGTATAGGGTCAACTGATACCAGTATGGGTTGATTCTCTGGTTCAGCTGTAGTGCTTATCACCAGGAATTGAGTAGTTGCAGGGATTGACCTCAGGGTGATGTTCTTAAATAGTTATTTAACCCTAAAGAAGACCTGAACCACATTCAGGAGACCTAGCAATAGAAACGTTCTGGTCTGAACATCCTAAGGATGTTCAATATTCTCAAGAGCTATTGTAATTAGCCTGGAGAAGAAGAGGAAGATGAAGGAAGATGTCTCCCTCACATATTGGCTCTCTGAGGAAAAAAGCTAAAAACTAAAAGCTGCCAAGATGATGGGAATATTAGCAGTACAGTGCTTTCAACGCTGAAGGCAACAACTTTTAATTCTAACTGCTTGCCATTTAAAAACAAACAAACAAACAAACAAAACTGAAGAAGCAAAAAACTGCCATGCTCTTATATCTTCCTTGCAAAGTGCTGTTTAGTACCATACAGGTAACTTTTGCAGTGGACGATGTAAGTATTAAAAATTTTCAGAAACCTGCAGATGTCTTGTGGTTCAGTTTGAAATTGGCATGTTCAGTAACAGCAAGATTTCTGAGAGGCCCCTGTGCTTGAAACAGGAGCTTGCTCCTGACATGGATGTGAATGACTATAGGCAGAGGGTTGTATTCCCTAGCCCCCATTTGTTTGGGCTGGCAGGCTCTCAATGTGGATCTAACTCTTCTCTTTAAATAGAAATGGTGTTTATCTAGAAGACTTAATTATAGAGATTATGTCTTTTGGATATTTGTAAATGAATTAAAAATGGGAAAGTTCCTCACAATATTACAGACAAATGTCCAGCTAGTTTAAGATTCAATTTGATGTTACAAGGCAATGTAATTAAAGTCTAAAATAGATTTGAAATTCTCTACCCCTGACTGTATTATATTCAGTATTTAAAATAAAGTTTCATTCTGCAGTTAGGTACAGTATAAACAAGAATTGAAGGTTTCCTATATCAATATAGATTATCTAATTTGCTGAAGTAGGAAACAGCGTTTCTACTACTCTAACTTGCTTCTGACTTCCAGGTGATACTATGTGAAGAAAGGATCAAAAAGAAATATTTCTAAGCATAAAATCTAGAGTGATGCTAACATGCCCATTTCAGGCCCTAACAGGCAAATACTTTCAATGGCTTATTTTTATAAAATCCATACAGTGAATCCCTAATTCGTATTTATACAAAAATCTCTTGATGAGATTTCTCTGCATGAATCATGGCTATATGTTTACATATAATTAATTTAACATTGAAAAGGCAAAAACATGTAGGGGTTTGTTTGGATTTTTTTTTGTTTTGGTTTGGTTTTTGGGTGGTTTTTTTTAGTTGCTTCTGATGATGGCTCTTCATTAATTCAGCAAGCCACAAAGCCTTAGAGAAAGAGAACAAAGCTACCCAGTGCTTGCAGAAGTTGTGTGTTTCATATTGCTGAATAATGCAGTAGTTTCCAAAGGTGTAAAAATCTCTTTTTTTAAATAAAGACACTCTGAAAGTCAGCAGACTTCATTGTGGGTTTTATAGATATTAAATAGCCTATAGCGAGTACTGTTATGTAACTCCTTAAACCACCATTTGTGGCTCGCTGGTTTTCCCTAGGAGGGCATAGATAAATAGGTTTCTGTAATGCTCTCACGCAGGAAAAACTTATAATCTCCAGATATAAAGCCAGGAAAACTCATTTTTTTATCATTAGAGAGAAAATGACTGGGAACGCTTCACACATCTGCTGGTACAGTTGTTCTTCAGAAACCTCAGATATGCCCATCTAAATAAGCAGTCTGGATACAATGGTCTTTTTAAAAGTGTGTGTTTTGAGAATTGTTTCAACCTACAAATGAACCCAGTACTGTGCCAGCTGGAGTTCATGGTGCCCATGAAATCTTCCCTAGATTACACTTGTATTCCAATGTGTAAGGATGACAACTTCTCTGCAGCTATTATTTGCTGATCTTACTTAACACTTCCAATCCAGACTACGCTGGCAGAGGGGAAAAAAGATATTCTTGCCATCAGTACAGTTGGATTGTCAGACTGTGTGTGTGGGAGAAAGTCCACTATATAAATATATATATATTACAGTAATGTTTAACTGTTGATTCTTCCATTACTTTTTTAATGTCTAGCTCGTTATAGCTCTGTTGGTTTTATTTGTAGTTGTTTTCTTCTCCCTAAATACCCATTTTTCCCCTTCCTTTGATTAATATATCACAGTCATCTCCTTCTTATTGTGTTGTTCTTTTTCAGTTTCAAAGGAGAAAATGATACTGAGGGATAATCAGCTCTCCAGTTTTGCTAGTGGAGAGCATGATGGAGCAAAAATGGGATAAATCTTTTTCTCCTTCAGTGTAAAGTAGAGGCTACCCTCAAGCTGAACAGAGCTCATCTTTGAAACCGCACAGAAAAATATTGTATTTTTGATGTTGGGAGCCCAGGGGAAATACAGGTTCATACTGTGTCAAATCCTTCTTCCAGAAAACACATTTTTTAATGAATTTCTGTCTGGTTTAGAAATAGTAGACAATTGAGGTTTACCTTTATATTTATACTAATGGGCTTAACTCCTTAATGTTGTGCTTGAAACAATTACATTTCTGAGATTACAAAGAAGATAAATTGATGTTATTTTTTGTCAGTTTGAGGTTGGGTGAAAAAGTAGCCCTTTGTGATCCTTTATTTCACATCTATACTGCAAATCTTCTTGTTTTCATACTTACTTGGTAAATAATTAGGCTTATTCTTCCTACACTAACTGTTTTTTTCAGATGTAAGATAATTTGGCTTTCTGGAATATATGCACGTATTAAATGATGTATGAAAAAAAAAGTAATAGCAACCAGGATATTATTTTATCTCACACTGTTACTACTAGTGTGCTTATTAAGAATGACATCTAAAATTCTAACACCCAAAAACCCAAAACAGTATTTCAGATCAAATTTCCACCTTACTTTCTCAAAAACGGTTTGTGAGTGGAAATAATTATAAATAGTTATAGGTCCTGTGTGTTAAGTTCCTCTAGGTTCCACATACCCTAAACAGACAGTCTGGGTGTGTAAAACCTGCTGGAACAATAGCTGTGTAGATGTTGTAGAAACCAGACCTTGATGGTATCCTGCTGGTGGCTGGGTCTCTCGATTAAACTATGTTCCATACCTCACCTAGATCTTGTCTTGGCAGACAGGGCAGGGGGAAAGAGTAAATTCCCTTGAACAGAATTTAAGAGTGAACAAACCTGCATGCAATATGTTTGATAATGGAACTGAGGTGTGGACAAGAACAGAAGTATAAAGGTATTTGATAGTGTACATATACACAGAATACACTTTTCAGATGCATAACAATTGGTTCTCTGCATTTACCTGTTCTTTTAAGCATATTTATTTTAAGGGAAAGAAGGCAGAAGCTGGTTGTTTGAAATCCAAGTGTTACTAGAACTAGATGTAGTTATTCTCCACATAGCTGAAGATTTTTTGCCTCTTGAGTATTCAAACAGGGACTGTGGCAGATGCTATTAGATGGAAAAAATAATTACTATAGAAGTACACTTTGGACACGTCATGAAGTTGTACTCACAAATTCTAGTCCTGTGAAAACTCATTTGTCCTGGTTTCAGCTGAGAGAGAGATAATTTTCTTCACAGCAGCCAGTATGGGGCTGTGTTTTGGATTTGTGCTGGAAGCAGCGCTGATAGTGCAGAGATGGTTTTGCTGTTGCTGAGCGATGCTCACACAGAGCCAAGGCCTTTTCTGCTTCTCGCACCCCGCCCCACTGGCGGGATGGCTGGGGGGGCGTGAGGAGTTGGGAGGGGACAGACAGGACAGATGATCCAAACTGACCAAAGGGATATTCCATACCATATGGCGTCATGCTCGGTTTGTAAGGCGATTGGGAGGAAGAGGAAGGGGAGGCAGCGGCGTTCGGAGTGATGGCGTTTGTCTTCCCAAGTCACTGTAATGCATGACGAAACCCTGCTGTCCTGGGGATGGCTNTCACAACATCATTAACTTAAATTTTTTCCACACACATTCCTCCATTGGGAAGGTCTTACAATCTTTTCAGCAAACTTGTCTGTCGTTTGGTTTTTTTTTTTCCTCAGCAACTGATCAAATGTTCAAATTTTTTCCATTAAAAGTTAAGATCTCCTATTTTATTCCTACTTTTTAATGACACAATGAGTATGAGATGCCTTTGCAAAATGACTGAAAGTAGAATTCTATATAGGCAATATATCTAGGGTGGAATTTACTTTTGACATATTTAGTCCTTTAATGCATAGCTATATGTGAAACTTTCATCCCAGTTACTGACTTAAATGGTCTCCAAAGCATATCTAAGTGTTGATTCATCTTTTACTTAAAAAGTAATCTTCCTGCCATAAACTGAGGCAAGGAAAATCTTCTACTAAATCTAGAAACTGCCTTTTTCAAAACAGTTTCCTCAAGTTTCAGGGTTGATATTTCTCATTTTCACTCTTAAGAATTCAATTTCAGAAGACTGAAACTCTCCTTGGAGCTATTTAAAAGATTGTCGGAAGTCTTTTGTGTTTCTAGTAAACCTGTGGCTTATATTGTTAGTTGTATTATTGTTTCGCTTTCCTTATTATTATTATTTTTGTTAGATTTTTGTTGTAAATCAACTTAGTTCAAGGGCAGCTGTCATGATTTTTGGACAGAATAATTCACTTCAGACAATCGTTTTGTTCCCTGTTGATTATTCTATTATTGGGCTTTCTGGATTTATACTTTTTCAATAATAAGTATGTAATATATAGGCCTCATCCATTCATCCTTTTAACTGGTACTCCCGCATACCAACTTCTGCCCTTCTGCAGATGTGAGACCCGCTCTCTTAATCTCTCTCTCATTCTCAGCATGTTTGCTTGAATGAAATACTTCTCTCAGTTTTGTAAACTGTTCTCTCTCATAGTGATGAATTACTCTTCCATACTTAACAAATACTGGGTGTTTATCAAGATTAGTTAACTCTTCTACCTTGAGCCCTGTAATGCTTCAAAGCCTGCTAGAACACTACACAGCAGCAACACAGCTTTCTCTTCTTCAGTGATGTCCTGTTTAGTCACTCACATTTTTCCACAAGCGTTGTTGCTTCTGTTGCAGGAAAATGGATAGTGGCAGCAATGGCTAATTCTCCCAGTGAAGTCCCAGTGATGTCAGAGGGACTTGAATAGTGAAATTGCTGCAAAAATTTGAAAATTTAGAAGGAAATGGTTAATTTGCATGCTTGTGATGTTTTCCTGAAACAAGCCATGTGAGAAGTTTGAAATCAATATTAATCCCACTACTTCCATCAACTGCAGAGACTAAATACATTGCAAAATTAGTAACAGTCATTCTGTGTTTGAACTAGATTATCTGAAAGTGAGTGGATATAATTACTATATTTCTCTATAAAGTGTTACTGTGAAGAAACACCATGACATATAGCATCATATACAGGAAAATGAGAAAAGAAAATTGCATGAATTTGTTGACCCATGTAAAATATTAGTTATGAAGGGATTAAATTTCTCTTTCCTAACAAAAACATTTCAAGGAGTAGGTGATAAGTTCTTCCATGAGCTATTCTTCTGATTATATGGGATGTTATCTGAGAAGCACAAGGAAGAGAGTGTTTTAATTTAGTCCATTTAATGCTTTCATTTATATAGCCTAGGAAGTGGTGAAAGACATTATAAAGGGAGACTGTATTTATATGTAGGTATGAATTTGCACTTGTGTGCGAATCAGCCAGTTGTATTTCTCTGGAATCCCATCTAGAGTTTGCCGCCTCCTACTTTTAAATATGGCCATGGAATGATTGGAATTCAAAGCCATGTGATTATTAGCCATGGACTATGGAGTCTGTGCTGGAGCCAGGGAGCCATGCTTTGGTGGGGCCAGTTGGAGCTGAGGTGGGCCTGCCTTTACTAGAAATGTCTCTGCTTACCCTTAGATGCAGTACTTTTTCCAGCAGCTCATAATCTCCTTCTTCACTTAACAGTGTGTGAAGGCAACTGGCTAAGCCCTGTGTTTACATTATTTCACAGAATCACAGATTGGTATGGGTTGGAAGTGACCTCTGGAGATCATCTAGTTCAACCTCCCGCCCCGCCCCACTAAAGGAGGTTCACCTAGAGGATTTTTTTATGCCAAGTTGTCAAATCCATTGAGATCTCTTTAATTATGCTGGTATGTAACAACATATTTTAATACTTTGTTTCTCTAGATTCTCTTTTACAGTTCCTTTTCGGTAATTCCACCTGAATATCAAACTTGTTTTCATTATATCTAAGCACCTCTCCTCTCGGACCGTGTAAGCCAAACAGCAGTACAGCAGTATGCCTGTCTCCTCAGTGTTGCAAAAACTTCATGGGTTTTTCACTGTGGGTTTTTCACTCCAGTGTCTGTCTAGCTTTGGTATACGAAGGCTGTTAGCTGCATATAACAGTCAAGTCAAGATTTACGTCAAAATCACCCCTTCCTTTAGTCTGAGAATATAAGCCTACCCTAGGGGCATTGTAAAAGGTTCCTGGGATCAGGACTTTGCAGCTCAGACTCACAGTCTTAGTTGGTAAATATCCTTACATCCATTTTGTTGATTGGTATTGCTAACTGAAAGCAAACCAGCTATGAATGCTGAAGAATTCTTAATTTAGGGAAAAGTTTTTGGTTATCTCACTTCCTCATACTGCATAGCACACTGATAGGACCATTCATTTAATGAATATTGCCACATACTGCTTTGTTTCTTTCTGTCCATAGTTCCAGTCTGCGGTGAGGAGCCCATCCATGACTGAGGGGCTCAGCTGTGCCCTGCGGTGGGGCCCTTGGAGCCGGCTGGAACCGGCTGTGTCCGGCACTGGGCAGCCCCGGCCGCCCCGCACAGGGGCCGGCCCTGCAGAGCCCCCACTGCTGCCAGCACCTTGTCAGATAAACCCATTACAAAGGAATAATTTTATTTAAAAATCTGAGTTTTGTTTCATCTTTCTGTGAGACAGAGAAAAGGACTGCACCGCCTTGTGCCTGTCAGTCTATTAACAGCTGTTGTCAGAGGAGGAAGGGCGTTGCTCCCTCGTGCTCATGCTACCAAAGGAAAGCCCGCAGCAGGGGGTGGGCACTGAGATGGCACATCCCTGCATACCGGGGGAAGGAGGGCGCTATTTAGAGTAAGTGGAAGCATGGTGGTGGCTGCACACAAGGCTTTTTCTATGTCTTAACTTGTTGCAGTAAAATGTTTGAGCCATACATACTGATTGCTTTTGTGATGTTAAGCTTGCATTTTGGCATTCCATTAGTGGAGCTAGTAATTCCAGGCATTCATTAGTAATGCAAAGGGTATTACATCTCAAAGTAATTAGTTCGATATGTGGCATTTGTATTTCTCCCAACATCAGAGGACACTTTTGAGTAGGAGATGAGTCTTCAGTGTTTTCAGATGCTGCCTTTTCTCTGCATCCGGTCCTGAGAATCTGTTTTCTGGGTTGATGCAGGAGGGGATTACTTATGCTGTTTTAGACACAAGTGTGAAAGGGACTAATTTTATATTTTATATACACAAAACTGTGCATGTGTTTATGCATATATGTGTACCCACATATATATTTTGTCATATTCCATTAACTTTTCCATTTTATTGAGTGGCTCATCTGTCTAATCCCTGCAAATTACATTTTTTATTAATGGTACTAAGTAATATATTGTTTTACTGTATGACAATTTCCGTTATTTTTACATTTCCATGGAAGTAAAGTTTCTGGCTTGAGTAGACATCCATTAATTGAATAAGTTGTTTATACAGTGCTATGTAACCTGTTAATAACCGAATGCATTATGATGCATAACAGCTATTCTGTTCCCAAATGTGCAGTGAGATGATTCTCCAGATGCCATCACTATGAAGTATAAAGCTAGAGAGCAGTGTAGCTATCGATCACAGAAATAGATGTACATTTAGCTTGGTCTGCTCTTTTTTTCATTTGAGGATTACCAGAGAGAAGCCTCAGAAGTCTAATCATTACTAAAAATGCTCTGCTGATTCCCCAGGTGAACAAAATTATTAGCTGATGTTCAAATATCCCTGATCCTCTTCAGTATCAAAATATCTGCTTTGCATTTTGAATTAAATGTGCTTCTCTAGCTTCACTTTTCAGCTGTTGGGTCTTAATACAATTCTTTCGCACCACCTCTCTGTTGTCAAAGTTCTGTTCCCTTGGAGGTGTTTCCCACTTGTAAACAAATTATCTTTTTAATCTTTCTGACATGTTAAAAAGGTTGAGTTCCTGAAAGGTTATAAAACATGTTCTTTAGTTCTTCAGTTATTCTTTTTATTATGATCGTATTCTAGTTGGCCAACAAACTTTTTGCAAAAGGTATCTTCTGTCATATTCAAGATTCCTTCGTAATAACTTGTTGTTCGAGTTTGATACTTCTTAATATTTAAGCTAAGGGCAGATACTCAGACTTGAGAAACTTTATAGGACAAACTTTTATTAGCGGTGTTAAACAGTTGTCTTCTAAATAATCATCTTTCACATGGTTTGTTTGGGGATTTTACCCCAGCCAAAACAAAGCCCAAAAAAACGAACCAAACATACAACAATGCAACCTACACAGCCCCTTAAGAAAAAAAACAAAACCTCAAACAAAACCAACAGAAGTCCCCACCAAAAAGCCCTCCATAGCAACAGACTTGTCTGCCAGCATCCTCTGCTTTAAAACAAAGAGAACTCCCTTGGCCATGTATATTCTCTCAGCTCCCAAGCTTGAATAGTCTCCTAAAAACTTTATAGAATGGGACCGATCACTACCCTCACTTTTGGTTTCCGTTTGTATTACTGTGTTTCCTCTCACTATGGAAATAGTGAAGTTGCTTCTGAAGTATGGAAGGCTCATGCGTAAGAGGAAAGGGTAGAAGATGGAAGCTGACGTGTTCCAAAGTCACTGTCTGGGCAACAGTTGATACCAAGTTAGTTGGCAACTTGCTGAGCTAAAGGAAACCTGTATCTTCTCTAGGTTTAAAGTACCGATGTGTAGACTGAGAAAATCAAGGCAGTGCATGGTCATATGCAGAATATGTTACAAACTATTATACCAGAGAGGTTGGCAGATATAATTACCTTTTTAAATAAAAGCTTAGATTCAGCAAGCATTGACAAGGTTACAAAAGAAGTATTGACGCAGCATAACATGAAGTTTTGGTTTGATCTGGTTCCTACAATCACAGTATTCTTCAGCTGCAAAGTTCTTGTAGGCTGGAGAGCAAATGATTTCATGAAGACTCTTTACAGACTCCTAAGCTGGTGTCTTGCATCTTCTTTCAAACTAGAATGTTGAGTAAATGCTGAATGGAAAAGTGTGTTTACTAGTTTTATGACAAATATTTTCTTTTATTGCCTACCTGTGCCTTGAGCTGGATCCTCTGTCTTTTGCTTGCTGAGTGGAGAGAACATGATAAGGAAAATAACATTGTTTCAGATAGTGATAAAGCCAGAGTGCTGGAAAAAAAAACGCTTGCACATGCAAAGCCCTGTGCAAGTACAGCAGATAATTATATAGATAATTACCAGCTCACATTAATGGCTGCCAAATTTTTGTGGACATTTTTGTATTCTGATGTCCACAGTGGAAACACATACAGTTTCTAGATCTACACATTATCTCAAAGAGTCAGGGTGACCTGGAA
Organism: Psophia crepitans; assembly: GCA_013399095.1. Lineage (NCBI taxonomy): Eukaryota > Metazoa > Chordata > Aves > Gruiformes > Psophiidae > Psophia > Psophia crepitans. The sequence continues at coordinate 45,196 of VWZZ01000095.1, forward strand.
GATGTTGTCAGTATATTTTTACAGTGTTCTCCACACTGCTGGAGCTGAACAAAATGTATTATGTACAAAGCACTTCTTGCAAAGCATGATCACTTTTTAAGAAGAAATATCCTTTTCATAACAAAAAAAAAAATAAAAATAAATTAAAAAACAGGCAGAGAAAAGGACAATCTTTTCCAAGACTTCTAAACAAATCATGCTGAGCATCATTAGGTAGCAGCAAGCATTGAAAAAAGCATTTGAGCTTTATTTAATGTCCTTTCAGCCACTGCTTTCCAATACATAAAATAAATTGTAAAGATTTAAAAAGGGATAAATTAGATAATATCCTTAACTTATAATAAATGTTCTTTGCTTGCTTTTTGGGCTTGGATGTGGGTGATGGTTTGGGTTTTTGATTGTTGTTGGGGTTGTGTTGATTTTTGGGGTTTGAAGAGAAGGGTTTGAAAAGTCAGACTGAATGATGTCAGCCTCTCACTGTTCTGTGACAGCAGACTGGTTAGGCAGCTTTTCAGTGATCAGGAAACTATGCACAGAAGAATATCACTGTATAAATATCTCTTTTTCAAAAGTGTGCTTTGTCCTTGCTGAGGCACTTCTACAGTAAAGATGCCCATTTGTTGGGTTAATATATTTAGAAAAGAAAGGATACTTTAGAGAAGACTTGTAGAATGCAGCATAAGGCACAAATGAAATGACTGTGGCAAGTCCATTGTGTGCCAAGGCACACTGCACTGAAACTTCTCATTTTTAAAATGCAGACTTCCTCCTTTTCTAGAAAGGGAACTTCAAAGCTCTGGGGTCCACTGAAGAAAGAGATATATAATAGAAGAATAAATTAACTCATCATCCAAAACATGCACCTACCTGACAAAAGTATAACCAGACAAGACATGGGGTAGGAAAGACACAGTCATTGAGAAATGTCAATATGAATACTGTTAAATTCAAGTAACTGAAGCAGATGTCTGGTACATCATTTCCAGACTTGGTAGGTTAGATCTTAAAATCCCTAACCATGCTAACTCTTGCTGTGGAGAGGAAAATAAAAATTACTAAAGGTGAGATTTTTAGAGATATTCGAGCCTGTGGTGATTTAACTAAATACTTCAACTTTTTGAAACTACTTCAGTGTGTGGCTTTTATTGAAGTCAATGGTAGGTTAAACTTGTAGGCTCCTCTCAAAATCTTACTAAAAACCTATTGTATCATTAAGTGTTTAAACGCTTTTAAAATTTGACCCTATGCTGATTTTCCTTTTTAACATATGTACTAATGATACTAGTCAATATAGTATGTACTGCTATAATGAAAATTCTTAACAGCAGTGTGTTGTCACAGAGAGATATAAATAAAAGCTTTTTCTGTGAAAGTTTCAGGCACTTAATGCTGAATAAATCAGATAAATCTCAGACTGGAAAAATGAGTGTTGAAGGGGTTTTAGCTAGCCAAGTCAGTTCTGGTGTCTGGGTGTTTTTGCCAGTTACTTAAAGCTAAAAACAATTTAAAAATGAAGATAGGAAAATTACATGAAATGTAGTAATTACACTTACTTCAGGGATTATGCTCTGAACTGTTTTGGAGATTCCTCCCCCTGGGTAAAATTTGAGAATGCTTGGTATACATTTGTTCACTGAATGCGTTACTGTAGGCCTTATCCTATAATATTTTCAAAATTATTGGGTTGCTTTCACAAGCAAGAGTTTAGAGGATTGGACATCCAGCCACATGCAACCCCTTTTGAATTTAGAGTGATCTACATTCCACTTAGTATAAGCAGGACTATAGAAGGCCTCTCTTCTGTATGCAGTAATAAAAAAGCAAATATATCCCTGGCAGAAGAGCACTGCTTGTGATTAAATCCTCCTGTCCTTCTGCCAAACAAACCAAGAAATCAATCAAATCCTGTCAAATCATTCAATCCTGTCATAACCCAAAAGTAATGATATAGTCAGAGACCATTTTATAAATTGTTTATGTTGGGGACTACATTCTCTGAAATATTTTGGCAATGCGTGTAGCACATCTGAGTGATTATTTATTTCTATTTAAGACTGTTAATCACTGAAGTATCAAGTTAAATTTTATATTTTTAGCTGAATATGGTTAAGGCAATCGTCTGCATATCCCTAGCCAGTAAAATGTGTAAGTATATTCTAAGTATTCAGCAAGTCAATAATTTCAAAGAAGTCCCACTACTATCTGTGGCACATCATCTGTCATGCAGTGTCAGTTTTCTATGATGAAAAATGTTGTCTTTTGTCTTGGTAGGAAGTTGGATACTGCAGGGATGGATATGAATATGGGGATTTGGAGTTTCTAAATTTTTAGGTTTTAAGCAGCATCACTGAATTTAAATTTGTTGGTAAGTATCATAAGCACATTTCTGTATGTAGTTTTCTTAAATTATTTTTACAGTCAAATTCAGCTTTAATGCTTGCCAAACACCAAAAAGAATGCTAATAAAATTTTAGGGCTTTAAAAATGCTCGTCCTCACTTCTCTTAATGTATATATCTCTGGTAGGAATCACACAATCAGAACCTTCCTAGAAGATGCTGGAAATGTGTAGCATGCCCCGAAGTGGGGCAGTGAGACCCCGGAGACCACCATAACCCACCGACTCATTCCCTAAACATTCCTGAGAGCATAGTGGAACTGCTCAGTGATGACAAACCCTCGCCTACCGGCCGGGCACTTTGGGTTATAAAAAGGGGAAACAAGAGTTCTTGGTGCACACACCCTGCCACCTGAAGGCCACAACCATGAGCAGAGAAGACTGTTTGACCCAGGATGGTGGTATCTTTTATCTTCCCTCTCTTTCCTTCTTTCCTTCCTTCCTTCCCTTTCCCTTCCCTTTCCCTTCCCCCTCCCTTCCCCTCCCTCTCTCCACGC
>VWZZ01000095.1:48664-76259 GCA_013399095.1 Psophia crepitans
CCTTTCAGGTAGTTGTAGAGGGCAATAAGGTCTGCCCTGAGCCTCCTCTTCTCCAGACTAAACAAGCCCAGTTCCTTCAGCCCCTCCTCATAAGACCTGTGCTCCAGCCCCTTCACCAGTTTCGTTGCCCTTCTCTGGACACGCTCCAGGGCCTCGATGTCTTTCTTGTGGTGAGGGGCCCAAAACTGGACACAGTACTCGAGGTGTGGTCTCACCAGGGCTGAGTTAAAAAGTTTCCTCTCCCTTACACCCACTGACTGGGACGGGACAGGCCCCATCCCTGGAAATGTTCAAGGTCAGGTTGGATGGGGCTTTGATCAACCTGGTCTAGTGAAGGGTGTCCCTGCCCAGGGGAAGGGACTTCTAGCTAGATGACCTTTGAGGTCCCTTCCAACCGAAACCATTTTGTGATTCTACAGAAAACAAAAGGAAAAGCATATTAGGAAAAAATACAAACCATCGGGTCTTTCCTTCAAAATTCTAAAGTGTATTTTTTAGAATGGACAACTTCTAGGCTAATAAATGCTCACTCAGACATCTTTGTCCAATGATATAGATAGAAACTGGACAATTCTTTCTGTAGCCAAAGCAAAAAAAAAAAATGAAAGAAAGTATATCTGGGACATTTAAAATAGAATCACATTGAAATTATTGTATTGTTTTCTCATTGTTTGTTATCATCGTTTGTTTTCCTTTTAGCTGAGCTGGGAAATAGCAAAATCAGTGGGATTCATTTCCTCTGTGAGGCAGTACATTTGTATTTTATGGGGGAGGACAGATCCATGTTTCATTATTTTTTTCTTAATTGTTGGAAAAAATGAAGTGCTGCTGAGTCACTTAACTAGAACAGTAGATATGCACATCTGAATTTCCTCTTTAGCCAAATCAAGGTGGATCCTGCTGCCATTACGTCAAAGATAGGCACCTCATCCTGCAGGTGTTCCATGGAAAACAATGGAAAGAAGTATAAAGCGACGTTTTACCAATGTCAAGAAATGTTTTAGATGCTAGCAACCAGTTAATTTGTCTAACAGGAACTGCATTCAGTTAATTACTTTTACTAAAATGACTAAGAACAAAACCTGTTTCTTGTACGATTAACTGGTGAGAAAAAATCCCAGACCTAATTTCTGTAGTTTCTAATGCTGATATTCTATTCATTTTGATACTTCATTCTACATATGCCACTTAGGGATTTGGGGTTTTTTTATGCTAAACACGATATTTTGATACTTAGTATTCAAACCTTAGTGATATTAGCAATCTGTATTTCACAGCCAAAAGTATTCATGTCTTTTGTTAATGCACCAAATGGTTTCCCTTCACATACACACACACACACACACATGCACTCTTACATTTTATGAATTGTAGCAATATAGCAAAAGATAAATTCATAGTGATTACTTTGTAGAAATTCCTATTTGAACTTTTGAGCTTCTGGAATCGGTGCTGCATTCCATGCTGGAAAGGAAACATCTGATGCCATTTCCTGATGCTATCCAGCATACACTTTCCCATATACTTTTTCTACATACACATACACAAATTGACTTTTACTAAATCTCCTTCTAAACTGGCTTTGTTGAATTGGTACAACTCTGATTCTACTGAATTAGAGTGCCTTAATTTAGCTTGTTAAAGAATTAAGCTAAATCAATATAATTCACTTATACTGATTTAAAAGAGTTAAATTACTGCAATTCCCTAGTGTGTATCTTTTTCAACTATTGAAAAGAAATGCAGGGAAATTCATGTCATTTTTATGCATTCCAGTCGCAGAATTATTTCTTTCACACTTTTCACTGGAAGAAAACCAGCTAAAGTGTAAAGTTGCCTAAGGAGGAAGGAAGGACGGACGGACGGAAGAACAGACAGGCTATATTCATGTCTAAGTATGTGAAACTCAAACCACTTTCCTACGACTGGTGTTCAGTATTAGCCTATGTCAACCATGACTTGCACAGAATTTGTTGTACAAACTGCCCACTCCTCACCCTCCCAGAAGAACCCAACTTTTTTAGTAAAACATAAACAATGATTATCTTAATTTCTTCACTACCTTTGTCATAGTTCTATTAAGGACTTGGAACACTGTTTAAATTTAGGTTCATTGTCTTAAATTGCCGTGCAGGATGGCAGAATTGTAATCAGCAAGACAAATTACCTTTAAATTCCTTTAAAATTATGACAATTGTTCTATTTTTGCAGTTTTAATTAGGAAAAGTATTCTTAACCAGGAAAAATGCAGCAATCTATGTGGCATCAGTTTTATCTTTGAATTTTGGCAGTCACAAGATTGTTCTGAATACCCACACAGAATACATGCTCGAAACCTGTATTTCAAATGTAGGATGACTAGTTTCATAGCTGCATGCTATATGTATGTATTTTTCTACTTAATTCATTTTGAGACTACTTCGGTAAAGGGAACTGAAGAAATTTAACAGAAAATTTAAGGAACTCAATTTTTTGGTTTGTAATTCATGTTCAATTTAAGAAAAAGAGGAAATTCTTTCATAGATTACAACATTATGGTTTCTGCTTAACTGTTTTCAGTTTCTTTATTGTACTTTTAATGGTTGAATTTGGAATATTATTCACAGCTTCCTCCAGCTTCAGCAAATTATTGCAGAACAAATTTACAGGGGAGAAAAATATATATATTAGTCTCTTTTATCTGAAATTTATAGCATTTTTAAAAAGATTATGAAGCATTTCCTGTTTTGTCCATACTGATGCTTATCTATAAAGTAAATTAAGTAAATTGAATTTTTAAGCTAGTGAGTTAGGGGGGGACACACTTGTAGTGCTAAATAGATATCAGTTTAGAGCTCTGGGATGTCTGTATGGAAAAACAACACTGTTAGGAAAGCATGGCAAGATCTATACATCACTAAAGGGGCAATGAGGCAATGATATGATTGATCTCAACAATTTCAAAGAAATTGTTTGTATTAGTAATTTGTTATAGCTTATTATAGATATTGTTTATTATTATATGTGATCACATGTTAGCTATTTTATCATACAATATTTATTATATAGTATTGCACATAATGTATTATTATATTTAACCCACAGAACTTCCTTGTTGTTAATTTCTAGATGCATATTATTTCTGGCACCCAACTTTGTGATATTGTGCATGTTACTACTACTTCCAAAAAGAATTCAGTATTAAACAACTGAGTCTATATCCCTATTCCTATTAATGGATATTGGAGTCTAAAATGAGGTGAAATCACTTTACTTGAACTACGCAGTGTTGGTAGTACATGGTGACATGCATTGCTTATAGATTCTCGCAGAGAGACAGTGAACGTTCAGGACTTACTGTGCAAATTTGTTGTTTGGCAGCAACAATTCATCTTTTAAAAACCAAAATGGAATGAGCAAGGGAACCAGCTGAGCAAATAATACTCAATTTCATTATAGAGCACTGCTGCTTTCTGTTTGGCTGAACCTACCCCCTCTTTGTATTTTTTTCTACATATTGCAGGTATAGACACGTCTGTTCCAAACATAATACAAGAACATTCCTGCAGTTTCTGTGCTCTACAGTGACTTTTAGATCATTAAAGCTGCTTTGATGGATGCTTCCTGGTGGGCAAATCTGTTGTACTTGAAAACTGTGATCATAGTGGTTCTACAGCATGATCCTATATTATTATCCTTTGTCATGTTTAGATACTGCAGTAGAGCATGAAGTGCAATGATAGTGAATTTCTTTCCTAAGAACTAATATATTTACTCTCCATTTCAGTGCCAGGCTCCCTTACTTCCAGCTTATAAGCAGAAAATAATGTTCTTTCTCACTGACTTCTGGGAAGATGTGCACCCAAACTTCATTTTGTGGCATCCGTCTGAAAAAATACATTTTGTAATCAAAGGAGAGGCACAGGACTCACTCCTGAATATCTGGAAATATTTAGAAGCTTACATCCACTTTAGTTAAGATTCAGTTTTAGTAGGGTGATCTTCTATGTAAGTGCCATGAATAGTGCAACCAAGGTGGAATGACTCTCTGGTTAATGACCTGCAGTTTCCAGAAAAAAAAAAAAGCATTCATTTCCCTTCAACTTGATCACAGGGTGTTTCACCAAGGCCAATACTTCACTGTACATACTTGGTCTATTCTGAGAGTTTACAATTTCTGGGTTGTATTTGCTGACTGAACATGAAGCAGACTTGGCTGCAAGCCCTCCATCTTGAAGTGACAGTGAGTTCCTTTCCCATCCTTAAAGGAATACCTAGTCTTTGCTATAGCTAAGCAAGTTGTTTCATTTGAACACAGCCTTTACACTCTTCCTACAGTCTAAAGGACCCCTTAGGTTGCAGAATTTCATTGCAGTTTCATGTAGTTATGCCGTACCTTGGAGCTGATGCATTCCACAGTATACGCTATGTTGTCAAGGACTGGTCTTACCCTCCACACCACAGATATATGAGAGAGCTATTCACTGTCTCTCACCAACGTGATTCATGAGAAAAAAAATTCAGATTTTCTGTGACTTCATGATGCTATATAGAAAGCTTAGCAACAATTAATCCCAGTGCCAGGGGGAACAATTAATGCCCCTGCCCCCAACAAGAGTAGTAGAACTATATCAATAGAAGATGGTAGATTTAAAAGAAAGAAAAGCAATACACCCTCCATCCCTCCTAAAAAACTAGTGATTTCAGTCACGCACAGTATGTTGAAAATCATATGACTTTAACTGCAAAAAGATTAAACCGATAGCTTCATCAGACATTATAAGGGATAATGCTGTATGCAAGAAGGATGATAGTTATGAGATAGACACCCATGATGCCTATTTTGAGAGTCCACTATAATGCGCCTGTTTTAATTCTGCCTGTCAGATTCTAATTGTAGAAAGGAGAATTAAAGGGGCCTGAGGAATGGAAGGGTGAGGGGGAATAATCCATTTTGGTACTCGAGTGCACAGAGGATAGAGAACATGTCAGGCAGAAAAGTCTTGAAAACCTGAGACTTTATTCCTTGTCTGCTAGCACACACCTGGAACGTGACAAGCTTATGTGCTGCGACTCTTGTCTCAACCAGTAGAATTTGTGACTGTAGTTTGGTGACAGTCTTCATCTGCAAGTTACAGTACAATGAGCCCTTTTGGGGTTGATGAAGATAAGTTTTATTGTTCATAATTCATAGTTGTGATTCACTTTAAGACTTAGATCAGGATATTGGCATTCTGTTATCTTTTCTGAAATTCTAGAAGTTTGCTGACTGTTTCATTCTGCAAGTTTGGACCTACAGGAGCCTGAGTCTTTTCTTTGTCCTCTTTTCTTTGTCTCTCAGAATGAGCCTGGAGGCTCTGTGTCATCTCTTGAGGTCTGGTTGGCAGTTTCATCACCCTCTAATATCAAAAGGAAACTCCTCTGACCAGAGCATAGCTTTAGAGATACTTTCCCAGAAGAGGTGATGCTTTTATTAGTGGATAGATTTTTTCTCTTCTAATCTGTGTTTTCTCTGTTGAGGAGGAGCAAGAGGCCTTGGAAAGGGAAAATGACACCCAGGTTTGGATCACGTATATTAGGCATTGATGCAGTAAATTACAGCAGGTCTACTCCTACCTCTTGATGACTTCTGGATACTCCAAGTCTTTTACAGCTGTTAAGAGGATAAGCCTTGAAAGCAGCTTAACATCCTATTTTGGCAGCATGTTCCTGCAATATATACTTGCCGTACTATTGCTCCCAGTGGTTGCAGACCTACCTGAAGCATGGTATTGCCACAGAACAAATTGATGAACTCTCCCCCAAGAAGTAAGCTAAAAGAATTCATTACTGTAATTGAATCACAGTAGTGGGGATTTTTTAAGTATTGTTTTTGCAGCAACAGTGGCCCATGCTAAAACTTGCTTCACCCTCTGCACTAAATGAAGCAGTGAATCTTGGGCTGGGAATGGGAAGGAAGAATAATTAGACTGTGTCATAGTTGTATCTCAGTGCATGTACACGTAGGGCTGAATTACATAGGTGCATTCTTGCTTCTTGGTGAACACGGAGAATCACAATTAAAATAATAATAAAAAAAATCCACTACCTTGTATTTGTACTGAGTTCAGAATATGTTTACACTTGTTAAAAAATAGCTGATGTTCTAGGTTAATATGCTGGCTACACCTATTTCTGTGCCTATATTCTTCAATTGGTTAGAGATGCTTGCCTTAAGCCAGTTGTGCTTTGAGACAGTTAAGTAAGATGCTGGATAAATAAAATTTAGGTGGGCTTTTAATGTTTTAACATCTAATTCCTAAAGAACCTCTCCAATTTGATTCACACCTCAGTAGATCTCTAGCTAACCTATAGCAAGTATACCTGCTGTACTGCTGAGTTCTCCTGAGCTCCTGACAAGGCATTTCTTTTCTGAAGGGGTGATGATTTCAAGCAGGCTGGGCTGCTTAAGTGATGGGCAGATGGATGCAGGCTGTGGTGACTCCAGGCAGGAAAGTCCATTTCCTTTTGTGAAATGAGAATTATGACAGTCATTATGCAAATAAAAACATAAAAGTTTAAGGTCCCTGCAGCTCTCAGTTCACAGAAGAAGTTTATTAGGGAGTACGTCTGTCTGGCTTCCTTCATCTCCCACAAAGGACTACCAAGTTGTCTTTTGCTGGGTTTATGTTCTCAGTCTTTGGGAACACAGCTGCCTGCTGGCACTTGCTCTTGCTAGAGCAGCAGGGGTTTCTGAGAGGGGATTTTGACAAGCCTAATTGCTAGAAGTGTTGGGGCTGCCTGCTGCCTGAGATGGTCACAATATCCCTAGGCTTTTTTCTTTTGCTTTTCTTTTTTCTGCCTCCTTCCTTAAAAGAAGAGCCTCTCTCTTCTAAAAAAAAAAAAAAAAAGAAGTAATTGGAACTGTAATTTACAGTTCAACTGCTCATACATCACTATACTTATAATATAACTTTAAAATAAAATTACCTAAGAACTTTAATAAAAAATTGGCAATTTAGAGTCCAAAAACCTTTATGCCAGGTCTCTGACATCCTTCCTTGTAACTGCTAAGATTAGTGGAGTGGGAGCTGCTTGTAGGGAAGGGAGAGATGCTGACTCTTTTTTATCTTTCATCACACCATCTGCAGATAGCAGTATGCAAGAAAAATGCCTTGTCAGATAAGCCTAAAACTTATTTAACAGATTAGAATCTTTTCCAAAATAGCATATGTTAAATGCCAAACATGTCCGAATGGTTATGAGCAAAAAGTAATACCAGGCTAATGTGATAAGATAAAATAAACAGAACCATTTTTCAAGTTGTGCTCCAAAGAAATGTGGACTAAAACACTGCAAATAAGTAATTTAGGTTATTACTTTCTGTTCAGGGTTTGTAATATCAATGAAAAATTACGTTTCCTCTTTCTGTTGCTCTCCTGAGTTAAAAGCTGTTTTATCATATTATGTAGACCACACGTGATAGGCCAGCTAGAGCAACAGCTACAGGATGGAAAGAAACTGCATAGATGGTTTTTTACCCAAGGCACCAGAGAGAGGATCTTTTATTCAGTAAATAATCACAAAAGATTAATCCACATAGCTAAAATAGCTGTGATAGGGAAGAACACCTTGGCCTTTTCTGGGAGCTTTGCCTGCCACGATCTTCAAGGGAGAACTAGTGATGCTGCTATTTATTAAGCTTACCGATGCTCTTTGGAAGTACCTTTTGAACAATGAAGCTCTGCTGTTGGATTCTGTACAGCTTCTTGGTAGCTTTCTTGATTGTGCAAGTAGTGTTGGATGTTGTTCTGCACAGCAAATAAGAGGAGCTTTAGTTGAATGGAATCGGAACCTGTGCAGTGGCAAGTTAGTGAGATACTGTTGTAACACAAGATTTCAAAAATGTCTTTGTGATGGAAGTTAAAGCACTATGGTATAGTTAGTGAGAGGTATGCTTTGCCATTTTCATGTTGGGTTTTGGGTGGGCTTTTTCCTTCCTTCTCAAGCCAGCCTTATAGTACAGTACTTGGGAATATGTAATAAAGGTTCAGACACTGACCAGATGTTCTGGGTTAACTGCAGCAGGCAGGTAAGCACTGCCTAGCCACTTGTTCCCTCCCTCCACAGTGGAATGGAGAAAAGAATTGGAAGGGTAAAGTGAGTCAATAAAGGCTGTTTAACAGGGAAAGCAAAAGCTGTGTGTGCAAGCAGAGCAAAACAAGGAATTCATCCACTACTTCCCATTGTCAGGTGGGTGTTGAGCCACTTCCAGGAAGGCAGGGCTCCATCACATCACAGTTACTTGGGAAGATAAATGAATAACTCTGAATATCCCTTCCTTCTTCCCCCAGCTTTTATTGCTGAGCATGACACCATATGGTATGGAATATCCCTTTGGTCAGCTGGGGTCAGCTGTCCCGGCTGTGTCCCTTCCCAACTCCTTGTGCACCTCCAGCCCACTCTCTGGTGAGGCGGTGTGAGAAGCAGAAAAGGCCTTTATGCTGTGTAAGCACCGCTCAGCAATAACAAAAACATTTATATATTATCAACACTGTTTTCAGCACAAATCCAAAGCATAGCTGGTGCTATAAAGAAAATTAGTTCTATCCCAGATGAAACCAGTAAAACAGACAAGTGGACATCTCAGAGAAAGATTTAATCCATCCTGTATTACCAGGGAATAAGACGAGCCTGACCTGTCAAGTGTACAAACATGTTACATAAGGAGCCACATCCTGTAATTCAACAGATAACTAGGCTTGTCAGCACCAGTTGGCCTGTGTCCCACTGTGCCTGTTGAGAAGCTGTTTCAGACCCTCATGCCGTCAATGAGTGGGAGCTTTCTTCTAGTCACCGGCTTGATTTATTCAGAGCTTGTTCTTCTGCCAGCCTCTTTGTTTAGCTGAATTATGTCTTTCTTCCTGGTATGTGCATCCTGAATTATTTGCGGGGAAAGGTTCTGTTCCCTCTTGGCCTTTAGTGTGGTTAATCAAGCCAAGTTTCTTTAATTCATCTATATCAAGATAAATTCGAAAAAGATTAACATGTGTGACAGAATTACACACAGCATTCTAAATGCGATTATCCATCTAGCAGTCATATGGTCTTGGGAGATGTAGGTCTGCTAGAAAAGCTTTGCTAGATATATCCAAAGATTGTTTGCCTTTTGCATAACTGTATCACATTTTCCAGCACTGACATAAGAAAAGTAGGCAATTGCCTTGGGCACCACATTGCTGGGGCAATTTAATAGGCATGGCTGCCTGTTAATTTTGCCGGTTTTTTGGCTTACACTGTGAACAGCCTTGAGCTGAATGACTTGGTAATCAAGTAACATACATTGAACTTTTTTAAGGAGCTTGGATAGAAAAAACATTGTTAGCTCTTAAGCATGGTATTAAGTTCAGACTGATGTCTGTTCTTCCAGGCCACAAAATTGATATATTGGTTTTTTATATTAAGGTGTCTCTCGAGCTTGGATCAGAAGAGAATGCTTTTTTGCCTGCTTGGTGTGACAGTCATTTCAGATAGCATAACCAAATCTACATGAATAGATACATTGCATGAGATACTTGAATGTTACCAGATCAAACCCTCCGAGTTTGGGTGTCTTGCAACAAATCTAGGAGGAAATTATCAGACATTTTTTCCTCATATTTTCCACATTTTGCTGCTTTGCTGTAAAGTGCTGTTTTTCCTTAAGCTGTGAATGACGATTATTTTAGTATACTGTGAAATTTCTTATTTTTATAATTGTATAAGGAAATGCTTTTCTTTGTGTTAGGTGGACATTTATTTGCTGTGAAATAACATCACATTTAATTTCAGTCATAATGGTTTGCAAAGAATGACCTGGGAGTTCTGGTTTATAACAAGCTCTCCATGAGCCAGCAGTGTGCCCTCGTGACCAAGAAGGCCAAAGGTATCCTGGGGTGCATCAAGAAGACTGTGGTCAGCAGGTTGAGGGAGGTTATCGTCCCCCTCTGCTCTGCCCTGATGAGGCCACGTCTGGAATACTGTGTCCAGTTCTGGGCTACCCAGTTCAAGACAGACAGGGAACTACTGGAGGGAGTCCAACGGAGGGCTGTGAGGATGATGAAGGGCTGGAGCATCTCTCATATAAGGCAAGGCTGAGAGAGCTGGGTCTGTTTAGCCTGGAGAAGAGAAGACTGAGAGGGGATCTGATCAATATTTATAAATATCTAAAGGGCAGATGTCAAGACTGCCCTTGACATCTTGGGGGCCAGATTCTTCTCAGTGGTGCCCAGTGACAGGACAAGGGACAATGGGCCCTGGACTGGAACACAGGAAGTTCCATCTGAATATGAGGAAAAATTTCTTGACTTTGAGGGTGACCAAGTACTGGAACAGGCTACCCAGAGAGGTTGTGGAGTCTCCTTCTCTGGAGATATTCAAAACCCACCTGTATGTGATCATCTGCAACCTGCTCTAGATGATCCTGCTTTAGCAGTGGGGTTGGACTAGATGATCTCCAGAGGTCCCTTCCAACCCCTACCATCCTGTGATTCTGTTAGTGATTGACTATTGCAACTTAGCAAAGTGACAGGGAAGGGGCAACGTTAATAGAAAGGTAACTTTTGTAGAAAGGTCACTTATGGTATACTAAAATGGAAGAGGTTGGAGACCAGTCACAAAACCCACTCTCAAATAGTAATTACTGTAGTATCTGGTCTTCATCATTAAAGAACTGCACAAAATTATCCCATTTAGGTATTTGAGTTGTGCATATTTTTAGTACAGAGATTGATACAGGATGTAAATTGCAGTGAAAAATGCATTCTGCAGTGAAGGATATAAAGCAGCTATGAAATGTAAATCAAACAGCTAACAAACACACTTTTATTAAATGGAAGAAAGAAAACTCAAACAAGGTAAGTAAACACACTACTAGTACTTAATTCTTGAAGCATAACTGTGCCAATAATATTTTATCATGGTTTCTTTAGAGGAAGCAACTGCTAGGTCAGCTAGTTGCTTTTTCTTTTCTGTAGTAATTGGCACTCACTGTTCAAGGTTTTTGAAGTCTTGATGGGGGGTAAGGCTGCGTTTAAGCTGAGCTGGTTTATTGATCTCACCTGGTTCCGATTTTGCTGCTTCTTATGCTGCCAGCCCCACTACTTGCTGTTCTGTGCTACTCATTGCTCTGTTTCTCATACCTTTCACCATACTTCACACAACTTTCCTCCCTGCTTCTGTTCCCACTGCCTCTGCCTCATATCTCTTCTCTTGCTAGCTGTGCTTCATACTGCTTTTCTCCCTATTTTCTCATCTCATGTCTTTCTTCACTGTGCTAACCAACTTCAGCAGCTTTGCTCTTGTGGTGAATTGACCCCAGCCAGCAACTAACCAACCACCAACTCTTTGCTCATTCTGCAGCAGAATGGGGGAAAGAATTGAAAGAGTGACAAGAAAGACTCATGAATCAAGATAAAGACAGATTGAAAAGTGAAGGGGGAGAGGGAGTGTGGAGAAAGAGGAAAAAATAAATAGGAGGGGGGGATGTTCTGATCTGGGAAGGCTTGGGCTGGGAAGATTTGTTGTTATACCTGGAGTGAGATTAAGACACAAATGAGGTCAGATGCCACTAATTAAAGGAATTTATTGGTTACGTGCAAATGCAAGAGGAAGAGGGAGAGAGTGAAAGGAAAGTAGGGAATAAAAGAAGAAGGGAAAGGTTAATTGCAATAGCTACCACCATGGAGCTGCAGCATCCGTCTTCAAGTCCGGTGGGAGAACGTTCCGTCTGATGTTGGTCACTTTTGCGCTTTTGTTGGGTTGTGTTCTTCCTCTTTTTGAGGATTACTCAGCATATTTTAGGAACTGTTTTGCCAAACCACACCCACCACCCAGCGGTGGTGCACATGCTCGATACAGGGGGTACACAAAGGGGTCTCCAGGAGTCTTAGGTGGTCTTCAAGGGTCTTTGGGCCCCTCTGTCTTCCAGACCACAGGTCTGGGCACTGGTGCAAGGGCTAGGTCATATTTCTTAAACTTAGTTCCACACTCAGGTAGGAAACATCTGTTCATGTGGTCTGATGGTTACTCCGCTGCTTTAATAGTGGTGTTAGTTGGTGGCTTGACATTCCAGCAATGTTGAGACAGACATCCGACACAGTCTCTTACACTATTTTTAACACTGTCTCTTACAAGGGGTGCCCAAAAAAACAACCCTAAGTGATGCAGAAGTAGTCACCCATCACCAGCAAACACATGCCCAGACAGTCTGAACAATGGCTCCCAGTTATTGCTGAGTGTGATGTTACATGGTATGAAGCACACCTCTTTGGACGATTTAGTGAGCTGTCCCAGCTGTGTCCCCTTGCCCACCCTCAACCTATTTGGGGGATGGTGGAGAGGGACACAACTGTGTGATACAGAAGGCCATGATGCTGCACAAGCACCGTTTGAAAACAGATAAATCACTGATGCGTTATGAACACTTTTCTGGTCACAAGTCTAAAGCACAGCACCATATGGGCTATTTCTGTATCTCATACTTGACAAGAAGTCCTTATGTTAAAGCCAGAGCTTTTCTTTTTCCAAAATGTCTTGTTCTTCATTCTCTAGTCTTTGTATTGCAACACTGGAACATATTACCAAAAACTGCTGTTACCAGTTATCCCAGATATGTTTATACAGGCATTAGAACGGTATATTACTGTAAACACAAAACTTTCCTACTCTCTTTCTAATATAAATGCTTCTCAAACATCACACAACACATGCAAAGCAACTGTGCTTTAGACATGCTTATTGATCCTGTCCATTTGCCTTCCCTTTGCTTGTCCTGTTGTCACAAGTAGGCCCCTTTGCTTCTCAGCAATCTCTGCTCCAGGCTCCTTTGAAGTGAGGGGAGGTGTGGTGGAATTTTCTTGCACTTCAGTTCTCTGCCAACCGTCTTTCCTCCGGAAGGGAAATAATTTTTGTTTTAACTAAAGATTGGCCAGGATCTCCTTGAATAAGCATGAGGCTGAAAAACTTTGGAATGAGAGATGAAGTCTGCAAGGACTGCCTCAAAGGAAAAAAATCTCACAGGGAATAATTGCCATGAGAACTAATGTTCTTCGCCACAAGGCAGTTGGATGAGTATTACTGGAGGTGTCCTCTAATGGGCGTGCTCCAGGAGATGATTTTTCCTGTGAGTGAGCTGTCTGGCAGGCTTTGTAGTAGGTACAGCTGGCACAAAGCTTGAAACATTTTACTGCTTTTTCAGAAGAAAGAGGGAGAATCGGTGGAGACAGTAAGGTAGCTGAACGAAGAACAGAAACCGTTTATTGAGGTAACTCTGGTGGAGGTAGTTTAGGTATAGTTCTGCTTTAATTTCTTCACCTGTATCCTTTATAAACATTTGTAACTTTTATGCAATGTGGATTTTATAGGTGAATGCTTGTTGCATTTTATATTAGCCATTTTTAAGTTCCCAATTATTTCAGTAGCTGGGTAAAAGCAAGGTATTACCCATTTAAAGATATATCAGATCTCTGTAGGTCCTACCTGAAGGAATATAACAGGTGCTCCAGCTGACCACCATAGCTTCTACTGTGTGCGCCAGCTGAGGGCTCAGGGGCCAGAGGCAGCAGGAGTGTCTTCTAGTGGCTGATGTGACATCTCAGGGCTTTCTGACATTTGTCGAGACACAGGGAAATATGTTAAATCCTATGGGTTGTCGAAAGCTTAAAAGAGTCACAGGGCATTGCTGGATGTAAGAAATCACTTTTTCACTGTGTGCCTAGGGTTTTTGAGATACAAATACCAAAAAGTGTGGGGGACACACGTATTACAGCAGGAAGCACAGCTAAGTACTAAGGAATTCAGTGAATTCATTCCAAGTGAAGATCCGCTAGGGATGTACTCTGCAGCACGTTGTAAATATTCAGCATTATTTTTCATTTGACCTTCTGACACATTATACGTACTTTGAAATAAATGCACTGACTAATAGATTCTTATGCTAATGACTGCTACAGATTGTTGGCTTGCTGGTAACACATTACTACTTAAAAGGGAAAAGATTTTATTTTTTTCTCTCCCTAATGACATGCTGTGCAGGTTATATAAAAGAAAGGTTAAATTTAGAACTTTGAATTTAGATCACCTGTGTGTGTATTATGAGCAAAATATATTATCTGAATAAATACAAACATAGAGATGTAAAAAAATAAATAAATCACAGTTTATGAAAGGTCTTGGAGTAATAATGGTTACAGGCTAGATATTAAATACAAAAATTTGGGGATGAGATGCTTTGATCTTTTGCAGAAAGTCAGCCAGGATTAATCTCAAAGCCTTTTTTGGTGTTATGAGTTATAATTCCTGTGGAATAGGACTTTGTGTTACATGTCTACATTATTCTGGACTTTGAGGGTTGTCCATCACAGGCTGATCAATTGCCCCCGGTTTATGCACACCTGCCTTTTCTTTATTTTTATAGTTAGAAACAACTTAAAAGAACATTCCAAACCTTCATTCCAAAAATATTGTTTATAGTGTTTAATGTAACAAATTGAAATAATGTAATGTCTCAACTATTTTCTTGAGTTCTACTATACCCCACATACCCAACTAGCTTTGGGTTTTCTCAGCTCAGAGATCTGGACTACCTGTATAATTTTTTTTTTGTTGTAATTAAGAATAAGTAACATGCTAAAAATATACTGAAAACGTATTCACTTATAAGAAGTTATTGTACCTCTTATTATGCTTCCCTGCAACTATAGACTTCTTGGCATAATGTTCCACCTACATGTGGTGCTAATAAATATATATTCAGAGAGAGGAATTGTGATTTATGAGTCATTGGTAGGAGAAAACTCCAACTGGTTTACAGTAATGTACATCTTATCTTGCTTAATTGGAAATAGATAGTTTACATATTCATTCTTTTCATTTCTAAAACTAAGAAGAACCTTTTCACTGCATGTCAAGATGTACATTCCTTAGAATACAGTAGATAAACCACTATTCCTCAGAGATCTAATCCAACTGGTGACTCAGGAATAGTTACTCTAATTCTCCAGTATTCTACAGGGCAATTAAGTGCAAATGCTGTTGTCCCATGCCCTGATTTATCAGCCTGTTCACGATCAGTGCAGTGAAATGACAAGTATATTTCAGAAGGTCTTATATGACAGGGTGTCCTTGATTCTAGCAAGGGATAGGGACAAGTCCTGCTGCTTTCTGGTGTTTAAAGATATGTGGACTCTAAGCAAACTCAATGGCAAGTAGAATGATTTAAAATTCAAATGTTTAGAAGTCTTCATATTTTAATGGATATTTGTATACATAAGCCTTTGTAGACATAGAACACTGTCATTTAAGGGCCCATATACATAGCTGATTTACTTGAGGTCCAAATTTAAAGGAATTATATATTCTGGGAATCTGGGAAAAATCAAGGTCCATTACTACCAAAAATATTTATTATCTTTACTGAAAAGGTAGCTGATATTTTGAAAGGAGAACTGATAAACTTTACTGCAATCTTTTTCTGGTACCCTAAATCAATCACCTATACTTCTTCCACAGTGACTGAACAGGAATCAACTTGTCATTAAGTACTTTTGCCAAGTACTAGAAAAAACACATGTATGTTTCTTGTTTCCTTTCATGATTAGTGTATTAGACGTGTTGCGTGTAACAGCCTTTCTCTTTTTCCCCTGTCACTAGTGCCCAGAGCTGGAATCAGAATGGTGTCTTAGCACCTGAGGTCCATAGCGATCTTCTCTGTGCCAGTCTTCTGAACTCCCTCTGCCCATGAAAGAGCTGCTGTGGGAATGACCCCTGTGCTTGCAGTATGTAACAAATGTCAGGTTTAGAAATTGAGATGACTGAGAGACAAACTGATCAATTTGGGACACTTTATAGGGGTATATGATTTCAGCTGGACACCTCAGCTTAATGTGCTGTGCAGTGCAATCAGGTTGTCTTAGCTGTTAACATTTGAGAAAGGCTTATCCTTCACAGAGTCAGTCAGCAGGTTCACTGTGATCCTCAAGAAAAACTGCATTTGTATAAATTAAGCTTTTCATCACCCATCTGGCGGTATCTAGTACAGAATATAACATTTAGCCTTCAAATTAAAATGTATTGGGAGGAAGGGCTGAAGCAGTATAAACATAAGTGAAAGACAGATGAAAAAGAAAACAAGCACATGCTTCAGTGAGCTTTAAGAAACGCGCTATGTTCTAAAGGATATCTGAAACTGTGCTTTACCTTATCTAAAGAAAAGTTGTAGAAAACCTTGGACCACACTGATGTCTCTAATACTAACAGCCCTGCTAAACAGTACAAGTTGCTTAGAAACAACATGAAAATTAATGGTATGAAGGTTTTTTAACTGGTTATTGTAAAACTGTTTTCCACAGACTTTCTGGGTGGTAGGTGAAATCATTGTTACTTGAGACAGATCATGTATCAAAGCATTTAGCTTCAGCCTTGCTTGAGAAGGTAGGAGTGCTCTGCTGCGTCTCCCATTTTGCCACTCTTTGCCTGGAGCTATTGCCATCTTCCTTGCCTCACTGGCCAGAAAAGAAGAGAAAGAAAAGTAAAACAAAACAAAATGAAACACCTCTGCCACTGGCTTTTGCAGCCTCTCTTTCCATCTGATACCTCCTCTATAAGTGCATTACATTACTGTATGTGCTACAGGAATAGTCTCTGAATAGCTGTTTTAGGTATGGCAATGTGTATTTCACTTGGATTCCATTCCACACCCATATGAAAACTGTTAATCTACTATATTGATTGGTAACTTGCAGAAATGATCATACATTGGGTTGAAAAAGGAATGGAAATGCCTTTCATACTATTTAGAATATATTGGGGCTAACCTGAGAGTCCTTCAGCTATTTCTCTTCCTCTTTAGGAGTCAATCTGTAAGGGCACATTTGTGAACTAAAGTAGAAATGCAATTAATAAGAAAAAATAATTGAGGTTTTGTGTGTTTGTGTCACCATCTTTGCTCTTCTGGGACTATTCCTATGACTTTTCTACTAGACCACATTCTTATTTTGAGGAGCCTTGGTAGTAAATTTGTAATCGCGTACTGTAGTAAACCAGAGTTCCAACAATTTACGTTACCCAATGTATTGGGCCTGGCTGAGATGGAGTTAACTTCCCCCACATCAGCCCTCACAGCGCTGTGCTGTGTATCGGGAGCCAGCAAGGTGTTGGTGACACACCAGGGGTTTGGCTACTGCTGAGCAGCGCTGGCACAGCACCAAGGCTGTCCCTCCAGCATTCCCCCTCACCAGCAGGCTGGGGGTGGGCAGGACCTTGGGAGGGGGCACAGCCAGGACAGCTGGCCCAAACTGACCAAAGGGATGTTCCGTACCATAAGGCTTCTGCTCAGCAAGAAGAAACTGAGAGAAAAGAAGATGAAGTGGGATACATTCATTATTTACATTTGCCTTCTAGAGCAATTACTATGTGTACTGAAGCCCTGCTTTGCAGGAAGTGACTGGACATCATCTACTGATGGGAGGTAGAGAATAAATCTTTTGTTGGGGTTTTTTTTTGGTGTTTTGTTTGTTTATTTTTTTTTCTCCTTTGCCTCTTTTGCTTTATTAAACTACTTTCATCTTGACCTATGATTTTTTGTTCCATCTTATTTTTCTCCCCTCCCTGGCCTGCTGAGGAGAGGAGTGATAGAGCAGCTTGGTGGGCACCTGGCATCCAGTCAAGGTCAATCCACCACAGCCAAAATGAAGAAATTTCCAAAGAGTCTACACTAGATTCTCACTCAAATTCTGACATCCTCTATCCTTTTGTGACATGTGATTTTTAAGCAACCTTTGCTTCACTGAAGCAGGCTAGAGAAGTAAATCTAATATCTCCTGTACTCTGCTGAAGTGTGAAGAAAGCACAACAAATATTCTTGTTCAAAATATCCTCTTTCAGTAGTTATACCTCATGGATATTTTCATTTTTCCTCCCCAGACTTCACACAAGAAAAACTCTGTACAGTGCAGCTGAAGCTTCTTCCAGTCCTGTATCTTTTCCCAGACCTCTGGCTCAAGACAGATGCCTGGGTGAAATCGTCAGCATAAGGCAAGCATGGAATTATATTTCCACTGCAACTGAAGTCAGCAAAAAGCAATCTATGTGGTATAGGCACTGTCTGAGGAGGTCTTTTTTGAATGAAGTGTCTCTGTATTGAGAGATTGTATATGATAAACATGGTGCTGTTTGCTCCTTTTGAGAAGAGTAAGTTTAGGATAACATCTATGGGGAAAATACATCAGCCTTCGAACTACAGCTTCTTGTAGCAGAAGAAGAGGTGTTGGAAATTCTGAGTGCTTTAACTGCTTTTAATTTTTGATTGAAGTTTTCAGGCTGTCTTGCTTTTTCTGTTGCTCTAACTGTATTTTTTTCTTCAGAATATATCTTTTACTCTTGGTATTTATGTACTTCCTTTTGAAACAGTGTTCTCTGAAAGTCCTTTTTTGGTTACCGGTTCACTTCTTCCTGCTTGGTTAACAATTTTCCCCTCCCTGTCCCTCTCGTTCTTACCTTAAGCAACTCAGTGCACTGAAATATATGAATAAGTTTTTGTCCCTAAAATATGCACAGTTTTTATTAATCTTCTTTTCTAAATCCCATTTTTTTGTCTGTTTTATGCATATTCTAACTCATCTTTGCCTAATTTGGATTTTAAAATCTTCCAGGAAATGACTTTGTCCTTTTACAATCTCTTTCAAGGACCATGCAAAGTTAATAGGTTGTATGAATGTTTAATAATAATAATAATTACTATATTCATGGAGATGTGTTTTTTATAATAATGAAAGTTCTGCAGCTCTGTGAATATTCTGTGATATTTCTGTTTTAAATGTTGACATTCAGGATCAAACTTTCTGAAATAATATACTTTTTTCCCCATTTATCTGTATGACCAATATGGTGTCTAAATACATGTTAGGCATTGATTTTACTGTGCAACATGTGCAGGCAAACTCCTAAATTTGTGTGGTTGCTACCTGCATAAATCTTGCTGAAACCCCTGTAAACAGAAAGGTTTGTATGTGCATTGCAGGAGCCTGCAAATCAAGCATATAAGTACCTGTCTACCCAGGAGTTTTCTTGCAAAATTACAGATACAGAAACGGAGATTTGGATTAATCTGGCATGCTGCAACAGGGCTATAAACATGGAAGTCATACAGCTGCTCTCTGAAGTGGGCACAATTTTTGCTTCTATCAAACTGTGTGTTGCCTACAAGCAATGTCAGACTAACCGGCTTTGTTAACAAGTTTAATCTATTAAAAACCATAATATTTATTGACAAGTTTAATATGACTCAATTGAAAAATAATTTTTCAGCCCACTAACTGGCTAGTTTGGGGAATTTGGGAAGCATCACCTGTCCCTTCACCTTCCCATCGGTCAGGCATCCAAAACACAAGAACTTCCAGCTTCCCACAGTAGGCTGAGGGAGCCAGACCATAACTGACTGTGTTTTTAAAGCTTTGATGTCGCTATCTTCTAAATGGCCAGCTGTGACAAATACTTGACTCTGGGATCATTGGCTTCCAACCAGCTCATGAGGTAGTTGAATTTGTTACTGTGTGAGCTAGCTGAAAAAAATACCTTTCTGTTGAGATTTGTTGTTAGAAAAATTCATAGAATTGTTTCACATCTGCTTTCACGAAAAGTCAGATTTATGTAGATGAAAGCACACACAGTAAGTACTAACAGAAAGTTGGGATGCAGGAGAGAGTGTAAACTGAAGAAGACGTGTTGTGCAGACTTGTAAAGATTATTTAAGGAAGACGTTTTAACAGATTCTGAGCAAGTCATACTTCACACTTGCAGGTGCACTGGCAGTCAGATTTTATGTTTATTGTCTGCTGCAAGCAGTTGTGCCATTACCAGTAACTCACTGTTTCTGGTGTATAGCTCAGCCTCTTCAGTTTTGTCAGTGATCTTGAGCTGTGTTTAGCAATAGCGTATGTAACACTTTTTGTGTAGTTTTTGGCTTTCTCAGTCTATCAAGAATCTGTTGGCCCTGTCATTAGTATTTGGGGGTGGAGGAGGAAGCAGGTTGCCTATGTTATCATTTAAATGTACTTCTGCTTATACTGCTGATTTTCACTTTTTATCTACCTCTATTTCTCTTGCAAGAGCCCTTCTATGTTAAATAGCCCAGTGTTGAAGGAGCAGCCTTATACTTTTTACAAGTTTCTATGTTGTTTTCCTTTATACCTATTTTAAATATATATTTTGTAGTTTTTTAAACAATATTTTATATAAATAACACAAGTGATACGTATGTGCTTTATAAACATGTACGCTCGCATACCCACACATATATGTTTTTACACAGACTTACTGTTGTCTAACTGCAGCCCCCTCCCCGTTAGAGGCTATTGTTAGTGTCAGGCATTTCTTTAAAGAAACCCATTTTATAAAGTTGTCAGGAAGATGAAGATAGCATTTTAATTGTTCTTGCTTAAATGGTTTAAACTCAACTACAACGTTCACCGTAAAGAAACTGAGGTACAGGGTTATGCTTCAACACTGATAACGTATCTTCTGTGTTTGCTTCCTCCTGCTGTCTTAACCCTTTTAAGATAGGGCTTTGATTACATGTCGCAAATCATAAGCGCTAACCTCCT
Organism: Psophia crepitans; assembly: GCA_013399095.1. NCBI lineage: Eukaryota > Metazoa > Chordata > Aves > Gruiformes > Psophiidae > Psophia > Psophia crepitans. The sequence continues at coordinate 69,262 of VWZZ01000095.1, forward strand.
TCCTTTTCACATTTGTTCATGTTAGCCACCATTGTTTGTAATTTAGATTTTTCTGTTAATCCTGAGTACTCTTTTGATACCTCTTCTTCATTTACCACTCCTCCTAGTGTTGTCTGTGTAAATCACTGTGCCGTTCTGTTCTGCTGTTCCCTGTTTGAGAATGAAACCCTGACACCAGGGAAATCAGCAGCAAAGTACATCACCTTCACTAAGTCCAGAATTTCTTCCTACCAGTTCTGTATCCTTCCACCCCTTGATTTCACACATGGTGTCCTTACATCAGGAATTTAAAGTGGAACATTTATTGTCTGACTTCTGCTATCTGATTCTGTAAAAACTTGCATAGAAGTTGGATCAAATTTTATCATACCACTGAAGTCAAGATAAATAACAGTCCTTTCCAGAAAGAGAAGCCAGCACAGGTGACTCATCTTTATGTTAACCAAGGCTTGAATGATGTTGGGCAACATCAACACAAATGTCTGCAGACCCCAGCTAGCAAAGTTCACTTGCTAATTGTTTTTGTCGTGCTGTGATGTCAAGACCCAATTGTAAGTATATATACTCTTTTTTTTTTTTTCCATTCTGGTGCTTGGTGTTTTAGACAGCTACTGAGGAATATAAAGCCAGTATATGAGCATAGCTTGAAAAAGAAATTTATCATATTTTATCAGTAAAAATTATTGCATCCTTTTTTGTGTAAGCTCCTGAGAATTGTGCCATATTTTTAAATGGTGTGGAAGCAGTTTCCTCTTTTTATGAACAGAGGGTTTTGAGTAGATATTTTCATAGTAAGCTGAAAATAGGACATTGAGCTTCTTTAGAAAAGGATCAAGATATTCTTGATTACTAATTAACATCCGTGGTTTGGTAAGATTATTTTTTTTTTCAAAGAGAAGCTACTTATTTCAATGAAACTTAGTTTTTGGAACACAATGCTACTCAACATAAGTGAGAATGGACAAAAGAGTGTCAGAGTCTGGCCCATAATTACTATTTCCAATTAAGAAAAACAAGCCTTTTACTGGCAGCTTTGGAAAAAAAACCAAAACAAAACACAACTTTTCAATATCATGTACTATTTTGTTGTTATATTTCCTGGTATGTCATCATGTATCACTTTAGAGATATGTTTCCCTAAATTTCTTATATGATTTTGGCCAAGTTGTTGTTTTTTTTTAATATAGTTTTCTTGTGACTTCCTCACATATTACCAAATTTTAAAAAAAAATAATTTTGCTATCAGCCTTCTGTAGGGAATCCCGTTCGGAAGATCTCGCGTTGTACGGTGAGCTTAGGCACACCCCTATGACCTGCACAGAGCCCCACAGTGGCCACACCCCATAAAGGGAGTATATAAACCTGTGACGCAGTTTAATAAACGCCATTTTGCTCATCCATCATATTGATGTCGTGATCACTTGGCCCCGAGGGTGAGGTGTTTCCTCGGACTCCAGGACCAGTAGTTGAAGTCCCCCGTTGCAGCTCCAAGAACACGGAAAGCAACACCTTCTATGTATCATAATAATACCAGAACTTTAGTGCTTCTTTATTATTGCTATCCCTTGCTATTCCTTCTCTTTAGCATTGAAAAGAGAAAGTTATATCAATTGAATTAATTAGATGTTCTTTGTAGTTAATGGAATGATGAAAGGTATAAGAAGGTGTAAAAATAAGGTATACTGTCATGAATTGTAACTAATAGTTCTGAGAGGGTTTTGTATACAGGTGGATTTCTCATTCCTCATGTTTTCAACCTGAAGAGAGAGAGAATACATGTATTTATTGTATGTATAAGTGTGCGTGCTAGATGTCTGCATCCGCCTATCTGTTGATCTGGCTGCTTTGTTTGCATTCTGCTTTCCGCAGCCCAGGACACCTGCACTAACCACCTGCACTTTGCAGGCATCTAATAACTTATAATGATAGTCTGTTGAAGACTTAATTACCTGTATGTAGTTGCTCTTTCTCAAACTGTTTCAGGCTGTAATTACTTGAAACTTAAATCACAGCAGTGTTTGCTTGTGTGTGTGTGTGTGCACACGTACACTCTCATGTAGGGGGATTCAACCTAGAGTGACGTAATGATTAGCAACTAGGTGTGATTCTTGTCTAGCTCAGTAGCTGTTCAAAATAGCTATAGCAGAAGTGTGACATGAATTAAAATTTACTCTCTTGACTGCTAATATCTGCTTTATCTGCTAAATCATGCTATTCAGCTGCATCCATTAAGAAGTTGATTTTCTTAAATATTCTCTAACCGAATGAATTGTCTAATTTTCCACAGAAAACATTCATGCTAGAATTACTTAAAAATAGGTATTCAAATATATGCCCATTGTAATATCTTATTTATGACAAAATCCAAAATATCAGAATCTTGCCACTTTTGGGTGGGGAAAAAAGAGAATTAAGCAGCTGGTGGCTGGCAGTAAGAGAATTATCTCTCTGTGTTTATGGAATTATTAGATGAATTCCATCAAGCAGTCATTGAGATTGAAAGGGACATCTAGGGATCACCTAGTCACTATAGTCACTTAAGACTATTTCTTGTCAGGTTTTGAATATCTTAAAAGGAAAAAGACTGCATATCTACCTTCTTATGCTTGACCACTTCGCTGTTTAAAAAAAAATTAAAGTGTAGCTGAATTTTTTTTTAACTTTTAACTGAAATTTCCTATACTTCAATTTGTACACATTGCTGCTGCTTCTGTTAGGCACCACTGAGAAACTATGCTCTGTCATTTTTATTTTTTCATCAGGTATTTATACACATTGATAAGATTCCTTTGAGTCTTTACTTCTTCAGACTGGAGTCCCAGCTCTCTCAGCCTTTCTTCATATGAAAGACACGTGAGTGCCTTAATCATCTGTGTTGGCCCTTTGCTGCACTTACTCCAGTAAATCCATGTCTCTCTTGTATTGGAAAGCCTAGACTTGGATGTGACACTTAAGATGTGTCTTCCAAGAGCTGAGCAGAGAGAAAGGATCACCTCCCCTAACCTGCTGGCAATACTCCTGCTATTGCAGCTAAGAATGGATGCTGTAAACTGTTGTTGCTATAAGAGTGTATTGCTGGCTCATGTTTATCTGTGTCCACCAGGACCCCGAGGACCTTTTCTGCAACGTTGCCTTCCAGCCAGTCAGCCCTAGCCTGCAGGAGTGTGTAGAATTATTCCTCCTCAGGTGCTGGTTATTCCCGCTCCAGGACTTTGTGCTTCTCTTTGTTGAACTCTGTGAGGTTCCCATCAGCCCATTTCTCCAACCTGTCAAGGTCCCTCTGAATGGCAGCACAACCACCTGGTGCATTGATTACCCTTCCCAGTTTTATATCATCTGCAAACTTGCTGGGAGTGCCCTGTGCCCAATCTTCCAGGTCATTATAACAAGGTTAAACAGTATTGGATGACATATTGATGCCTAGTGTATACCACTAGTGACTGGCTTTCAGCTCAACTGTATACCATTGATCACAACCCTTTGAGCCCAGCAGCTCAGCCAGCTTTTGATTCTCCTCACTCACTGTCCATTTATCAGGTTGGTACTTTATCAGTTTGTCTGTGAGGAGGAGATTGAGCTGAAAGTTTTGCTAAAATCAAGATGAGCAATACCCACTGCTCTCCCCTATTCCACTGATCCACCTCTGTCATCAAAGAAGGTTATCACATTGGTTAAGCGTGTTTTCCACATTGTAAAACCGTGCTGACTATTCACAGTCTCTTCCTGTACTGTAATACTGGAAGCCATTTCCAGGCACGCTACTTGTTCCATTACCTTTACAAGGATGGAGGTGAGACTGGCTGGCTGGTGGTTGCCTGAATTCTGGTTTTGCCCTTTTGGAGATAGCAGTGACATTTACTTTCTCCCAGTCCTCATCTATCTCCCCCAGTTGTTATAACCTTTGCAACACAACTGAGTGGCATCACAGTGACATCAGCCAACTCGCTCAGCAGTAGTGGGTACCTCCCATCAGGTCTCACAGTCCTTTCTATGTTTAATATGTTTAAATGTACCCTTGCTGGATACTGTTTCCCTGAGGATAAACCTTCTTTGCTTCAGACTCTCCCACAGGTCCCACGCGCCTGGAATTCCTGGAGGTGGATCTTACTGCTACAGGCTGAGGTGAAGAAGGCATTGAGTACCTCAGCCTTTTCCATGTCCTTTGTCACCAAGTGCCCTGCTTCATTCAGCAGTGGGCTGAATGTGTTTTCTCTGATGATGTATCCATAGGTGCCTTTCTTGTTGCCCTTCATGTTGCTAGACCAAGTCAGGTCCATGTGGGCTTTGGCTTTTCTAACCCCATCCCTGCAAGCTCAGACAGCATCATTATATTTCTTCTGGGTTACCTTACCGTGCTTTCATGTCTCGTATGCTTCCTTTCCATGTTTGGTCTTTGTCGGGAGTTCCTTATTCATCCCATATTTACTTGAGAGATAAGTATCTGCAGATAGGTATTTTTGACTCCTTTTTTTTTGTCAATTGTGTGAAGCTCACTGCTTGTATCTACTCTGGTTCTACAGTCTACTTTAATGCTGTCTTTGACTAAAACAGAGCTGTGCTTCTCCCATCTACCCATACTTTGCTCATCACGAATACCTGTGGCAGCCTAAAGGATTAGCCATGCTTTATATGTTTGGACTCCTGGGCAGACTCTTATCATGCATGCAGTGTTAAAAAAAAGGAGTTCAAAGTGGTTATTTTTAAGAATTTTCTACATATTTAATCATTCATGTCAGTATAATTCATTGAACTGCCAGCCTATGAAGTAAATTTTTGGAGTTTTGTTACGTTTTACCTAGTTCCTTAGGTGCTGTCCATCCCCCAGGCTTTACAAAGCAGATCAGCATCATTCTCCTACTTCATGGAGAGCTTCAGAATGCTCCAAGGTGTGTGTATGTGTGTAAATGAGTTAGCATTGTAATCATGAGCAGTATACCAGTTTTGCTGAGACATAGTCTAGATCCAGTTAATCAGTCCATAAGTTGTTTATAGAAAGAGTAAATACAAGACCCAACTGTGATAGTTACTTGCCCATTGTCTTGTGGTCAGCACAGTGCAGGCGCTACAGTAGTGATTGGTGTTGATATCTGAATTTTAGCTTTGAAAGTCAGGGATGTGCCATCTCATCCTACAGCTGCTGTAATTACCTTTATTGCACATGGGACACATACACAACCTGGAAAATGTTTTTCATTTCGACTTGCTGGACCAAGAGAGAGGGGTTGCAATGTTTGGGTTTTTCTCCCCTTATGATTTGATACAAAGACAGCATCAGGATTTTACAAAATAGTTCAGAATATGCTATCATATAAGTTGAGCTGTTGGAGTTGTTGCCGTAGTCTGACTTCCATGAAGACGATATGGTTTCAGAACATTTCTGGATGTAAGATTTCCCTGGATAGTGGTTAATAGAGTATTCCCCCATTTTCTGATGATTTTACCTGTGTATAACTATAAAAATATGCCCCTTAAAACCACATACAGATTGATAATGAAGACTGCAACATTTCTTTCTAGTTGGAACTATGGCTAAACCCCAAAAGGAGAATTTGACAATACTTAATAAGTGGTGTAATGTTGCATATCCCATTTATTCATGGAACGATACATCTGATGCTTGCTTACATCTAAACTGAAATGAAAATCCATTTTTGCAAATATTTTATTATATCCGTTTATTACATGTTGGTAAAACAGATTTATTGCCATGGAAACAAGATTCATTTTTTAATAAGCCACAGCACAGGACTAATTTAGAGTAATATGATAAAAATAATTAAGGAAGAGGGGACTTGATGCAATATACTCAGCAGGAATACCTGTGTGCTTCTTACTAGTTTGCAAAGCCTTTGGTATGAGGTGGCTAACTTGATAGTCCAGGTGTTGTGAATTGTGTTTGTCATGCTGTGCATCTTCAGGAGTTGAACCGTTTGCCCGTGTCACTGAAGCAACAGAGATGGATTTTTCTCATTAACTGAATCCCAGTAATGTAATCATTGTAGATTTTTGAAATGGATCTGTATATTTGATGTGTATTACTCATTCCACCTAAGAAAAGCTTTTAGCTAATCATATTTTAATGACCTAGGAGACTTCAAAGGAACTATAATTAATATTCAGAAAGTAGTCTTTATTTTCTTCTGCAGTTTGCAGTTTAATTAAAGGGAACAGACTTAAAACCAAAACACTAAATTTGGTTAAACATTAAAAAAAAAAGTTTGTTTTCAATTGAAATCTCTTAGTGGAGCAAGTTATTTCAATAAAAAGAAAGTAATTGTTTCTAAAAATTGAATGAAGCCCTAGTCACTAAAACATTTTCGCTTCTGAAAATTTTGTGTTTTTTTCCTCAGTTCTAGTGTGTTTAAGTTAAAGGATTAGGAAAGTCATATTAATTTTCAGTCAGTTTGTAAGGAAATAATGTATGATAATTCAGAGTTTAATAGAGAATTAATTTTATTCACATGGGTTTTTCTTGGGGTTGTGAAAAATGCTCTTCATATATAGTTTATACTCTAAATACATATTAACAGAGTAGCTGTTGCTTGCATTACTGTGGGTTTCTACCACTATATTGGAGCACATCTGCATGTTACAGAATCACAGAATCACAGAATCACAAGGGTTGGAAGGGACCTCGAAAGATCATCTAGTCCAACCCCCCCTGCCAAGGCAGGGCCACCTAGAGCACATCACTCAGGAACACGTCCAGTCGGGTTTTGAATGTCTCCAGAGAAGGAGACTCCACAACCTCTCTGGGCAGCCTGTTCCAGTGCTCTGTCACCCTCACAGTAAAAAAGTTTTTCCTCACATTAACCCGAAACCTCCTGTGCTCCAATTTGCACCCGTTGCCCCTTGTCCTATCGCTTAGTGAGGCCGAGAAGAGCCTGGCTCCATCTTCCCAACACTCACCCTTAACATATTTATAAACATTGATGAGGTCACCCCTCAGCCTCCTCTTCTCCAAGCTAAAGAGACCCAGCTCCCTCAGCCTTTCCTCA
>VWZZ01000095.1:76842-107974 GCA_013399095.1 Psophia crepitans
CACATCTACCGCCCTTCCATCATCCATCCACCTGGTTACATCCTCATAGAAGGCTATCAGGTTGGTCAAGCATGACTTTCCCTTGGTAAAGCCATGCTGACTGTTCCCAATAACCTTCTTATCCTTGATGTGCCTGGAGACAGTGCCAAGGACAAGTTTTTCCATCACCTTTCTCGGGATGGAGGTGAGGCTGACCGGTCTGTAGTTACCCGGGTCCTCCTTCTTGCCCTTTTTGTAGACTGGAGTGACATTAGCCTTCCTCCAGTCCTCAGGCACCTCTCCTGTCTCCCATGACTTACTATAGATGATGGAGAGCGGCTTGGCAATGACCTCCGCCAGCTCCCTCAGCACTCGCAGGTGCATCCCATCAGGGCCCATGGACTTGCGGATGTCTAGCTTGGCTAACTGCTCCCTAACCCAGTCCTCATCAACCCAGGTATGTTACCATACAATATAATAGAGATATCCAACCTGTGGTCTCTTGACATTGAACTGTGTCTGTAATTGGAAGTTAACAGCAGCATTATGTTGTGCCTTAGTTAATTAACCATGAGTGGCAGGTATAACTAGCCCAAGACTGGCACCAGGCCAATGGAATTATGTTGCTATAGGAAGCAGAGGTAGTATTTTTCCAGTTCACTGTACCATGTAGACTTCACCAGCCTGAATTAGTTTTAGCATGGGGTTTATCTGTGTTCCACCGTGCAACACAAAAATGATTAAGAGGGTAGTTTAATGCTGAATATATTGAATACTCAACTTAGTGGAGTTAGAGTGATGATCTGACTTTATCTAATGTGCATCTAAAACATGACAACTCTTAGATTCCTAGTATACGTTTATATAATTTCAAATTTTTCAAGATATAGAAGGACTCAGAAAAATTCCACTCAATATCTGGTCTCATTTCTGACTATGATATTATTTTCACCTAAGAATAAAATATCAGGAGGGAATGTGTTTTAGTTAATCCTAAATTACTGAGGGCTCTGATTCTAACAGTCCTTCCCCCAAAGCAAGCAGTCTTCACCAAGGAAGAAGCATCATTAAGAGAACATAACAACTTTTTAAAGAAAAAAAATAAGTGGGGTTTTTTTGTTTTGGTTTTTTTTTTGAGGTTTTTTGTTGGTTGGTTGGTTGGTTTGTTTGTTTGTTTGTTTGTTTAACAGCACATGGTACCTCATGACTCAGAGTTCATTTTGGAGGACTCAGCCAAGGAAGGGTAACTTCCAGTTACACTGTTTCAGAGTTACCATTAGAATAATTTGGGTGATTTTTCCTTCTCTTGGAAAAATTTGTATAGAAAGCTCATTTAAGACTGCTGATCAGATATGCTCAGGTGCTGGCGTGAATGTGGGTTATACAGTAATGTATGTTTTGAGAAAAATATATTTTGTCTATCAAACAATAAACACATCATGTCTTTTTAAAAGAAAATATAAAGCTATAGATGAGGTACATTATACATGAACAGTACTCTACAGTAATTCAGAAATATATGAAGACGTTTAATTTGCATCTCACTCATTTAATGCAAATGGGAAAGAGACAAAGTGATTCATATATATATATCTCTTATCAGTTTAACTGTGTTGAAGTAACAGATATCAAAATAGGCACATGCAGTTGTAGACACACTCAGACTAGTGGTTGCTATAAGCTGAATAAACCCTACACTATTCCTTGTAGCATTAAATGGTTGGATTTTTAATTAACTCCTCATATCCCATACTCAGGATGACTTTCCTGCTTATAAAATGTCAGACCTTATAGAAGCCTGTAATCAGCTGCAGGGTAATTGAATGCAGCAGAAATGGTGTTTGTCAACTCAGGGAGGGCTCAACTGCTTTTTTTCCGGTCTCCTCCTCATTTTTCTCAATGTCAAAAAAAAAAAAAGTCTGGCTTTTATGCCTCATGTAGATATGCAGAGATTGCAAATCAATGTTATAGAATACAGCAACAGTAAAGTATCATAACAGCTAATAGATCTATTATGAAGCTGGGCAATTAATTTACGCTTGATAATATACATGAAATTACATGCTCTGAAAATACAGATACAAATGCTTGACCCAGGTCAATTGTGACAAGTATAATTTCCAAATGTCCTGATCTATAATTCTGAAGCTACATTTCTACATTTATTTTTCATTGTTTCCTTATTAGTTACTAATGGCTTAGATTCTATGTACTTTGGTTTACTGTCATATGACAGTTTCCAAAGAAAACTGCGGCTTAGCTACACAGGCAATCAGTGCTAATACATGGGGCAACACTGGAGCATCCCATCCTTTGGCTGCTGCCCCCACTGTTCCATCTAAAGCTGACTCTGACCCAGAAATTTCAGCATTTTACTCCATAAAGTATTCCACTCTGAGACAGTATCTGGGTGTAGAAAAGTTTGCTATTGGAACAGCTAAATAGAATTATCAGTCCTAAACAATAACCCTGCTTCTCAATTTGACTGAACAACTCCTTTCTGAACCCAGATTTTCCAAGGAAAGTTTTCATTCTGATTTTCTTTAAGCATTAAGCTGGTCCTCTAAGTTCTGAGTAGGGGAGATACTGCACTAATAAGTATACATATGTGTGATTTAGTGTTAGCTCTCACATATTTGCTTCTCCATATATGCCCATGTTTTCAGTTGGAAGGCAGTGACAAGTACTTTAAAAGACTTGTGTCGTGGTTCGGCCGCAGCCGAGCCCCCCGCAGCCACTCCCTCACTGCCCCAGCAGCAAAACAAGAGGCAGAATGAGAAGAGCAAAGGGCAAACCGCCTTGAGTTGAGATAACGGCCGTTTATGGGCCGAGAAAGGGAGAGGGAAACAACAATAGGGCTGCAGTAGTTATCCCGGGATGTAAACAGGCGCGATGACAAACGGAGCACTTTACCGATCCACGACAAACGGATGGACCAGCCACTCAGCCCCCAGCCAGCCCCTCCCGGCCAGCCCCTTTTATAGGGACATGAGGGCACATGGTATGGAATAGCCCAGGCCAGCTCAGCTCACCTGACCCGGCTCCTTCTGAAAATTAACCCTATGCTGGCCAAAGTCGGGATATCTTGCTCAAAGAACTTAGTTACAGATTATTTCAGACTTGAATTTAATTTAAAGGATCTTCCTCAACCTTATGTACTATAGATAATGTGCTATCTACATGAATCATGTAAGGTTTGAGTTGAAACATTCTATTTCAGTTAGCCTCTCTGAACACCAGAGATACTTGCCATGGCACTGGCAAGTTGACACAATAAATCTTGGAGTCCAGAGCCCTTGGGGAACAGCAGTGAGAGCTCAGGTGAGATGTCCCAGGACTTCTCAAATGAAACTAAATGCTTTCAGTACCTAGACAATTGAGCCCTCTCTATGTAGTGTCATGGCTGTTCACCAGAAGTTTCTCACAATAGAAAAATATGGCTTGGAGTTCCCCACTTAGGCTAAATTTCCCTTTTCCTTCTAGTGTTTTTGAACACTGAGTTCTTCTCGAAAAAACAAAATGATGCTATAAAAAATAAGCAATTATTTAGAAAAAAAAAATAAGGAGAAAAGGAAGAAACCTGCAGTTGTTAGGAAATCTGACATTTACCCACAAATAGGTAGAGACAGTGTTCATAATGTATTTTGCACTCAGGGAACATGAATCCAAAGGTTTCCAGTCCATGCAGGTTCCTGATAATCCATTAGAGGTATCAAAACTAGATCTATGACTGAGTTTTTAATGAAGACTAATCGCTGTTAAAAGCACCACCTGTGTCTTCATTGATGTTATTCCAAATCTAGGAGTGAGAAAAATTTTGCTTTCAACTATCCCACAAGGTAATTAAACTATTATTAGACGCATTTAATGGCTTCCAGTTGCCAGGATGGTTGAAATATTTTATTAACTTAGTTGCCTAGTGTCCTGGTGTCAGCTGAGAGAGAGTTAATTTTTGTCACAGCAGCCAGTATGGGGCTGTGTTTGGGTTTGTGCTGGAAGCAGCGCTGATAGTGCAGAGATGGTTTTGCTGTTGCTGAGCGATGTTCACACAGAGCCAAGGCCTCTGCTGCTTCTCGCACCGCCCCGCCGGCGGGATGGCTGGGGGTGTGCGGGGAGTTGGGAGGGGACAGACAGGGCAGCTGACCCCAACTGACCAAAGGGATATTCCATACCATATGGCGTCATGCTCGGTTTATAAGGGGCTTGGGGGAAGACGAAGGGGGCGCAGCGGTGTTTGGAGTGATGGCATTTGTCCTCCCAAGTCACCATTACGCGTGATGGAGCCCTGCTGTCCTGGGGATGGCTGAACCCCTGCCTGCCGTGGGCAGTGGGGAATGAATTCCTTGTTTTGCTTTGCTTGTGCACATGGCTTTTGCTTCACTGATTAAACTCTTATGTCTGAACCCACAAGTTTTCTCACTTTCCCTTTTCTGATTCCCTCCCCCTTTCCGATGAGGGAAGTGAGCGAGCGTCTGCGTGGTGCTCAGCTGCCGGCTGGGGTAAAACCACGACACTTAGCTAGTTTGTATGCTCCCAAAATCACTCTTGGACATTATCTATTTGAGCATTCAGTTGCCAATGGTATGCAGTAGTGATGCATCAAGAAGACCGTGGCCAGCAGGTCGGGGGAGGTTATCCTCCCCCTCTGCTCTGCACTGGTGAGGCCACGTCTGGAGTACTGTGCCCAGCTCTGGGCTCCCCAGCTCAAGACAGACAGGGAACTACTGGAAAGAGTCCAACAAAAGGCAACGAGGATGATTAGGAAATCAGAACATCTCTTATACAAGGCAAGGCTGAGAGCTGGGTCTGTATAGTCTGGAGAAGACTGAGAGGGCATCTGGTCAATACTTATAAATATCAAAAGGGCATGTTTCAAGAGGAAAGGTCTGTTGGTTGTGCCCAGTGACAGGCCAAGGGGCAATGGGCACAAACAAGAACACAAGAAGTTCCATCTGAATATGAGGAAAGACTTCTTCACTTTGAGGGTGACAGAGCACTGGAACCTGGCTGCCCAGAGAGACTCTGGAGTCTCCTTCTCTGGAGATATTCAAAACCCACCTGAATGCGATCATCTGCAACTTGCTCTAGGTGATCCTGCTCTAGCAGGGGGGTTGGATTATCTGGTCTCCTGAGGTCCCTTCCAACCCCTACCCTTCTGTGAATCTGTAAATCTGTCCTCATTCAGATCAGGAAAATTCAGAATATAGTGTTTGTTTTGTGCTGACTACAGCATTACACATGTTATTACAGTGTTATTACAGAGTGCTATTACAGCTACATATTCTATGGATTTAATTTCTAAAGGACATATAGTAGTGTCTCAAGCAACCTTTTGTGCTTTTCAAATGAGCTATACTAACTTCAGGTAGCTTTCAGTGTAGCATACTCTACCTCAAGTAAATAGTTGCATATAATCCCAAATAGGTATAGTGCTGCTTAGGTTACAGCCAGTAATCGGAGGCACATTAGTCCTTTGCAGAACTTACAGAGAAATTTGGGAGTTACTGCAGATGTAGGAATCGTATCTAGGAAATTACATATGTAACTAAGTTACTTGTCTTGAAGTATCTCTTTTTTTTTTTTTGAGTGTGTGTAGTTTTCTTACAACTACCTTGGTGAGAAACAATTTTTCAGTGAGAAAAGCATACTGGATTTCTTATTTAAAAAAAAAATGGTTTAAACTGATTTTTTTTTAAATTACATGTTATATAATTTTGAATTATGTTGTCTTAATTACTGGAAGTCCTGTTCACATGTGGCACAGAAGACTCATATATGACATAGGAGACTCACAATTTTGAATGAGGAAATGAATAATCTTATAATTAATTACACCATGTTACCTAGTTCTTCTTTTCATACCTGAAGTAATTCTTTTAGCTTCTTTCTTTCCATTTACTTTTCATACACAGTTAGAATCAGATTATGCCATCAGAATGCCACTAGAATGTGTCACAGCTAGAAGCATGTTACAGTATGCCCTACAACTCTGGCTGTATGTACAATTCTTGCTGTACATACAGATGCTGGAGAGCAGCCACACTGAAACAGATCTGGGGGTCTTGGTTGACATCAAGATGAACACGAGCCAACGGTGTGCCCGGGCAGCCGGGATGGCCAACCGTATCTTGGAGTACATCAAGCGTGGCACTGTCAGCAGGTCTAGGGATGTGATTGTCTCACTCTACACTGCGCTGGTGCGGCCTCACCTTGAGTACTGGGTGCAGTTTTGGGCGTCACAGTACAAGAAAGACATAAAGCTATTGGACAGTGTACAAAGGAGGGCAACTAAGATGGTGAAGGGTCTAGAGGGGAAGACATATGAGGAGAGGATGAGGTCCCTTGGTTTGTTCAGTCTAGAGAAGAGAAGGCTGAGGGGTGACCATCAAGCTTGACTGAGTTCAAGAAGCATCTGGACTATGCTCTCAGTCATTTGCTCTGATTGGGTTGGTCCTGTGTGGAGCCAAGAGTTGGACTCAATGATCCTTATGGATCCCTTCCAACTAGCAATATCCTATGATTCTATGTATATTTTAAATTATACATCTGTGCTCCCTGGACATACTTTACAAACAATAATTAAAAATTATAGGCATATATGTTAGTTAGAGTAGATGAAAAAATATAGCAGAAATTATTTTCATGTTTTCATGTTTGTACTGGAAATCTAAAAATATTTCAAATTGATATTTTAATTTTAGGATCTATTTTATACATGTATTATTTTACAGTATTTGAAGATACATAGTGTCAATATAATGATATTCTGACATATATTTAAAAAATGTTGAAGTATATCCTTTGAAATAAGAAGTCCAGTTTCCTACCAAGTTAATAAGAGTTGGTAGGAAATAATTTTATTTCTTTCCCTTTCATTCTGTGTAGCATTTGGACTGTGAATGATTTATGTATTGTTTTGTTTTTCATTATTATTTTTGTTTAAACCTTTGATCTTATTTTCCAACGCTTTGATTTGTGATGTGAGAAAAGAGTGTGACTAGATTTGATTCCCGGTATTATGCAAGTCCATACCCTTAAAGAAAAATCTTTATTTTTCAGGTATCTGACTGTGTGCTTAAGCACCTTGATGAAAATAAAAATGCTTTCTCTCACAAGTTATTTAAAAGCAACTTTCTAATCATAAGTCATGCTCCCATTTGATGAGGTGAAGGAAATGATGGAGATGGATCGTGGAGATGAGCAGTTTTTTGAAAACAGCATATGCATGAACTATAATTTAAAACAAACAAACAAAAACCCCAGCACTCAAAATTCTTCCCAGCTGTTATATCTGACAGGGTGCAAATGAAGAATGGAACAAAGTTTATTCATTTGCTTTTCCCTTGTGACAGATATACCCCTGAAGGGGAAAAACTGAGAAACTGTGTGCTGAAGACTTACTAATATTTTTGTGTCTGCAGAGATTCAAGTGGGTTATAGACATCTGAGCAGACTTTCCTTCCATTTAAGGCTATACACTGATCACTAATCCAGAGATTTCTCTGATATAGTAATGGTCTATTACACCTTTATGTGATACATTAAGGCTTATGCTATGAAAATGCTGCACTGAACCATGAAACAGAGTAATGTTTGAGAGAACACCTCTCTATTATATAATGTTGTGGGAGGCTGGCCTCTGCAATTATATTGAGAATCTGACCTTGTGGAGGAGAGCAGCTTTATATGCAGGTGTACCGAAAACCAACGTAAGGAAACAGATTTCAGGATTCAGTTCTATTGCCTAGCGAAAGGCAGCCCTAACTGCTGCTGTCACTTAAGAAGCACAAGGTTAATTTTTTATTCACTTGCAGAAAGATGAACAGTTAGCTATAACAAGGTACATACTGTTCTTTTATTGCTACAATAAAAGAAAATCTTTATTTCAGAATTTATTTTTCCTGCTTACTTAGTTGACAAACTAAATATTTGATTCTTAAAGCATAAGTTCAGAAGAGGTCAAGTTAAAAATAGAATTCCTTGGTGGGGGGAAACAACAACAAAACACCAAAACCAGAAAGGCACATTAAATGCATAATGGGGTATAGAAAAGTGGGAGTTTGTAGTTTCTGGAACTAGAAGATAGAAAGATAGAAGATTAGAAGATAAGTTCAGGAGTTTTCCAGAATTGATACCTAACTGTAACATTGTTGTTCAAAATATACAAAAAAATAAACAGTTGTGAAAGTTTTTAGATCTTTATACTGGTAATTAATTCAACCACAAAGATACATGGTCTCTTTCATTTCTGAACTAGTCACAAATAGTGTAAAAACAGTGCTCAGTGCTTGAAAGAACCAAGAGTTGAAGAACATGTTTGTGTATCCCCATAAGCTCATAAGTATCTAATAATTTCACAAGCACCTAAATAAATAGCCAGGATTCTATAAATGTTGAGTCAATAGCTAACAGTGCTTTTTCACTTTTTTTTTTTTTGTAAAGGCATATCAATAAACTTCTCAAAAAACTAGTGGCTGTATATTCAACATCTTACTCAGGTAATGCTCAGACAAGCTGACAATCTGATTCCCATCACAGTGACCTTTAAATTACTTGGGATAGTTAAGTTGGAACGTAGACATTGCTCACTTCAAATAATGGTGCCTTGTGAAACTTAGTTTTGTTTATTTCTAATGGTAATTGAGAAAGTAAATCCTAAATCATCAGTTTATGTCAGTTCAGAATTTTCTTCCTCTTTCGTTAGTACTGACATGAACTGCATTATCTATGTAAGTTCATTTCATGTAAGTGACAGAGAGGAAATACAGAAGGCATTGGTAGATAGCAATTCTATTTTGTTAGCTGCTTTCTACAGATAATTTTTTGGAAAGTATCAGTCAGCTCTCCTGAGTTTGATACAGATTTTCTGCCTTGTATGAAATGATTGATATTATTGCACTGGTATAGGATTTTCAAATTTCTTTCGTGTCTTCCAGATAATCATACATCATTAGTTCTTCTGGGACATTTTTCTTTTCTGTGTGTACCTAGACAGCTGTATACAGACACAGACTCTGCCATTTACACTATGAACCATTCAGACATGAGTCAGCTCTCATGAAAGCTGAACAGCCACATATATGTGCACTTTTCTTCCCACCTGGCGATACTGCTACTGCCCTGAAAGGGGAGGTAAGGACTTGGAATCCTTCCCAATCTTGATCTCTGCACAGCTTCTACTTGTCTATACACTTTTTTGCCACTTGAAGAATTCCTCAGTATTACTTGGTGACCACAGAAGCCTAGAGCCTACTAAATACAAAACCACAATACACGGCAATCCACTGCCACCCTCTTAAATATGCCAGCAATTAATTTTCTCAAAATTTCTTGTCAGAATATTGCTTATTTAGCCTTTACTCTCCCTTTACTGTTCATGAACTTATAAAATTCAATCTCAAAATGCTTTGTCTGAGTTGATGAGTTTTTCAAGAATTTTCAACCTCTGATGGTTAGAAAACTGCTACTACCCCATCGAAGCACACTGAATACAAAAAAGCTTAATATTCCTGAGTAACATAAATTGATCTTATATGCTGATGAGTAACTATGCATCATTTAAACTTTTGTTTTACAAGCATGAAAAGGTTAGATTGTTTTAATGGCAAGTTTTTCCTCTAGGAAGCCTAGAAGCTATTCTGTACACCAACCTGTTTAGATAAATCTTGTTTTTTCAAGTATGTATCAGACATCTATAAATATTTCTCCACAAGGCAATTTCAGTGCTTTGTAGATAAGTACACCTATTTCCCCATGTCTGAAGACTTATCAGTTCTTGTGTGCTAGAAAATCATTTGGTCTTTTTCTGTCTACTTACAATGATCATCTGCAATAGTAGGATCAACCAATATAGCCTCTCTCATCTTAGGACAAACATTCTTCTTGTTATTCTGTAAGTGTATGAAATTACAGCTTGAAAATTTGCATTTCACCTCTTTTCTATTTTGTTTTGTTTTTAATCTACAAAGTCATCTAATTACTTCTTAAGGACAATAATACACTCTTCAATAGTGATACTGACTCTGAAATTTGTCATTGCCAAAATTCCTTGTACTAAAGTCACCAGTGAAAATAATAAATGGGGTCAGTCTCAAAATCAGTTATTAAAGAATATCTTTGGTATCTCTTTCCTGATAACCTACCTTTCAACATAACTCTTTTTTGTTTGCTTGTTTTTGAGTTTTTGTTGTTTTTCTGTTTGTGTGGGTTTTGGGGTTTGTGTGGTTTTAGTTTTTATTTATTTTTGGTTGGTTGAGGGTTTTTTTGTGTTAGATAATTGCACATTTTACAGCTCTTATCTAAACTTCAATCTTTTCTGCATTAAATAATAATTTCCCATGAGGCATTTGTATCACACATTCTTAAAGTTAGATGAATTAGCATGGATGCATTGCATTTGTCTAAGAAGCGTGATAAGGTAACAACAGCACATTCTCATGTTTGGTAAAACCACATTGATTTTTTTGTCCACCGCCCTCCATGTACGATTACCTTTTGTTTGTAATTTAATTTCTGAGTTGTTTCTGAACAGCAGTCAAACTAACAAGCTTGTATTAGTTGAGGTATTCCGCTTTCTTTTTTTCCTCTGTACATATTTCTGATAGTAAGAATAGTGGTAGGCTTTCTATTCATTAGTCCCGGCTTACAACCTCTACGCTGAATGATCAATTGAAAATTTGTTACCACAATTCTACAAATATCCCAGTTTATGGATTTTAGTGCCCTTCAATTCTATCAAAGGAAACTCTTCTCTGCATTTGATGCAGTTATTTCCGTTACCCTATTTTCAGGTAACTAACTTTCTGCTATTGTGAATTCCTTAGAAAAGTGCAGTTCAAATATGCTTACAGACACTTGTATTTCTGACTTTGATTTATGTAACTCATTGATCCTTTACCCATATCTTCATAGATATTTTCACTTACTCTTAAAATTCTGTCTTTTCTGCTTGTTTGTTCAAGCAGACTGTCAGTCTTCTGATTTTCTCTTTTCTGAGGACTCCAGATACTGCACTTCTATTCAAATTCAGTGCCTTCACCTCCACATTCAAATCTTTTGATTCTTCTGTCAACTTCATTAACCGTCTTCGTAATTTTTCTGTCTGCCATACTAAATCCCAGTTCCTGAGGTTTCAATGGGTTTCTGTCTTGGGCACCGATTTGAAATTCAATTAATCATCTTGGGATTTCTTAAACATTGTACGTTTTTTCACAGCATCTTTGGTGTTTACCAGAACTGCAAGAGTGACGAATGGACTTAAGAATTTACTACATATTCATATCCAAGCATGCCTAAGACTTACTATCGTGGATTGATACCGATCAGAAAAGAAATGCTAAGTAGTCAGTAGGAATTATAAAAGTAACACTATATATCTCACATCATATTACAAAAAAAAATAACTATTCTCTAGCCCTAATGCTGGAGAAATATTAACACATCCCCATGAAGTCTTCCCAGGAAGTGTTTTTTTACTTACGAGGAATGTTCTCTTTATTTAATCAGTCTTTCTGATGACTACACAGTACTGTACCACAATCTTTAATCTTAATCCTGCCCTTTCTGAACAGTAAATTCTTTCAGCCAGCTGTATCTCAGTTACAAATGGTCTTGTTTTGCATTTCTATTATTCCTATAATGAATGGTTTCATATCTTTCACCACAATTTCTGAAAGCAGTTGTTTACCAATGCCTGACTCATTGTATTAGCAAACATCTGCTTGAATTGTTTCACTTTGGCCTCAAAAAAAAGCTCTAACGGAGGTACAGTTAATTTACCAGCTGAAATTTCTTACAGAGTTATGCTCATAAAAACAGGGGGGTTATCCTTTCTCTTAGTGTTTCTTTCTCCAATGTCACATTCTTTTTCAAGGGATTTCTCTTTTGCTGTGCATCTTTGATATTTTAGTAGTCTTTCCAAATCTTCCCCAGTCCCCTGCAGAGACTCCACAAAGCTATGGTTTCGTTTTATCATTTGGCATTCAGACTGCATTTGGTATCTCTCTCCCAGTCCATTCCCAAAATTTCAGCTGAGAAGCAGCACAGTCTTCAGCTGGAATTTTGGTTCTGCAGTGATATTTTTTGTCAAGTTTATCAAGCAGTAGTTCCTGCAGTTTACACTATCCATTTTAAGTTAATTTGTTTATAATTTTATGATCTCTGATGTACTTATGATCTTCATTCTTACTCCTGTTGCCACGTTTTTTACTTATATCAAACTATGAAATTAAAAAGAAGGGAAAGAAAAAAAGAAAAAAAAAAGCTCACCCAATCACATATTTTTCTGTAAATATATGTGCCTTGGAAATACAAAAACACTTGTGAAAATAGAAAATATGAGAAAAGGTTCAAATTTAAATTTTCATTTATAGTTCTTCTACTTTTGCTGAACATTGCCTGACCAGTTAGAAGTCTTTCTTATGAAGCTATCATCGCTGAAGTTTTCTCTGAATATATAAATGAGTCAATCTTAAAAGTTTCAAAAACAGTGTACATATTTATAATAACCTTTTTTTTTTTTAACCAAAAAAACCCCACAGAGGTTGTTGTTAATATGTAACATTTGCCATGCTGCTTTCTTGAGTTTCTTACTTGGCTTCAAAATAAGAGGTTTTTTGGATTTGAATATTTGTTAAAATAAATACTAAAACCCATTTTCCTACGGTGATCGTAGTTCCTCTAACTTATTAGACAAGTACTACTGTCTTGTTTCAGTGTAGCAGTGAATATTATTGCTACTGCAATAAGTGATTCACTAATCATCATTTCTAAGGTACATGAATAGTTGCCAGTACATTTTACACCTGCAGTGAGAATAGCAGATCTTTTCAAGATGTTTCTAGCACAATTGTAAAAAGCCTGTAACAAGGAATTGATTTTTGAGTAAGTTGCTAGAGCTGTAGCTTTATCATTGTGTCCATAGGTACAGTGTAAAATCTGTTCTTGTAGCGTGCAACTAATATACCCACTCTCTGTATTGTGTCTTTTCACAGGGGGCTATATAGAACGGATTTTTCTACTAGGAAGAAAAAAAATGTAACCCTAAGTAAAGCAGCCTTGTCCTCCTACTTGTTAATTTGAATCAATGCAGCTGGTATTAACTTCCTTGTAATATAAAGACTTGACCTTCCTAGGTACTTATAATGCAGAACCACATCGATAGTCTGTGGAAATCTCTGCACATGCAAAAAAAAAAAAACCCAGCAGAATTTGCTTTGCGCAGTATGCTAGTTATTTTGCACAACAGCTGGCATTTCTGTAAGACCAAAATGCTACCTGTCATTTAGCTAGAAATTTTAACTGTGGTGGTTCTGCATTTTCAAGTGAGTTTTCTGGTTGCACTGTTTCACTTGGTTTTCATATAGTCTTGTTACCAGTAGGAGATGAGTCAGTGAGAAGATTTCTTAGTCTGCAGTAGCATAAATCAATATATTGATACTAGAAAAGCAGATTTTATCTTAATCCTGTTATCTAAGGGACAGCAGTTAATTTGTCTGCACTGTGAAACTGATCCTTGCTGTGAACATTTCCTAAATCAGGGGAAAATTTCCAAAAAATCTGTGTGTTCTGATTTGGTGTTTTGGACTCCTGAGCTTAAGCAGCACTTCTTTTACTTACTTTAAAGTAGATATAAAAGAAACAAGTGTCAACTTAGTAAATTTGTTTATAAATCATTGAAGTGTTAAGGTTTATTTAGCTTTTATTGTTACCTTTTGTCTCTAATATACTGGGTAATTACAAAGGCACAGTTTTGTGTCTTAAATTGTATCAAGACATAAAAATTTTATAATGTATTGCACTATTAACGGTTCTGTGTGTGCAGACCATATATAATGTACTAATACAGTTATGTCTTCCTCTGGTGTCTGTTGTCTAATCACTAGTTTTTCTATATAGACTAAAAATTTTCTCAAACCTTTATTTTATTTGATCATGCTTTATTACCCAAACATTATAGGAACAGTATTGAAAGTATTACATAAGCTTACTATGTAGGAAGAGAATTACTATCTTAGTAAGCAAGCTGTTCAGTCACTTCTTATTCCAAAAATTTTATTAGATTATAAGCAATAAAACATTTGTATAGTCTGTTCTACAACCTGTGCCAAAGTCTCTACACTGGCTTCTCTGTGAACTGACATTTAGTCATCTTGGTCTGCCTGCCCGCCATGGAAGCCTAGACAAACCTGTAGATTTATCAAGTTTCAAACGAAGTTGTCCTGGTGTCAGGACTCAAATTTTAAGTTAGTGATTAAGACGCTGTTCCTGTGTACACCAGGTATATCTCGTGATTTCTGTGTGCATGAAGAGTCATGTATATTCCAAAATCAAACTATTTGAATACATGTATTTTAATACGTGCTCAATTCTTGCTAGGAGCTGAATGCAGTGGACCACAAATTCTGATGTAAAAAACCTGTTTTCTGCTTCAACTCTCTTCAGCTGCTACTGTTTTCAATGAGACTCTTCTCTTGGCCTGTATCTGTTAGCTCCTCTTAAGCTAGTGATTGGATAACCCTAGAGATAGCATCCTAACCCAAATATTGAGATTTGAAAATCGAGGTTCCCATGTTATTTGCCGGAAAATAAAATTTGTCTGAATGTATACTAATAATGCCCAATAGTTTCAAATGCAAGTGTTCTGTTCCGCAAGTCAGAAACTTTACAGTGTGGTGTTTTATTGTTTTGCTACATATATATATGTACAATTTTGCTATTGTAGATTGCTAACATCTACTTGTTTTGGAAAGGAGGAAGATAAAGTTACAGGTTGAGATCAAATAGGAGTTTTCTGCTACTTGCTAAGACAGACAGTAATAGTCGCTACATTGAATGCCCTCCTAGAAGATGGAAAGGGCTAAGTCTATGACCTCTGGATTTAAATTCAAGCAATATTCATCAGTTCAGTTGTCCTGTGAAACTGCTGCCAGTACCATAGGATGCTCACTGGCATCAAAGTACCAGGCTCTGACATTCCGGTTCACACATGCAATAGGCTGGGGAGCTTGTTCTCGTACTTTGAGGTAGCATGCAACTCAAATTGTTCTGAAAATATCCACTTGTGCATAAGTGTACGGTGAAGGACTGAACATACTGTGCAGTTCTAGGTTACCGTGTCGCTAGGAAGACTATACAATAAACAAAAAATGAGTGATTGTACAATGAAGAGCAGGCTATGTCCAAGCAATCATTAAAATTAAGCATTAATGCCCCTATATTAGCTAAGAAGCAAGTTTTAAGTTTTCTCTGTTTGTAAAGATCTTATTAATCTACCCTGATGCTTTCCTCAATTTAATTACTAATGTTATGTTTAATAAATCAAACTGTTATCTAATTTTATATTCTAATGAGAACTTAGTATCTACCATTTTACTTAGCTTTTAAGGAAATATGAACTTCTAATTTTCCCTACTTTATTAAAAAAACCATTAATTTGAAGATATTAAATTGCACTGAAAAATTACTGGATGTTTTGCAAGTCAAAACATCTGAAGTAGCAAAAGCATGTTAGGAATCAGACTGCTTAACAAATTTAACAAACTACAAGCTAGTCTTTCAAAAGTTCATGATAGTTCACTGGTTTAGATAGAAAGACTCCTAAAATGGATCAAGGAAGTCCTACCGAAGACACTTGATCACCTGCTGTGTTTTGGTTCTGCTGGATCATTGAGCACTACCAACAGAACCTTTTATTTGAATTAGAACATTTTTGTTCAGTCCTCTCTATTTCATGTTATCCTGTTGCATAACATCAAAGACCCAGATTCTGTCAGTGTTTCAAAAGCAAGTACATTTTTCTTCTGTGCATCCTGGCTTTATACAATCCATCTAGAATGTAGCTCAAAGATAACAGAAGAAAAAAAAGTCTGTACTGAGGATGACTTTCCTGACTGCTTAGTTTTAGACACATGGATGTTGGGAGATAGAGCAGTGAACATCAGCACCATCTTTGGGGAAGATATTATTTATGCAAAAGTGGGATGACACTGGGTGGAAGTTAAATTATGCTTCAGAGTAATAATGCCTCCAAGGGGTATCTGAGATAAATCATCTCCAAATTCCGAAACAGTGAGTTCAGCCTTGTCTTCAGGCTACCCTGACCTTAGACCACTGTGTAGAATAGCATTATTTTAACTGTGTTGTAGAGTGGATCATGCTCTGCCAGGTTTCTGTAAATGTTTGTGTCTAAAGATATAGGTAAGTGACTTAACTCATATATAAAATCAACTATTTCAAATAGAAATTTTATTTTGAAATTGTATTTATGTGTTTATTTGTTTAAAATTAATCAGTCTCCTGCTTTGAACCGGGTATATAGATTACTGATGGTCTTGTCTGAAATTCTGTAAGGTAAAATAATCTGTAGTTTAGAGCAAGTATTTTGAATAAGTGATTTTACAGTAGTTCCATTCTTTTCTTGTTGTGGCAGCCTGTCTGGCTAAAATCAGGGCTGCCAACAGGTTGTGCCGTTAAACAATGATGAAAACTACATGTGGGTCTGATATGAGAAAGCATCCCTTTTACCCAGAAAAGATTGAATTCACACTGCACTTCTATGTTACTCTCTTGATTCAATAAATGTCATACCTTTCATAATATTTTGTCACAGTTTTCTGTCACCTACTTGAAAGTTAGGTATGTTTATACCAATTTATATTAGTTGTTTTTCAGGAGGTAAAATTTAGACTGAGGAAAATGCCTTGAATTTTTTTGCTATGTAGTTATGTCTTACAGAAGACTTGCAGGAGTCAAAAATGTCCAGTCTTTTTTTATTTTCTTTCATACTTATTGTGGTGTACCTTCACTGAGCTATTAAATGTTGGCTTTTACAAGCTTCAGAGGATGTGATTTTTGACCTTCTATGTCCAAGGGTGTCTGGTTTGCTGAAGTTTCCTTTTTCTCTACTAGACTGAATTGGTCTAAAGATTCTAGCAATTTCACTGTTCAGTTATCTGATAATTTAGGGCTATATGTGGTTTCATCTTGTCTATCCTTTCATTAAATTTGTGATTTCACTATTGCCGGTACCAGTACAACAAGAACTGAGACTAGGAGTCAGGATTGCTGCAGATAATATCTGGGTTCTGTCAAGAAGAATGTTAAAAAAAGACTTTGGAAAAGAATGTTATATTTAGGATGCCAAGAAGTGGATTGAAACTTCAATTCTCTTTGAGCTGAAGTATGCCCATAACTAGCAATTAAAGAGACAAAAAAGGAAAAACCAGGGTGCAGAAAACTTGACTTCCTTTCCTCCTTCACCCTGTTCCCTTTGTATGCCACGACAGTCATACTGCTTGTGCATGAGGGATCACTCACTGCTCCTTCACTCGTGGTGCCATGGGACATATTTCAGAAAGTGGCAGGGAAGGTACAAGAAGGAAATAGTTCCATCATTATTTTACACCAATACATGAAACAAACTGAAGGACTATAAAAGGAGTTGTTCCTCTTTCACAATAAGTCATGATCCACAGCATGTGGTCCTGCTTAGTGTGAACAGAAATGAAAAGAGATGTTTCTAGTGAGACAAGGAACAAGTGTTTCTCAATATCCTATTGAGAGACTGAATCTTTTTCCACAGCCCAAATCAAAACTACTGAGCTGACAATCTGTCTTTGAAGCATTACATATGCACAGTCACAGATTTATTTTTTTTCCCTTCTACCACATTTTGAATCAGACAACAAATTTTGCTAAATTGTTGTCTTTTTATTTCCATTCACTCTAAGCAAGAGCTTGTGCCATGGACAATCATGCCTTAGGGCATGTAATTTGTTTGCAGTGCCCAGTAAAGCTTTCGATACTCTCTCTCACAGTGTCCTTCTGGACAAAATACCCAGCGTAGAGTTAGACAAACACATAATGCGATGGGTGAGCAGCTGGATGACAGGTCGGGCCCAAAGAGTTATGGTAAATGGGGTTACATAAGGCTGGTGGCCACTGACTAGTGGGGTTCCCCAGGGCTCCATTTTAGGGCCAGTTCTTTTTAACATTTTCGTAAACGACTTGGATGTAGGACTAGAAGGTGTTCTGAGCAAGTTTGCAGATGACACTAAATTGGGAGAAGCTGTTGATTCCATCAAGACTGGAGAGGCCTTGCAGAGAGATCTGGACAGATTAGAGAACTGGGCAATCACCAAAACACATGAAGTTTAACATGAGCAAGTGCCGGATCCTGCACCTGGGAAGGGGCAACCCTGGCTGTACATACAGACTGGGGGATGAGAAGTGGGAGAGCAGCCATGCTGAAAGGAACTTGAGAGTCTTGATTAACAGGAAGTTGAGCATGAGTCAACAGTGTGCCCAGACTGCCAGGAAAGCCAACCATGTCCTGGGGTGCATCAAGCACGGCATTGCCAGCTGCTCTAGGGAAGTGATTGTCCCACTCCACACTGCGCTGGTGCGGCCTCACCTTGAGTACTGGGTGCAGTTTTGGGTGCCACAGTACAAGAAAGACATAAAGCTATTGGAGAGTGTCCGAAGGAGGGCAACTAAGATGTTGAAGGGTCTAGAGGGGAAGACACATGAGGAGAGGCTGTAGTCCTTTGGTTTGTTCAGCCTGGAGAAGGGGAGACTGAGAGGAGACCTCATTGTAGCCTACAGCTCCCTCACAAGGGGGAGCGAAGGGGCAGGGTCTCCTCCCTCTGGTGACCAGCAATAGAACCCAAGGGAATGGCATGAAGCTTCGACAAGGGAGGGTTAGTCTGTAGATCAGGAAAAGGTTCTTCACTGAGAGGGTGGTTCGGCACTGGAACAGGCTCCCCAGGGAAGTGGTCACAGCACCGAGCTTGACTGAGTTCAAGCAGCATCTGGACAATGCTCTCAGTCATCTGCTCTGATTGGGCTGGTCCTGTGTGAAGCCAGGAGTTGGACTCAATAATCCTTATGGATCCCTTCCAACTCGGGATATTCTATGATTCTAGGTTGGCTTTAGGACACAATCATTAGCTACTCTTCTGTTGAATAGGATGTATCATGTAAAAATCCAAAATCCTCATGAGTGTTTTGAGAAGATCTTGGCCAGAGGTACATTTTGAATGATACTTTTTATTGCTATTACCTCTTAAATCTGTTCTTTAACTGCTTCAGCAAGCATAAAAGATCTCATAACTGCTACTGTGAATGAAAAATAGAGCTAATTATATTTTGAGTCTCAGCCAGCCAAATTATAAGTGAAGACAGGATAAAATCTTTCTTTTGGATTATGGGAATTTGAGTGAGGATGTGAGTTTTGAGCAGAATAATTTGTACCTAGCAGCCGCTTCAAGCATGTGGGGATGTGCTCAAGTGAGCACTGGAGATTTCACTCTCACCACGAGCTCCTAACCAGCACGTGAACCTGCACAGCTCCACTGTCACGGAGCATCTAAATATATCAGCAAGTTAGAAACATCTCTTAATTTGTTTTGCACACCTGCGCTGAGAGTCTGTGCCTAAATAAGGACTTCAGTATGTAAGCAGTGAATCAGAAGGCCATGCTGTGACACGTTGATCAGGCGTGCTATACTTCCAAAGTCTGCCATACAACATAGGCAAATAGAGGCTTGTAACTCTCTACAAGGAGCTCTTGCTAGAATAATTTTGAACTTTGGCTTGCTTGGCTACCTTTTAAAGTCAACTCTTGCCTTGGAAAGGTTCATCTCCTAAGCAAAATAAAGACATGGAAATAAACCATCATGTATTCTTACTCTTATTTCTCAGTACTGACCTGAAATAATGAGTCCCATTCTTCTGTGTGCAACTGAAAATGTGAAACTGCTTCTTGTATTTACATTTAGATACTCAAACATACTGTATTGTGTCTGGGTGACATGGAGTTAACTTTCCCTGCAGCAGCCCTCACAGAGCTGTGCTGTGTATCGGGAGCCAGCAAGGTGTTGGTGACACACCAGGGCTTTGGCTACTGCTGAGCAGCGCTGGCACAGCACCAAGACTGTCGCTCCAGCATTCCCCCTCACCAGCAGGCTGGGGGTGGGCAGGATCCTGGGAGGGGGCACAGCCAGGACAGCTGACCTAAACTGACCAAAGGTATATTCCATACCATATGGTGTCTGCTCATAAAAAGCTGAAAAAAAGGGAGGAGAAAGGGGGAGCATCCTTTATTTATGATGTTTGCCTTCCAGAGCAACTACTACGCGTGCTGAAGCCCTGCTTTGCGGGAAGTGTCTGGACATCATCGGTTGATGGAAAATAGTGAATAAATCTTTTGTGGTTTTGTTGTTATTGTTGTTGTTTGCTTCCACATGTAGCCTTTTGCTTTTCTTTATTAAACTGCCTTTATCTTGTCCCACAGTAGCTTCTTTTCCATGTTTTTTTTCCCTCCCTGTCCAGCTTGAGGAGGGGAGTAATAGAGTGGCTTGGTGGGCACCTGTCATCCAGCCAAGGTCAACCTACCACAAATACAAAAGCAAACTCTAGAGCAGTGAGAAGTTTTAGGAAGAAGAGTTAATTCTCTGACAAACTGTCTACCTCCCCAAATCACTGAACAAACCCACTGGTCTAGTCCAGATTGGATTAGGTATGGGAATAAGGATGCACCACAGTCATGGCTCCTTGATCAGGTTAAGCAGCTGTTTCCCACGGAGAGGTGAGTCCAGCTGAGCCCCAAGATTAAGTCATCTGCTTGAAAATAGTCATGACTGTAGACGGATTACCTGACGAGATTTCTGTGAAATGGGCCATCAGCCAAACTACAAGGTAATTATCTTGCTCTGAAATGGTTAGATTTATCATACATAAACAGCCTTTTCTTTTTCTGAGTACACTTCTTGATTTTGTTTTCAATCCTGCAGATGCAGGGCACAAACGTTGCTCCCTTTGCTTTAGAGTAGTCTTGGAAAATCTGTATTCTTATCGTCACTGGTGCTGTACTTAGTTTGGTTTGTTAAGATTGGCAGATTGCTCTGGGAATAGTCATTATTTGGCAAAGAACGTATTCACAGCGATTGCAGTGTCATTGTGCTGTCTAACACTGGAAAAAGGAAGGAAAGAGTTAGTGTCTGAACAATTTCAGGATCTATTGTGAAGGGGGGGAAAAAGAACAGAGAATAATTAGTACCAGAAGAGGAAAAAAACTGCAAGTAAGAGATAAAGAGCAGAAAACAGGGAGTTTCTGGAGAGATGGAATGAGAAATTAGCATTATGAAAGGAAAAAAGAAAAAAAAAACCACAAACCACCACACTAAAACCAAAACCCACCAAACCAGGATAAGATGATATCTTAAGGACAGACAGGACAGTTTTTTTAAAATGCTGCTTTAAATACATTGTTGTCTTTAAAACATTGATAAACAGGAGAAATTAGTGAAAATGGAGAGAGAATATGTTGAAAAAGGAAAGAAAACAGATATAGGCTGGAAGAATCCAGACAGCCTTCACTAAGCTGTAAGGCTGACCAAACTGAAGGTAGAGGCTGATGTCATGCTGATTTCAGTAAAATCAGTATTTCAACAGTGTATATGGGTCATCCAAGAACTTAATTTGGCCAGCACTGCTCAGCTTCCCATTTATGAGCAGTCCCACTGGTTTCAGTAGAAGTATATTTGGAGTAAGATATTGTGGATGTATGGTGGAATGATCCTAAGACATTGAAAAATACATTTTCAAAGTAAAAATGCCTGCAATAATTTTTCATGGAAAATACTGTATCTGGAATATATGTTTAGTATATTAAATGAACTTTAATTTTGTTCCTGCACAAGCACATGTATTTCAAATGCTACACAGTAACAATAAGCAGAGGACAGGAGATGGTTATTGAAGGGACTGATCATTACCCTGAAAATAAATACATTAAGCTATATGCTCATTTTATCGAGTCCACTGCTCCCTGAAGCAGAACACTGCTGATGCAGTAAAATCTCCCAACTCTCTGGAGTCAGATAGATTTATATTTTTTTTTTTTGTAAGACTGAAACACCTGGCTAGATGACTTTCATCCGAAGTTTAGTAAAAGGAGATAAACATTTTCATTTCCCTGGTTTAAGTATCGAGGCGTGGACTATGGGATGGGCTCAGGTGTAAGCTTCTTTCTACTACCAGCCGCTATTGAGTATGATTCATGTAAGCCTCTTTCTGGTGTAATCATTAATAGAATTTGTATTTTCATTAATTTGTTCCTATTTTATTTTGCTGCTCTTTTGAAGTGTAATGTAAGAGATACAATTTAGAGTGCAAGTGTTAAGTTTCTTCATCCAGTGTCTTTGAGATTGGTTGTTGTTCTTAGTTCAGCTCCTAGCAGACCCAGCTGTCCATCATTATAATGATCAGTCACTGTTATCCATTATTAAATCTCTGTATGGACAGCATGGATTGAAAGGTAAAAGGTAGGATTACTCTTATTCCTAGAAGAATCTCCCCTGCTGCAGAACTGAGGAACAGTGGTGGAACAGAACAAAATAAAATGGTATGACCTATTTCCAAGCCTGATGTTTGTAGGATAAATAAAATCACTATATCTAGAACCTGAACTTTTACGTTACTCACGTCTTTGAGCCGCAGGTCAGATTCATTCAGCAGTCTTGATGAAAAACCTGGAAATTTTAACTTTAAAACCCAACAATCTCTTTCCTCACATCTATCGCCCATGAGGCTTTTTTTCTGTCTATCCAGTAAGAATAATCCACATTAAAAAAAAGTTTTGTGTTAAAACTTCATCGTGTGCAAGTATTCTTCATTTCACATACCATTCCTTATTAACTGCAAAAAACGTTTTGAAGAACAGAATAATCCTGAGTTTCTGGAGTGGATTCTGTCCCAAGGGAATGTTTTGCGAAGAGAAAATTCAGAGTCAAGATTAGGTAGATGAAATGAAGCATCTGCTTCAATTTTCAGAGCCTCAAATAAAACAAGCCCAAGTTTAATCTCTGCACAAACACAGGTGGCAGGGAGGTCGGTAAATGCCTGTGTTCATGCAGATTATAAAAGATGGGTTCTACCTGCTTAGGAACCTCAACAAATAAAAGCCTTCTGGTAGAAAGGGTCAACCCAGCAAGAATAAATGTTTTACAACTCCTCCAGTGAACTGCTTAGATTTAAAATCCCAGACAAGGCAGATACCCACCTTTATTGAAAGAATCATTTAGGTCAGTGAATACAAATAAACAAATGATCATTTGACCACCTGAGGATACAGCTGCAGAGCAAGCACCTTTCTCACTGTTAGGGGAAGAGGTGGAATCTGGCAATGAATTGAGATACCTGCATGCAGTGAGCCTGCCATTTTATAGCTTGAATTGTGCATATGGTTCTTGTATATCATGTTATTTATGACTGAAGTAATACAGAGTGCAAGGAGTTTATGTGAAATGTACCAGCTAGGGTTCAAATCTTTCTAAAGGTAGGTGACTCTCATCATTCTGCTGCTGACCTTGCATATAAATTATCAGTACATTTGACTACATATAGCAGCTGATTAATTGAACTGTTGACAAGTTAATACTGCTTACTTGTTAAGATATTGTTTGCCTATTATTCCTTCTAAGAGGCTTTTAAAATCTATTACATTTTAGAAAAAAATTAGTCTAGTCTAGTCTAGAAAGGTTTGCTTATTTCTGCTAACTTTATTTTTGCTCTCTGAAAAGGTGAGGTGGATGGGTCACAGTTTCTCCTATGCTGTTCTGCAGTGGTGTAACAAACTGGTGTTAAAGGAATGTATATTAGATACAATGTGAAAGGGGTTTGTGTAACCCCTAATATAGCTCCTTAATGTTGGGATGTGATTTGGGTGTTTTTTTCTCTATTTTTGTACATGGAGGAGTTTGTACAAGAAGGGAATTCCTACCCTCTCACTCAAAGCTGACTGATGAGCTCAAGTTTGAGAAGTGCTGAGTACAAACTAGCAGAATTAGGGTAAGAGCCAAAAGGAACTTTGCAAGTGCTGATTTCAGAGAAAAAACATAGGATTTTTTCCTGCTTTCCTTAAATTTCTCTATCACAAAAAGAAATGTCTTTTATCCTCAAAACTACTTTAAAAAAAAAAAAAAGAACCAGCTTGCATGATGCAGAAACATGTATGGCATGGAATATCTACATGAGTCCCTGTATCTCTCCATGTTTTTTATTGTTGACCTTCAGTTTTGCACACCCTTTACATAGTACGGGTTAACAAAATGAGCAGTGGGAACATTCCATAAAACATTTATTTCTGTGACTGATTATTCATTCTTCCCTTTATAAATGACTGATCCTCTTCCCACAGAACATACCTACATTAATAGCTCTTCTACCAAGAAATGAGAAAGAGATGAGAAAGAGATCCCATGACAGGATGTACAAAATTTCTGTTGTGTGTGCTTATTCAAGTAAAAAAAAAATTATTTGCATTTTATTTTTTTTTAATTTAATATTTGTTGATTTTTGTGAGTTCTTAGTCTTAACTGTTTCTGGAGGATCAAATGAGAAACAACATGTTTGATTTTTAAATTTAGTAATTCACCAGGCAAGATAAGGAGTTGCACATGGCAAAGCAGTATTTCAAGGCTTTCACTTTTGGATACCAGTGTTTGTACTGGAATTACAGCACAGGGGAGTAAGGGCCAAGGTGTCAGCCCAGTTCTTGTAGAGAGAAAGTAACCTAAGCAAACTGCAACACTGGCCTTTTCTGCTGTGTAGGTTATTGCATGTGAGAACCACAATTCAGAATTTGTTATGTTCAAGTGAGTTAAAAAACGCAGAAATGTTGGAATTATTTCATATTTTGTAATGTTTTCTGGGATCCTTGGGTCTAAAAAAGTTATTATTCCTTTACTTTTTGAAGAACACTGGATCTTTTTCCTTTTTAAAATATTCTGGATTAAAGGGTGTACAGGGAGTCGGGGAGCCTTTTTGACTGTTATTTGAAGTTTTTCAACTGACTTCAGTAGGAGCAGGATCAGACCTTTCAGATCACCAAATGTTGGTGACTGGAAAAGCTCAGAGAAATATTGTTCTTAGGATGAAAGGAGCAGGGAGACTCCGTGATATTTTGTGCTGGAATTTCTATTACACAAGAATGTCAGAGGGCATGAAGTCTTTGAAGGAGGAAATGGAAGAAATATAACGTCAGCTAATACTGGATCTAAAAAGCCAAATACAAAGCCAAATACAAAGTGTGCACATTATAAAACCACATTTAAATCCTAAATTATTCTGGAGCTTTTAATGAATAGTCCTGTTAACATTCTTTATAAGCTAAGTAAATCTTCTCAGAATTCTCCACAAATCTCAGCTACTTTTAAAAAATTACTTTCTTTTGACAGCTGTATTAACATACGGCTCTGTGTAAAGGAATCATGCTGAGTACACGCAATGTAATATTGGGATATACGTTTTTTAAAAAGAGATGAGATGATCCAGAAATATAATCTTCTTCTTGTAATCCTGTATTAATCCATTCTGTACTGGTAAGGTTTTTATTTGAGTGTGGAGCTCACAAAGATTCTGGCAGAAGCAAAAAAAAAAAAAAGAAAAAAAAAAGAAAAAAAAAGAAAATGAAAAGTCCTCTGTATATAAATCCCCAGAGCTACACCTATAAAGAATTTTTGCAATCTGTGAAGAAAGGAACCAGCTCCAGGAACTAATCTCTTATTGCATGGATTTCTCTTTGTCCTGACCTTGGCTCTTCCTCAGCCCCAGTAAGTGTGCCGCTGCCGCGTGATGAGCTCGATGCTTCTCCCTATCCCACCGCGCTCGAAGAGCATGCCTTTTCAGCGCCAGCTTGCCGTTTAACTAATCCCACACTGAGACCATTCAAACGCTGAAAACGGGTTTATTTTCACTATCAGCTAGACCTGCAGAGGTGACAAATCGATTGATTTTGTGGCATGTCATGAAAATGCTAATATTTAATTATCAATGCTGTTAGTGAACTGCAGAGTAGGGTCTGACCTAAGCGGAGACTGGATCACAGAGCATTTGCTTGAAGCTGCAGCCCACCTTAAAGGCTAAGAATGCCAAGAATATGTATGCCTCCAGGCATTTCTATAAAAACTGGATTAAAGAAGGTTAGCAAGGGAGAAAAGTCTGGGTTTTTTCTGAAGTTTGAATCAACAACAGTTTCAGTATTAGAAATGGAGTGAGATCAAATCTCATAATGTGGAAAGTCTGAGAAGCTGTTGCTAAGGGTAGGTAATATTCTAATTTTCACAGTCTGTCTCTCTCACCGTTATGGACTGCAGCGGTAAATGCTACTAATGGTATTACTTCTACTAGTTTTATAAACAAAACCTCTATTTATTTGACCAGATAATTCAAAATACATCTAGAAATGGAAAGATATGAGTGGACAGTTTTGGTAAAATCTGTCATTACAGCAGCCCTAAATTTGCAGTACTGGCCATTTTTTTCATGTCTCACACTGCTCATTCACATTTCTAGTTTTCAGCAAAATTAGATTTTCTTAAAGATGTTTCTTGAATTTTGATTTTTTTTCTCTCAGAGAAAGTAATAGTTCTTTAGGTGGGAAAATAGACCTATTGCAGTTCTTGCATCTTGTCAGGGCAGCCTGTTGTCTTGAATTTCGCAAAGGAGCTGTGTTCACAAACCCCTCATTTCCTGCATACCTCTGTTAACAGCTTCCCTCTGTCCCCTCTTCTATTGCTGTTCTATAATCCTTCAAGGGACAGAAGACTACAGAGATTCTGCTTGCACTGGGCACTACCCTGTTGTATTCCTGCCTTCACCAGTGACTTTTCTTCCAGTCTACTAGGTAATATTGACCGGCTCACCAACTGTGATCTTTTTGCTACACCATGAACCACTGGTGGTGTTTGCTGCAGTACCACACTGTAAGTGCCATCAAGAGCTATCAAAACCATCAGTTAGAAAGGAAGCCTTACATTCAGAACACTTATTAAATGTACAGATTTATGTGTTACCTTTCTGTGCCTTTCTTTGCTGTTGCTAGCAAGATTTTATTTAAATACTCTCTTTGTTTCTTGATAATATTCTCTTATTAACACACTGTGCCCCTCTCAATCTCTTGCAGCATCAGGTTTTGATGTCTGCTGAAAAGCACTGTTTTGCATTATTCTCCAGGCTTTGCAGGTGAAGACTGTGGAAGACTTCTCAGCTAATACTTTTCTCCTACA
Organism: Psophia crepitans; assembly: GCA_013399095.1. Classification (NCBI taxonomy): domain Eukaryota; kingdom Metazoa; phylum Chordata; class Aves; order Gruiformes; family Psophiidae; genus Psophia; species Psophia crepitans. The sequence continues at coordinate 103,890 of VWZZ01000095.1, forward strand.
GCCCTATTTTTCAATTTGCTGACAGTGAATATTATTCATTCAGGGTTTTGATATTTTTAGGGTAATTTTTTCCACCGTACATTTTTAGAGTTTGGCAAACCCTGCTGGCTTTCTAAAATTATCCCTATGCTGCTTGCTGCTCACTGACTGATCTTTTTGGGGTTTTTTTTTGAGCACCTTTCTGTGTTAGATATTTGCATCATATTCTTATTTCTTCAAACATTTTGTATTCTACAGTTTTCTTGGTTACTAGGATTTAGCTGACCCTATGAATTTAGAACTTTAATGAATAATTTAATCCTGCTGTGGATTTTATATATATTAATAAGAGTAGGTATGCACATTATTTTCCAGAACTGAGTCATTGCTGATGCACAGAATACAGGTGGGGTGCACAGCCTGAATCACAAACTTCCTTCTAATCATTGCTGCACCTAATCATTGCTGCACCTCATTCATGTAAGAGGCCCGCTGTGATTTTCTTTGCTTGACTTGAAAATCCTGAATAAGAAAACAAGGTTTGGTTCTACAGCTGTATCACTTCATGTGATCATGAATAGTGAGAGCATTTTCTCATTTATCTAATTTTAGGAGGTCAGAAATGTCCATCTGTATCAATGCAGTACATATGATTCTTAGTTCAATAACGTTACCTCATTTTGATAACTTTTTCTAGAACTGTATTGTCTCTAAGACTACATGAAATACGTTAATTGTAGCCAAAGTTAACAAAAAAAGATAAATAAAGCCTTTATTTCTCTCTCCAACCTCTTGTTAAATATTACTAGCTTACATATCTCATTTGTACACAGATGGATTGGGTTTGTGTGGCAAGGTTTTTTGGGGGAGGGAGGAGAGCAGAACACAGGGGTGGCAGCTTCTGTGAGAAACTGCTGGAAGCTTCCCCCCATGTCTGACAGAGCCAATGCCAGCTGGCTTCAAGACAGACCCACTGCTGGCCGAGGCTGAGCCCATCAGCGACTGTAGTAGAACCTCTGGAATCACATTGTTAAGAAGGGCAGAAAAATAATCTACTGTGAACAGCAGCTGGGAGAAAGGAGTGAGAAGATGTGAGAGAAACAACTCTACAGACACCAAGGTCAGTGAAGAAGGAGGGGGAGGAGATGCTGCAGGTGCGGGAGCAGGGATTCCCCTGCCGCCCCTGGAGAAGACTATGGTGAGGCAGGCTGTCCCCCTGCAGCCTGTGGAGTTTAACAGTGGAGCAGATATCCACCTGAAGCCCACGGAGAATCCCACACTGGAGCAAGCGGTTGCCCAAAGGAGGCTGTGACCCCATGGGAAGCCCGTGCTGGAGAAGGCTCCTGGCAGGACTTGTGGCCCCATGGAGAGAGAAGCTCATGCTGGAGCAGGTTTGCTGGTAGGACTTGTGACCCTATGGGAACCCACATGGGAGCAGTCTGTTCCTGGAGTTCTGCACTGCATGGAAGGGATCCACGCTGGAGCAGCTGGTGAAGAACTGCAGTCCATGGGAAGGACTCATATTCGACAAATTCATGGAGGACTGTCTCCTGTGGGAGGGACCCCACACTAGAGTAGGGGCAGAGTGTGAGGCGTCCTGCCCCTGAGGAGGAAGGAGTGGCAGAGACAACATGTGATGAACTGGCCACAACTCCCATTCCTGCCCCTCTGCCACTGCAGGGGAGAAGGGAGAGAAATTGTGAATGAAGTTGAGCCTGGAAAGAAGGGAGGGGTGGGGAGAAGGTGTTTTAAGTTTTGATTCTATTTCTCATTACCCTACTCTGATTTGATTAGCATGAAATTAAATTTATTTTCCCCAAGTCAAGTCTGTTTTGCCCACTATGATAACTGGTGAGTGATATCTCCCTGTCCTTATCATGATTCAGGACCCTTTTATTATATATTCTCTCCCCTGTTCAGTTGAGGAGGGGAGTGATAGAGCAGCTTCGGTGGGCACCTTGTGTCCAGTCAGTGTCAGCCCACCAAAACAGCTCATTTTGGTTTTAAAATAATTATTCTTTATACATGCGAACAAAAAAAATCAGTATAGGAAAAGAAAAAAATGTAGTATGTATTTATAAAATCTTGCTTTCATTCGGTTTCTGTTCATCTTCATCCCAACAATGGCTTTATTAAAACGGTGACTTCTCATAAAGGGGGAGAGAGAACAGGCATTTGGACAGATGGGCTTAATAAAGATTCTGCAGTATATCTGCCACAAGTGGTTGAGCACTGATACTAAAGCAGGACTAAGATATGACTGAGAATAAAGAACTTCCAAATGGTTTGTGCTCTCAGTGAAGAAGTTTTAGATTAAAAGACAAAGGTTTTGATGTAAATGTACATAGATCAAAGAGGACACATAATGGAACCTTGCTATATAAAAGGAAAAATCCACTTTCTTCCAGACTAATAAAATTGCAGTACACTGCAGTGGGAGAACAGCAAATCCTGTGTTGTGGAGGGCTTATTTAACATATTGCCACTCCTAGTTGAGATATGGTTTAGTCTTTTGTTTCAAAATATTTAAAGAGCTCCAAATGGTTTACAGTGTCATCAAAAAGAATGTTATTAAAGTTTTAAATTTTCATAGGTAACCCTCATATGAATCTTTGTGCAAGGTGGGAAGAAGTTGCTTTTGTCATTCATTTTCTGCTATAGACCTTTTTCTTCCTAATAGTGTGCGGAAAAAATGAAGGAAATCTTTACAGCACCACGTTTTGAAGGATAAATCACTTCAAATACGTGGTTACTGAATAAAAAATGTCACAATGAAGTCAAGATAAATTATTTTATTATCTCAGCTTGCTGGTATAATTACACCTAAACTGTCCTGTTTCCTAAAACCTATTGAAAGGTTAAATTCAGCTAATCTTCACATTTAAAAGTCGGGCATGTTCCTGATGTTTCCTGCATTTCCATGGTCAGGGAATCAGACTAGAAACATCATGTACTTTTTTTTTAATCTCTATATTTTGATGAAGCGTTCTTCACTGTCTGGGAGCTTTGCAACATAGCACTTCAGTGAACCCCTGACTTGGTTTTGGTTCCAGGTAAAATTGAGTAGGCTTGTGGTTTTCTTTGTGTTTAATTTTGAGATATAACTTGAAGTGTTTTCTCCTTCCACAGAAACATCAATTCCCTTTGTTTGCAAAAATTTCCATAACGGTCACATCTCCTTGAAAACTTGTAATAAGGCTTTATATAGAGAAATAGATTGTTAGCGAAATTCTGAATGCTTCTGTCCATGAATAATTTTGGAGCAGATCTTTCTTTTATCTATTCCGATGATTTTGTCTAGAAATCTGCTATTTAAGTATCTGGTTTGAAAATTTTAACCATGTTTTAATACTTTCCTTATGAGACTTATTTTTTCAATTACAGATTTTTTTAAAACATTAAACTTCAACCTCCTGATATGATAAGTAACTGCCTAGTCTCAGTTACCAATATTAATTTATTTTGAGAAGAATTTTTATTGATGTATTTTCAATATTTATTTTGTGTATGCGTGAATTTAAGTCTGACAGTTTTACAGCAACAGATGGATGCTGCTGCCTTATTCAAATCATGTAAATATGGAGGTGTTCCTCTAGTGCTCCCATGTTTTAAAATGGAGTGCACTGCACAAAAATTGTTGATTGCCACCGTAAGGGTCCATTTGTAGAAAAGTCTGCTTGGTCTTTATTTTTTTAACTAAGATACCTGCTGCCTATGATACCTGAAAAAAGACCTGGAAATGGGTATTCTTGCCCTTTCTAAAAGAAGGCCTGAGCAGAGAAAATCTCATGACCCTGTATTTCTTGCAGTACTGTGAATTTTGAAACATGTCTCAGAAGTACATTTCCCTTCTTTGTTGAAGTTTAGTTGGTTTCTGGAGGCCATCTTGCCGAGAATGGTTGTTGTGAAGGAGAAGCTAGAAGCCCCAGCAGCAGCATCCTCACCACAAGAAAGACATCGAAGCCCTGGAGCGTGTCCAGAGAAGGGCAACGAAACTGGTGAAGGGGCTGGAGCACAGGTCTTCTGAGGAGCGGCTGAAGGAACTGGGTTTGTTTAGTCTGGAGAAGAGGAGGCTCAGGGCAGACCTTATTGCCCTCTACAACTAC
>VWZZ01000095.1:108064-120615 GCA_013399095.1 Psophia crepitans
CTATTCTATTCTATTCTATTCTATTCTATTCTATTCTATTCTATTCTATTCTATTCTATCCTCACCTCTGCTTGGGGCAGTGACTGAGATTTGAGTCTCCTGTGCTTGACCCTCCCTGAGCAAGGCTGTGGTAGTGATGGTGCTGCATCTGTACCTCATCTTGTACCTCCCTGATCTGCAATCAAATCTGCTCACTGGTCTTTCTGGTTGGACCGTCACTGCCTCATCACTATGCACGTGCTGGTTGCTGGCTGGGCTCTTAGGTCATCTTCGTTACCATCCCTGGGCCTTGGTCCCGACCCTGACTTACTGACCTAGCTCTTGTCAGGGAGACTGCTGCCTCTGCCTGCCTCGAGATGCTCCGCTCCCAGCTCGCCTTCCCTTACAGGACAACCTGCCCTTGCTGCTTCCTGACAGTGCCAAAGGAAAAGAATCATAGTACTCTATAAACCTGCTTATTTGAATTATTTTGGCTCAGTTTCCACTCTTTGTTACTGTCACCCAATTACTGAATCTGTTCACTTGTAGTGACCTTGAAGCTGCATAAGCAAATACTTACAGGTACTTATGTGCTCACAATTCCCTGCGTCCCACGTTTAAATCGCTACATCCATCATGAAAGAGCCCGTCACTTCACACTAATGGTTATTTGATTAGCAGCAAATTGAAATTATCTGGATGAATTGTCACTGGCAATGATTTAGCTATATCTCGGTGTTAACACCAGGGTGAAACATAAGAAGGATGGAGCATAGGAGCTGCAGAGTTACCTCTTGAAGAACGATCAGAGGACAGGGTATGGTAGCCACTCTCAACTTCCCAGTATGTTTAGTGGAATGAGGCAAAGATACAGTTTAAATGGTTCAAAGACTGCCACCATTTTGGGATACTGGATGCTTCATTTGAAAATGGTCATTAAGAATTAAGCAGTTAGTCTGGTTGCTGTGATTCTCCTTGGAGTCTTTATTATCTGAACTACTGTGCAAGAAAACGTGCAATTAAAAATGCAGATGTTCTCATGCTCTTGGTTCATTTGAGTATTCCTGAGTGAAGATACAACGTTGCTTAAAAAGAAGTCAACAAGAAAAAAGAAAATATATTTATAAATAAAACATAGAGGAAGAGGCAGCTTCATTCCTTCCAAGCTCAGTCTATTTCATTAGACATTTAAAATAAATATCTTTAAGACAGGAGATGTTTCAAGAAAAGGATGCATGTCTCCATTCTCAAGACATTACATTTAAAATACTTTTTTTTGCCAGTAATATCTATGTGTTATGTCTTCATAAAAGCTGTTTAAAACATTTCTTGAATTCAAGAACAGGGAAGTAATTTCTATTCATTCTACGAGCCAGAGAGACTATATGTATTTATTTGCATAATGCAGAAGCATAAAAAACAAACCCCATATTCTGTTATAAACAAAATAAGATTGTATAGCTATTAGTAACGGGTGAATACAGGACCAAAGGACATACAGGCTCTTTATGGAGGAGGAATTACTATATGCTTGAGTGTAGCTGAATGGAATAATAAAAGGGAGTTCCTGCTAGAATTATACCTACAAGTGATTCTTTTTAGCTGTCAGCTTGTACCTATAGGAAAAAAAAAAAAAAAAAAGAAAAGAACATCCAAAGAGGTGCATCCAGGCCAATAAAACACAGCCAGACAGGGGTTAGGAATGCTAGTTCTGAGTGGTAACAGACCAGGGCAAAAGCACTGTACTCATGAAACCTCATGTGATTGTTGTGAAGACTGCACACAAATATACTCACATCCTATCAGCTCTTGCTGATAAAGAAGATGGGAAAGCAGGGTAACAAAGAATTTTAGGAGGAAAGCAGATGCCTTATAAAGTCTTGCTATAGCATTGATCAGCAGAGGGGAGATGCTTTGAAAATCAGTTATATTGCACACAGCAGAAGAATGACCTAGCATTGGCTTTTGTTGCTTACTGTTGAAGTTGTCTGATAATACAGCATTTCAAGAATCAATTGCAACTAAACTACAAAGAAACCCTGGTTTCGCTAGCAGTGCAGAGCTATTATGTCACTATTGTGTGACATAATGCACACAGAAAAATAACAGTACAGAAATCAAGATGAAAAGATTAACATATTAGTTATTATTTCAAGTTACTGTGGGATAAAGTGTAAATGTGACTGAAAGATAAATGAAATTTACTTAAATAAGAATGATGAGCAACGGATTGAAAGTATCTATTCAAACCTAGAAAAAAGCAATGAAGAAAGTGAATACAGAATCAAGATCTGTACTAGGCCAGCTCTGAATTTGCCTGGGAATCTGCAGAAACATGAAGCAGGTCCCATCTCACTGTTGGTTGTAACTACACCTAGTCTGTTCAAACACCAACTCTGGTTAACTTTGGTTAACACTGCTGCAAGATCTATGTTCCATGATAAGTTCACGTGCCATGGTACATGTGATTGACAAAATCACAAGTAATTCACAAAACTGGCTTAACAAAATCTCCTATTCAAAAGGTTGTTCAAAAGGAACACGTTTCTATGTTTTAACGGGAGCGTAGAAATGATCTAAGTGTATTTTCTTTTGAAATCAAAAGACTGGTTAATACAGCTTGAAGACAGGTGTTAACATACCAGTGTGTCAACCATGTGATGAGGATAAACACAGTCAAATAGGTTAAAAAAAGGTTCTGAAATTCAGAAAAGTTGTTGATACTGGAAAAAAAAAGTCTCAGAAGGAGCTTACTGTCTTTTCTACTTTCTTCTTACATGTTTGATTTTATAGGACTAGGGACAAAACAGGAATTTCTGTTCATTTTTCAAAGTCTTGTATTGTTGATTATCTTAAAGTGAACTAATTACCGTTAAGATAGTGCAGTGTGTGTTGATCCCAACCTATTTAACTATACCGCTTTGTGTAAAAAGACTAAATATAATTAAGTGTAAAGCAACTAACTAGGTATTTATTATGTACTGATTGCTTTAGAGTTTGATGGTTACACCAAATTGTGAAGCTGTTTAGATTTTAAGAAAATTGTGAAGACACAGATTGGGGAAATGGTTGTATAAATGAATGTTACATTATGTAAAAAAAGAAAAACACTTTTTCATGAAAAAAAGAAATGCTTTCATTGTATATATGACTTTTCAAACAAAACCTCAAAAAAAAGCCTGTGTTTTTCAGGTAATGAGCAGGTGACCTCAAGTATTAAACACTGCTCTTTCTTCTTTGATTCCTCAGATTTGTGTGCAGGTGTTATTTTTATATGACTGTTGATGGAAAGGAAAAAGCTACATACAAATAGAAATACGCAGGCAGGGATTACTTTTTGGTGAAAGGGTACTGGTAATTGCATTTGCTAACTCCAGTTTTACACTGAGATCTGTATAAAGTATCATCTTATCAAAGCAAAGAAACTGAGAAGGAAGTCTAACATCTAAAACTTGAGTGAGAAGTCATTTACCTTTGAAGATTATTTAAGCCATAAAGTTTAGGCACCAGTTATGGAGGAAGTGGCTTAATTATAAATGAAATGGGCAAATAGAATAATTCTTAGTATGAATGTCTCTTAGATTTGTTGTAGTGAGTATTTGTTACAGAACATCACATGCTCTCTCTATATTATATATATATATGAACCTGTAACTTCAGATTACATAGGAAGAGCTCATACAAGGATGTGACAGCAACTTAGCTGGAGGCAAAGTCATTAATTTTTGCCAGAAACTCCCTTTCCATACTGATTTTTTCTGTGGGCAAATGTATGGGGTCTTTATTGGACATAGGGGAAGCACTTTCTGATTTCAGCTTCTGACATTGGTTGAGACTGAGTGGGGAAATCATAGCTGCATTTTCGTGGCGCCCGGTGAGTATACATAGACGCTGTATGATAAAGATGTCCTAAAATACTTGTTCTAACTTAGATTCTGGTACTTGGAAGAAGGTTTTTGCAAAATTTTCTGAGGTTGCAATGCTCTAATAAGCACAAATTTTGAAGAGTATCTTGAGGACAGAGATGCTAGTAGGTTGGGGTTGGGTTTTTTTTTGCACCAGTAGCAGAGTTAGAAGTTATTTTCAATATAAACTGGTCCTCAGATTGCCTTGTTCATCCAGCAGTTCTAATTTACTATGTATTTATTGTAGTATTTACTGAATAGCGAGTGAATTTTATGTGAAAAATCTTACACATACTGAGTTTCAAAATCACTGGTCACCAAAATCACTGTTAGAACTAAGGACAGTGTTTTCAAACATGTCAGTGCGAGTTAAGTCTCCAGAGATCAGAGAAGAAGGGAGGTTGATTAAATGTAGATTTTAATAAGAGATAAATATTTGACTCAAGTTAAATTTTCAATTTCCAATTTTTTAATAGAGTCACTTCTTTGTAGGGGGTAAGGTATGTCAATACACATGGATTAAAGTCAGAGTTCATTTAGATTTAATTTATTTGAGCATGTTTTTGGCTATTTAAGAAGTCTGAACATAAGTTATAGTTAAGAAGATGTTTTAAGCTCTTTGCTGAAAGAAATGAAGTTTCCATGGTTTCTCAGTCCAACTTCCTCTGATGCTAATGCTGAAGAATTTGAGTAACAGCAAGATGATAATGGGAGGATTGTAGAGATGTGGAATAAATTTTAGTATTCCCGGATAGGTTGATTCCCCCTTCGTGTGACAGTGTCAAGTGACTGCACTACCAAATGGATAAACTTTGCATTTAAAAAATGTTTCTCTCAATAGAAAAAAGTCATTAATGTTCTGTATCTAAATTTCTCAACCCAACTACCATTTCTACGGTGGTCACTCCAACACAAGGAAAATATATAGATAAATAAATAGACCTGACTTCCTTTGCTTATCCTTGAAAATACTTGCCAGACAGTCACAAGAATGTTTTTTCACCATTACAAATTGGATCTGTAGCAAATACTAACAAAGGTACCTGTAATGACCCAACAAACACAGAATACATTTTAGGTGATTTTTTTTCATTTGTGCTCGCTTTCCACAGTGCAGTGAGATACTCAGTCAGACTTTTTGACTTTCTGATTAACAGGTAAGACAGCTACCACATTCTCATTGATTTTTTCCAACGGTGTTGGGGTTTGATTGACAGCCTTACCTATTAGTTCCTTTTGTTTTGAGACCTTGAAGCCACAATGTGTTAATATAATTTAAACAGGTTATTAAGCCTCAGTATATGTGGATAAATCAAAGTCTGGTCTTGATTTTAAGTATAGTATGTACATTTATGTACATATGTACTACATCTAGTAGCAACTTGCAACTAGATTTGCTTTTTGTTCTTATGTGCAGAGTAAAATTTATTTCACTATAAAGTCACTTGTTTGCTGTACTATATAAATTATTTTTAAATTTGCAAAAATAATGATTTATTCCGAGAGAAAATAAATTATACACCTCCCAGATTGCTTTAGTTTTCCAGTTAAATAAGGAATGAGAAACATCATTTTACTGATAAAATAAAATTTGAACATTTGACTGTGCAATAATAAAGATTAAGTAAATGCATTTAAAATTTCTGGTTTGGTAGCCAAAATTTGGCAGCTTTCTCTTGAAGCAATTTAAGTTACAGATGTTTATACAATTCTCTGAAGGAATGTAGTTACTGAATGGCAGGTATGGAGATACCTAAACTAAAGTAATCATGGTCATTAGTAGTTTGACTCTAATTTTATTGTTGCTGACCTCGCTGTGTGAGAAGATAAGCATACTGCATAACTGTGTATGTGCACATCTGTGTGTATTAAAACGTGAAGTCTCTTCCTTTTCCAGCTGTCTCGAATAGTGATGACAATCTATATTTAGGTATGTATCTGTGTGTGTGCATGTAAAAGCAAATTCACATTGACTAAAAATTTAAATTCTAACTTCATTTTAAGAAATATTCCTGCTGTTTCTTAAGCATTCTTACCCTCAAAAAGACTTCATAATACTAGATACTCTGTTGACATAAGATTTTTTTTAAAAAATTTCTTTTTACCAGAGCACCCTAGCTCAGTGCATTTTCCAGCAGGTTTTCCATGATATATCACACTACACAACCCAAAGAAAAGAGGAAACCTGGTGACTGCAATAGGAACACGGGAAAATAAAAGGCAGGAAAAACTGATAATGTGGGGGGGGAGAGAGGTGGAAAATCAGTCACCAAAAAAACAACTGCTGGAATTAGAAAATTGTGAGAAGGGAGGTTAAGGAAGAGAGAGGGAAAGAATAGACACTGTGGCTAACTTAATTTACAAAAAAAATCTAGTTCACAAACATATAAATGCTTATTTAGTGATAATTCCATAAACTGCATGTATTTTTATGGGAAAAAATACATAATTTGTAAACTTTGGATTTAGCTGAGGCAGCCAAGGGGCCTGGACACGTGGAGAATATCGTGCTTCATGTGAGATACTCGTACCCCTTACCTCCTTCAAGTGGCTAGTGGTGAGGCCCTCCTCTTCTTCCTAATAGTGATGTCAGCTTCTTCTTGACAGTGAGGCAGAATGAGGATTGCCCTCTGGAATTGCTCGCCTCTTCAGTGACCAGAAATTGTCACTCATCTTTCAGATGTAGAGTAGCTAAAGGCTGATGCTGTGAGTAACTACAAATTGTGCCATACTGAAGGTGCTCAAGATCCATTACCGTCTAGTGGATTTGGAATCTTAAATTCTTTCTTTCTTGCAAGGGTTTCTTAGTAACTGAAACAAGATTATAAGTGAAACAATTTGGAAAATTTATGTACTTTGTGGGTATTTTAGCTATATCATTATGGTTTGTTTGGGGTTTTTTGTATTTCACTACCTTTCAAATTGTCATTTCAAGTGGCTTAGAACCATGGTAGCTCATCCAATGTCCCCTTTTTTACAAGTGATTTTTAAAGATTTGAGCAATGTTAAACTCATGGGCATCTGCTGAGTGTGCATCTTCAAAATGTCAGGCTGTGCTTGGTAAACAGCAAGTAGGGTACCGTGCTGTGTTCCTGCTGCAGACAGGTAAGCAGTAGGGCCCTTCAGGATTGAGGGAGATGTGGCTGCAAGGCTGGCCACACTGCTTAGGGTGGGAGAAGGTTGTGAGAGTGAGCAGACTCTCATAGTGTTTGAAGTAAGCCTCCCTTGGCTGGGAGGACAGCAGAAGACGACTGGGACTAAAAACCATGCAGGATGTAATATGTGTATTCCCGTATCGCACTTAATCTGTCCTAGCCCTTTGCAGATTTCCTGCATGCTGATGTTTGGTTACTCCTCTTTGGTTACTCTTCTGGTTACTCTTTGGGACTAAGGAAAGAAGGGTAGGAGGAAAGAAGGGACAAGCTCGTATGTGGCTACTAAGGCAATGTAACTGGCTCTATCCTGTCCGAAAGAGCCCAACCAATATGAAATAACAACAAAAAATAAATATTGATTTCTTAATAACAGTAATATCTTATTTGCTTTTAGAAGCTATATTGCACCAATATGTGCAGATTAATCCTTGTTCTGCTATGTGACAACAGAGGTAATGCATACATGTTTTCAAAAGATACTTCAAAAGTTTTATCTTCAAAAGTTAAATGGTTATGTATTTAAGACTACCACATGTTTATTCAGGCTCCCAAGATGTGATCTGTGTGATATTGATAAATCCATGTAAGATCTATGTTTACCTTCCCATCTCCCACTACCCTGTTATGCTGTGGACAACCCACACTTCCCTGTTGTGGAAAAAGTGGTTCTTTAGATCTTCAGCCACATACATCCCACATTACTGTAATACTGGAGCTTCCAGTATTTACCCATGGAATATTAGTCTGATTTACACACTGGACTTTGTGTTTAAAATCTTAAATTAAATTCTCCTTTTGTCGTACTGAGAGATCTTCACTTCTTTGCTCAGGCTCCTTGAACTGTATTTGTTCCAATGTCATAGGCAGAGATAAACACAGTGTAAAGTCAGGGCTTCAGAGGCGCTCCTGCTAATTTTGTCCCTGTGAAGGGACTCGCCTCTGATATCTATTACCAGCAATTTATCTTATTTGCAGCATTTATGTACACATTGTCCCAGAGCTGTAGGCTTCAGAGTTATCTACCATTTAACCTTTTTCCCAGTTCAATGGCAAATAACAGCTATTTTGACAATTTTAAATCTTTAGAAGAGATAACAATTTAAGAATTTAAACTTAAAAAAGCTGTAAGAAAGGTTTTCTTTTTAATAACTTCCCTCTTTATTTTTCCTTTCCACGGTGACAATTTTGTAGGGAAAATATTCTCAGTGACTTTTAGTTAGCATCAAGCCTTACAGTTTCCTTTTGGAGCAGGGAAGATGCTGAAGTGCACAGGAGATGTTATTTGTGTCTGATGCTGTATCCTGAGAGGGGGCAAATAGCAGATGTGAACCGCGACTTCCCTTTCTGTTAGTGAACCTTTGCCTATAGATAGAAAAAAGATTGTGTCTTATGTTTGCACTACATCAGGCATTCAGAAATCTAGGAAACTAGTATCAATGAGTTGTTTAAAGCATTACTTTGACTGCCTTGTGAGCTCAGGAAAACGGTTTTGTTTGGATCTTATCTGGTTAAGGCAGGCTATCACTGAACAAAAGGAAAGAGCTGGAGGGATTCCAAATGGATGGAAACAGAAAGTGACAATAAAAGCTAGCTCTTTCTGTACACATCCAAGTTAAATTAAGGACTCTAGAAATGAATGATGGACAGAACAATGAATCTTCTCTTAATTTTATTCACCAGATTTCTCTTGTACTGAATTTTCTTGCTGAGTTTCAAACTGCAACCTTGTGTTGTTAACTGTAATCTCCAACAACCCCTATTATGGTACTGCTTCATCTTTTTATTTCATTTAATTTAGTCTATCTAACTTTTGATATACTTTGTATAGCAGCCAGCAGTAGTTTCTCGTTAGAGTGAAATTTCAAGCCTCTGCAAGGGTCTTAGATTTTCTAATGACTTTTCTCTATGACTTCTATATTTTTATGTTATTTCCTACACTCATCATAATTTGTTTTATTATACCTAAAAATTCTCTAATCTTCACAAAGTGTTTCTGATCTACTGTACTTAGCCTACTTACGAGTTGCTCAAAGTCTGAACTGAATGCTGCAACATTTCTCTGTGTGTAAGCAGAGGTTTCTGTGTCCTTGCAGGAACGAAGGACAACTCACTTCTGAACCTGACTGATAGGGTCATATCAATTAGTTGACTTATTTATAACTGTTTCTGGTTAGATAAGGAAATCTAAGCTGAAGTGATGAAGGCTTTTGGATTCTGCATGGGAAGTAATTGATTGCCTTGCCTTCCATAAAACTCACGTCTCAGGTAGGGAACTAAGCTTTTTCAATAACTCAGACTAAATCAGATGGAGAATTCATAGATCCAATCTGAGGAAGCACAGCATTTTTTTTTCTTTCTTCCCTCCCCCTCGGCCCCCCCTCATTAACTAAGATAGATTTCCAAATTAAAATAACTACTCAGCAGCTAATTGTGGCTCTCAGAATCAATTTACCTTATAGGAATAGCAGAAGCCACCTCTCCAGAGTCCCTTTTTAGTTCATAAAAAGTTGATAGCCTCTATGAAAACTGTTAATGTACATTTTGGACTAAATTCTAATGTGAAGAATCAGAATGGTTGTGTCATCACAGATGCCCATCAAAGACTGTAGCTATCTTAACATTTTAGGTACCTTTGGAAAGTTTTCTAGATAAAGCATGTTTAAAACCATTGGTCTAAAGCTTTTCTGTATGCTCCAAAAAGGTGCATATGTATTTTCAGCTTGACAGTTTGACTTTTAGTGAGAGGATAAAAAGGCAACAAGACTATAAAGAGTTTCTTCTTCAGTGGCCTGTATTAGAACTAAGATGAGAAGGACAGCTTTCTTCAAAAGAATATTGATTTTCTAAAACTTAAAAGGTAGTTAGGTCTTTATTACTACTTATAGCTCGCAAGCAGTCTCCATCTTTAATTCAAAGTTTTTATGTATTGTGCTGACTAGTTTACTAACAGTTTTCCTCTTGGACTTTTAGGATAAGTGCAGATGTGCTCCTTTATTAATACCACTGTCTGAAGAAAAGCCTGAAGAAACAATATCACTGAATTTTCTAAATGAACAAACCATGTACTTCCAATGACCTGTTTTATGTGAAGGCAAATGGGCACAATTCACTTCTCAAATTTCAGTAGAGATTTGTCAGTGCTATGTTTAGAGTTGTAGACTCACAGAGAAGTTTGGAAGACTCTGCTGGAGGTCACCTACTCCAGTGCCCTGGGAAAAGCAGAACTGTCCTCAAAGTGTGTGTGGACAGTGTAGGCAGCACCTAGCCTGGCTGCGATAGAAAGTCTCTGGGAGTCCCCATGCCCTGCTACCTGCAAGGAGGCACTGCCAACTGCTCTACAGATGCGTTTGAAAGAAAAGTTTACTTTTTGAGAGACAATCTGAAGAAATATTACTTTAGATATTTGAAATGTGTATATTTTATTAAGCATGACTATACTAGCGCTTTGAGTTAACGTAAAAAAACGCCAAACATTGTTTGTTTATCAAAACATTAGTACTGATGTTTATCACCAGAAACACTGACTGAAATAAGTACAGCATATAATATTTCAAGACTGATTTATTACTACCATTACCTAAGGACTTACTCTATAGAACTTTGTAAGAAAACTATTTCAGATCCAACTCTGCTGCTACAGTAACAACTCACAGATTACCAAGGATTTGTTGGCTATAGTTTTAAGCTTGTTGAAATTCTGATTTATGATACAGACTCTTATACAAATTTAGTCTAACACAAGAACTCTATTTCAAATTTTGCTTTATAATCATGTATGTCAGAAAAAAAATTTAGTAAATAAAGTTCTCTAGCAAGCACATTTTTTAATTAAACTTTTTCAGATACGTCTTACCTGGTATTTTACTTCTGTTTGTCCACTTATTTTTTTCCTAAGAGATACCTGGATGTGTTGTACTTTATTATAAACTATTAGGGTGGGAAGGAAAGAAAAAAAAATAATCTCTTGATGACTGGCTTTGAGGAAAGGTCTTTTGATACAAACACACAAAAATGTTTCAACGCTTCTAAATATATGAAGCAGCAGAAGGAAACAAGGATGATGTTGGTTCATTTATTAAATGTTTTTTTATTGCAAAAGAAATACAAATTTAGTTTTTATGAACAATTTTTGTGTTTGTTGTCTAAATAAGAAAATAGCCTTTTTTAAATTATATGGTGTGATTAATAAGTATATGATGAGAAGAGAAAAACAGATTGGAAGAGAGCTCACAGATAATTCACTTTGTAATGGTATCATATTAGCTAATAACTTCTCTTGTTTTAAAGCATTGCTCTATTCAGCTGATATTCTACAAAGCAAAAGAAAGTACATAGCACGTTTTTAGTCATCAGAAGTTGCCTCTGCCTAGTAATCCAAATATAACAGATATTTCTGAAGACTCAATGTCCATGAATTGTGCCTTTTTCTGTCTTCCACTTTGTATGTTTCTGGATAAAAGGATTGATGAAGGAGCCAGGATTCAGTGTTTCGTCTGCAAACTCAGCCTGCAATTTGTGTCTACAAAGGTGTACAACACTTCATTTCCTTGATATGTCTTCCTTGTTTTTACTTCAAGCAAAGGCAGAACTTAATACAGTAATGACCTATTCTTTTATTTCACATTTTTTAAAGTGTCTCGGAATTTCAGTGTATTAATAATTAAAAATATTAAAGTCACTTTCTACAGTGTCTACAAGGACCTGGCAGTATAAAAGTGAAAACTTCGTTTTCTCAAAGGCAAAGATATCTGCTTCAGAAGTTCATGAAAGCGAACACCTGTGACAAAGTTTCTAAAGAAAATAACAAGATGCCTGAAATGAAAGCCAAAAATCAGCTGTTCAGAGATTTAATGAGAAGTAGAGCCAAGTGAGTGAGCTGGGTGACTTTCAAAAAAATTTTGTCTTGTCACTACCGCAAGCAGTATGTACACATCTCATTTTGTGGAGAGCGGTACAACTTTTTGCTTCATTGTCCTGCCTTCCTGTAGGGTAGTAGGGACAAAATCTGTATCTTATTTAAAACTATTCCTATTTGCCTTGAAGGAATGTGTCCAGCAGACAGAATCTTGGGCGACGGGAGAGGTGCCTGAGGACTGGAGGAAGGCTAATGTCACTCCAGTCTACAAAAAGGGCAAGAAGGAGGACCCGGGTAACTACAGACCGGTCAGCCTCACCTCCATCCCGGGAAAGGTGATGGAAAAACTTGTCGTGGCACTGTCTCCAGGCACATCAAGGACAAGAAGGTTATTGGGAACAGTCAGCATGGCTTTACCAAGGGAAAGTCATGCTTGACCAACCTGATAGCCTTCTATGAGGATGTAACCAGGTGGATGGATGATGGAAGGGCAGTAGATGTGGTCTATCTTGACCTCAGCAAGGCATTTGACACCGTCTCCCACGGCATCCTTGTGGGCAAGCTGAGGAGGTGTGGCCTGGATGATCGGGTAGTGAGGTGGATTGTGCGCTGGCTGGAGGGCAGATGTCAGAGAGTTGTGGTCAATGGGGCCGAATC
>VWZZ01000095.1:121019-151376 GCA_013399095.1 Psophia crepitans
AGGGAACTGCTAGAGAGAGTCCAGCGCAGAGCCACTAAGATGATCAAGGGAGTGGAACATCTCCCTTATGAGGAAAGGCTGAGGGAGCTGGGTCTCTTTAGCTTGGAGAAGAGGAGGCTGAGGGGTGACCTCATCAATGTTTATAAATATGTTATGAGTGAGTGTTGGGAAGATGGAGCCAGGCTCTTCTCGGCCTCACTAAGCGATAGGACAAGGGGCAATGGGTGCAAGCTGGAGCATAGGAGGTTCCGGGTTAATGTAAGGAAAAACTTTTTCACCGTGAGGGTGACAGAGCACTGGCACAGGCTGCCCAGAGAGGTTGTGGAGTCTCCTTCTTTGGAGACATTCAAAACCCGACTGGACGTGTTCCTGAGTGATGTGCTCTAGGTGGCCCTGCCTTGGCAGGGGGGGTTGGACTAGGTGATCTTCCGAGGTCCCTTCCAACCCTTGTGATTCTGTGATTCTGTGAATCTCTCAATACCTAATTCCATGGAAAAGATTCACAGTTTCAGCTGTAGTATTCATTTATTGTTGAATACATTTTTCAAACAGAAACAGTTGTGGGGTTTTATGTTCATTAGTCTCTTCTTGTTGACAAATAAACATGAAATCCTAGTTATTATAAGATTAAATGAGTACTGAAGAAAGGTCATCTTAAAATGCATACTTATGAACCTAACCTGAATAATTTTACTTGTAAAATTTCAAAACTTTCTATGTCTTCAGGGAGAATTCATACTTACGGGAATCCAACTGTTTGTTGGGTTTTGGGTTGTTTTGGAGTTGGTTTTTTTTGGTTTTTTTTTTTTGTTTTTTTGTTGCTGAATTCAGGTTTAGGAAACCTTATATATATAGGATAGAAAATGTACGTATTGGATAGAAAACTGTGTAGATGATGAATGTCTCTTTTATCATTGGTTATAATAGGAAAGCAGTGAACGAAGATTGCTCTCAGTCTCAGACTGACATCCTCATTCAACCTTCTCCTGTTCTACTCATTTGTTATTTTCACGAAGAACAATGTTTAAAGATAAGTGGTACAAAGAGGGGAGTAAACATATGTTCCGGTGTAAATAAGCAATTCTCTCTGAAATTGTACAGAATTTCGTTACACAAATTAAGGTTGACTTAATGTGACAAATACTTCCACTGACAATAAGCCAAATTGACAATGACCTTGATATTTTCATAAGGTAACATCTAATATAAGAATACAACGTTCTTGAAGGTGATTGGCATAGTTGCACAAACAGGTTTTTGTCAATGTCACTTACGCACTATTTTTCCAGTCCTCCTTTTTCAAGCAGTTAAAAAAACTCTGTCCACCTACATTTGATTCCTCTCCAAATTCATTAGCTGCTAATATGAATTCCCAAAGCAGTGCAACAGTTACTTATTTATAAAACACTTAGATTTGCAGAGTACTTGCCAGGTTTTTTAGTCATTTGCACACAGATGTAGATTGTCCGTAGAAGAAAATGTCACTTATAGGCCTTGGCTAAGAGTTTTAAGAACAAGTTATAGCAATTTTTAATGGTAAAGAAGGAACAGCTTACACATCAATTACTCTGAGCATCTAATTTTAGTCTAATTTGGGGACTGATTCTCCCTGAGTTCATATGGAGACAGTGGGAAGATATAAATTTGTCTGAAAAGGAAATTCAAATCCTCTAAGTTAGGTTTCACAATCCCTGTTACCTTCTAGGGGAGTTTGCTCTTCTATTATTCCACCATCTAGTGATGTTACTAGATTTTCTTTTCTCAGAAGAAAACTGTTTGAGTATAGGTGTTGGGAAACATTTAGTAACTGAAAGTTTTACGTGGCCCATGACAACTTAGTAGAAAATATATGTATATATTTGATTCCAAAAGAGAATTTGACCATATAGAGTTCTAATGGTAAAAAGAATCCTTCTGCATATAGGTTTATTTCAAACTCGCATATACCTACAATGCTGGGGTTTTCAGAGCTAAAGCACTTCTAGCATCTAATCTTTCAATCTTGAGGCATCTTTACTGATGTAGAGTGCAGAGTTTTTGTTGCTATTAAAGCTGTTTTCTTGTGCTACAGCTAGCATAGTCATGCATTTCTATGGTGAAAAGCAGATTATGCAGACAAACCTTCAAATGCAAAATGTATTTACTGGAGGGTATAAACAAACCAGGAGAAGCTGGAAAATAATAAAAGCAGACCATTACAGTGGAAGTGTGTATAGTCTAAGATTTCTGGAGAAATTGAAAAGCAAGAAGAATGTATTAAAGCAGAGAAGAAACTGCAAAAGTTGAATGAGCCATTCTCCATGGATTATTTAAATATTCATTGTACCAGAGAAAGGTAATTACTCTATAACTTCATATACAGGGAAATTTCTGACAGAGAGAAATCTTAGTTAACAGGTGTGAAAAAAAAAAGTTAATTTAGTTTGAGTTTTCTGTCTCAATGTGCCTAAATAACCATTTTGAAGAATCATTTTCTCTAGGCTACAGAATATTTAAGTAGTCTGCCCATTGTGGAGAAACCACAAGAGAGGAATCTAAACCCACAAGGGTTTAATAAGTGGTAGCATGATGCTGATTTATTCATATAGTGTATCAAAACCTGTTTTCATTTGGAGATACAAATTCATCCTTGAAAACACTTCTTCCATTTCACCTGCTAGTTTAGTTGTCTTCGTACTTACCTTGGGAAAACTCCTCTTCAGATTTTTCTTTAAGTATGATATTCTGATTTATTCTACAGAGTTAATACCATTCACTCATCAGAAACAGGAAAATATTGTTGTAGTTTTAATTTATTTTGTTATATCATACATGCTACATCACAAAATGTGTCAGAATTAGTAAAAGTGACTTTTCAGAGGTATTTTATTATTGTAATTTTAGCTGAAACTCTTTGGTCAGCTTTGAAACAAACGAGTACTTGCCCATGACCTTTAAGTTCAGGTCCATGAACCGCTTTCTGCATCGCTCAGTCAAGAATACTACTTGACAATTGGAGTTAACTTTGGCAACAAAATACTTAGCCTGGAAGAAGGTTTAAAACTGATTGAAACCTCTTCTGTTGCTCCTCTGCTGCATCTCTATCTCTGTCTTTTGAGTTAAGCTCCAAGAAACCGTGACTGTGGTCTTTAGTGACATCAGGTGAGGCTCATTTGAGCCCTTGGCCTTGCAGTCTTCACTTAATGCTGCCAAGGACCTCCTTTTGGCAAGTGAGTGGTGTTCAGAATTACGTTGGGTATGACCGAACAGTGCAGAGAGCCACTAGAAGGCAAAAGTTGCCCATGACGCCTCTTCTCCTCTTCCTCATTCTTCTGAAATAAGATCCAGAGTTTCTTGGAGACTCAAGGTGGGAAGAGAGGAGTTTAGAGATCAGTGTTTGCTCTGCTGTACTTAATATTGGATGTTCAGTGTATGGGAGGAGGTATACTTGGGATCTAGCCCTACAGGTATGACTCATAATTTGTAATAGTAAGGGTGCCAGACAGTACTCCTATCCGACAGTATGCATGTACATAATCATAGAATCATGGAATGGTTTGGGTTGGAAGGGAACACAAGGATCATCTAGTTCCAACCCCTCTGCCACGAGCAGGGACACCTTACACTAGAAAAGGTTGCCCAAAGCCCCATCCAACCTGGCCTTGAACACTACCAGGGAGGGGGCCTCCACAACTTCTCTGGGCAACCTGTTCCATTACTTCACCACCATCATAGTGAAGAATTTCTTTATAATATCTAATCTCAGTCTCTGCTCATTGAGTTTAAACACATTCCCCCTTGTCCTATCACTCCCTGCCCTTGTAAACAGCCCCTCTCGGGTACTGAAAGGCCACAATTAGGTCTCCCTGAAACCTTCTCTTCTCTAGGCTGAACAAGCCCCACTCCAGCAGCCTGTCTTCATAGGAGAGGTGCTCCATCCCTCTGATCAACCCTGTGGGTTTCTTTTGGACTTGCTCCAGCAGCTCCATGTCTTTCCTGTACTGGTGACTCCAGCCCTAGATATAGTATTCCAGGTAGGGTCTCACAAGAGTGGAGTAGAGGGGAAGAATCACCTCCCTCAACCTGCTGGCCACACTTGGGTTTGATGCAGCCCAATCACTTGAAAGATGAGCAGCTTCATGCAAAAAGGTTTGAATGTAGAACAACAAAATTATTGGTCTGCTAGTGAATACACAAAAGGATGAAATAGTTCAGCTGTAGTAAAATTTAAGAGTTCACCTTTGCAAACGTATCTGAATAGGCAGAGACTTGAAGCTTAAGAAAGACACAATTATCAGTCCTATGGGGGCACAGTGTACTGTACAGTTACAATTACGCAGCAGAAGGGAACGTTTTCTAAACATACTCAGAGGATTTAGGCATTTGCTGAACAGCTAATTTGAATCCTCTGTATGTCCATCATTTACAGTCAGAAGTGCGTGTTATGCCCCCGTATTATCCAGTATTACTAGTGTTATTAGCGAGAGCTCATAATAACCAGGAATTTTAAGACACTACCGAGTAAGTAAATATTTATCGCTGCAAAAATACATGCTCTTCAAAAGGAACTAGTGTTTGATGGTTTGTTTTCAAATTGTTCTGGTTTCAGCTAGGATAGAGCTAATTTTCACAAGAAGCTGGGACGCAACACAGCTAGGACAAGTGACCCTGACTAGCCAAAGATATATTCCAGACCATATGGCATCATGTGGTGCAGCTCCAGGATGGTCTGAGTATCTGGTCATGGGGTGAGAAATTGCATTGTGTATCACCTGCTTTGTATATTCTGTTACAAGTACTATTGTTGTTATTTCCCTCTCCCTTTGCTGTCCCAGTAAACTGTCCTTTTCCCAGCCCATGAGTTTTACCTTTTTCTTCTGATTCTCCTTCTCATCCCACCAGAGTTGGGGGAAGTGAGTGGCCATGTGGTGCTCAGCTGCCGGCTAAAGCGTGACAAAAATACAGGATTTATTGTCAGTAATAAAGTTGATTTCATTCCCTCCACTGATAAGTGTAATTGATTATAACATGTTGCCTTCTTCCTTTTTCATCCATCAGCATTAGGTCATTTATTAGAAGAAATAAAACAGTATCAGGATAAATATTTTGTCACAGGTGTTGCACAGAATAGAAATAGAATAGAATAGAATAGAATCGTTAAGGTTGGAAGTGACCTCAAGGATCATCTAGTCCAACCATCCCCCACCTCCTATTTCCCACTAAACCACGTCCCTAAGTACCACATCTAACCTTTCCTTAAACACCCTCAGGGATGGTGACTCCACCATCTCCCTGGGCAACCTGTTCCATTGCCCGACCCCCCTTTCTGAGAAGAATTTTCTCCTAATCTCCAACTGGAACCTTCCCTGGCGCAACTTGCAGCCGTTCCCCCTAGTCTTGTCACTAGTTATCTGAGAGAAGAGACCAACCCCCAGCTCACCACAGATAATATATAACTCCATGGCTATCAGCGTATTAATTGAAGACAAGTAGTGTCGCTGTATTCTGTGATGTTGCTGCAAAGAAGCAGAGTTGCATGTGATACAGTAGAGCAGTGTCCATCCTGCTGTTCTTCCCTCTTTGTAATCCTTATGAGCTATACCATGCTGACTTCATTAAGCGATGTAACAGGGGGGTCCTAGAGACAAAAGTCTCATTCTCTACATTTCCCTTGGCTGTTCCCAGGCCACTGTCTCTCATGTTCCAGATTGAGGCAGGGGTTCTGGGCATAAGCTTCTATGTGGTTATTGCAAGTGAATTAAGAGCAGTCATAGTCATGGGATCAACTGAAAGAGTTTTATTAATGATCAAATTATGATCCAATGGTAATTAATCAATAAATTAATTAAATCAAATGGCAATCAAATGGTGATTAAGCAGTAATTGAAAGTTAAACAGTGATTTAACAATGATCTGACAATGATTTAAATGGTGATTTAAATGATAATTTAGAGTGATCAAATACTCTACTACTTACTACACCTTCAATAATTAAGCTATAGCTGTATATATAAATGCCACTAGCATAAAATATACTTTTAGGTTTAATGTAAAATATCACTTAACTCATTATATATATGTCCTGGTTTCAGCTGATATTGAGTTTTCTTTCTAGCAGCTGGTATAGTGCTGTCTTTTGGATTTAGTATGAAAGTAATGTTGATAACGCACTGCTGGTTTTAGTTGTTGCTGGGCAGCTGCAGTGCCTGCACCAGGCCAAGGGCTGTTCAGGTTCCCACACCCTGCCAGGAGCACAAGGAGCTGGGAGAGCACAGCCAGGGCAGCTGGCCCAGCCTGGCCAGGGGGACGTTCCCACCACAGAATGTCAGGCTCCAGATGTAACTGGGAAAGGTAGCTGGGAGGCAGGTTCATTGCTCAGAAACAGACTGGGTATCAGGCTTTTTTTTTTAATGTGGTGAGCAATTGCATATGTGCATAACTTATTTTGTATATATATATATATACAATTATTGTTGTTGTTATTATTATCTTCCTTTGTTATCCTATTCATCTGTCTTTATCTCAACCAATAAGGTGGTTTTTTCCATTGTCCTTCCTAGCCCCTTGGTGAGGTAGCAGTGAGCGAGCAGCTGTGTGGTGCTTAGTTACCGGCTGAGGTTAAACCATGACAAGATATCAGCTGCCTGGTAAGGGATCTCTCAACCTTGAAGAGTAACCTTGAGAAGCCTCCCTGCTCAAGGGGGAGATTACCGCCATGCAGAGAGTTCAGTGGGCTTGAAGGAGCTATAACTTTTATAGCGTAAAAGTGATTGACTCATAATACACACACACACCTGAGTGTGCAGCTATAGCAGTTTTAGTTTTGTCTAATCCCAGCTTGGGCTGGTACTGTTAGCTCCTGATAAGACACAAACTCAGTTCCTTGGTTCCTGAGAAGAAGCAGCTGAGCACAGTTCTCACAATTTGCACAGCAGGGCTGATTTCAGTCAGGCTTACTTGTCAGTGACACCTAAACACAGTACTGTATGCTCACTCAGAGTGGATGCATCAGTAGTTGTGTAATTAGAGACACTATACAAGGGCTGAATCAAGGCTGCAGAGAAAACCTGATTTGTAGAATATCCTAGCCCTTAATTATGGAGCCTTAGAGTTACTTTTGTATACAACTTATAAACAAAGTAAGAAGAGTAGTCTGTACTGAAATAACTCACTTTATTTATGACGCTTTGTCATGGTTTAACCCTGGCTGACAACTAAGGCCCACGCAGCCACTCCTTCACTCCCCGACCCCAGCGGGATGGGGGAGAGAACCAGAAGAGGGAAAGTGAGAAAACTTGTGGGTTCAGATACAGACAGTTTAATAGGTAAAGCAAAAGCTGCGTGCACAAGCAAAGCAAAACCAGGAATTCATTCCCCACTCCCCATGGCAGGCAGGAGTTCAGCCATCCCCAGGACAGCAGGGCTCTGTCATGCGTAATGCTTACTTGGGAAGTCAAAGGCCATCACTCTGACTGTCCCATCCCTTCTTTCTTCTTCCCCCAGCCCCTTCTATGCTGAGCATGACATCGTATGGTATGGAATACCCCTTTGGTCAATTTGGGTCAGCTGTCCTGGCTGTGTCTCCTCCCAACTTCTTGTGCACCCCCAGCCATCCTGGTGGTGGGGTAGTGTGAGAGGTAGAAAAGGTCTTAGCTCTGTGTAAGCATAGCTCAACAATAAAACATCCCTGTGTTATCAACACTGTTTTCAGCACAAATCCAAGATACAGCCCCATACTGGCTACTATGAAGAAAATTAACCCCAGGTACAGTACAGGTTAGCTGTTGACCTGCTGGGAGTCCCGGCTGACAACAAGTTATCCATGAGCCAGCAGTGTGCCCTCATGGTCAAGAAGGCCAGTGGTATCCTGGGGTGCATTAAGAAGAGCGTAGCCAGCAGGTCAAGGGAGATTATCCTCCCACTCTGTTCTGCCATGCTGAGGCCACATCTGGAGTTTTGTGTCCAGCTCTGGGCTCCCCAGTTCAAGACAGACAGGGAACTACTGGAGAGAGTCTAAATAAAGGGGACTACGAGGACGATTAGGGGACTGGAGCATCTCTCATATGAGGAAAGGCTGAGAGAGCTGGATCTGTTTAGCCTGGAGAAAAGAAGACAGAGGGGATCTGATCAATGCTTATAAATATCTAAAGGGTGGATGTCTAGAGGAAGGGGCCAGACTCTTTTCAGTGGTGCCCAGTGACAGGTCAAGGGGCAATGGGCACAAACTGAAACACAGGAAGTTCCATCTCAACATGAGGAAAAACTTGTTCACTTTGAGGAGTGACAGAGCACTGGAACAGGCTGCCCAGAGAGGCTATGGAGGCTCCTCTGGAGATATTCAAAACCAACCTGGATGTGACCCTGTGCAACCTGCTCTAGGTGGACCTGCTTTAGCAGGGAGGTTGGACTGGCTGGTCTCCAGAGGTCCCTTCCAACACCTACCATTCTGTGTTTCTCTATAGAGCTGCACTGTCTTACTGCTACTTCTGAATATTCCTTTGTCTATAGTATATGTATAAGTTAACATTGTTACACTAGTGTCATTTAATTTAGAAATGTATTATTCTACTCATCTTCCCCTTTAAAGTGATCACCACAGAACATTTCTCCCATTAAACATTGCCTTTAACAGTGATGTGCTTTACTGTACTAGAAATAAAATGTAAAGGTTAATTAATTAATGATTTAAAAGCTCAGCTTCTTTATATTCAAGTTTCTTTGTCTTTGTAAAATAAAAGAAAAAACAGGTAGAACATGAAAAATGTTAATCCATTCCTCAGGAACTTTCTAGAGTGGCATTTGAGTTAGAATTCTAATGAGATTGCATTTATAACGTACCCTATTTTTTATATATATATATATATGTATAACGTGTGTATATATGTGTGCTATATTAGAGGGACATATTTTTATTTTTTTAATAAATACTATGCAAATGTTTGATATAGTGAAGAATCAAGTTGGTTATTTTAAAAAAAAGTCTTCATAAGTTATTAATTATACATGTTCCCTGAGGTACTACCATTATTTTTTTGCTTATAAAACCTTGAAATATCCTACTTACAAAGAGTATAAGCTTTGTTGTGAAGCTCTCAAAGTTCACTCTTTCAAGGCTAGTAGAGTTTATCGCTTATACTCACTTGTTTTTTTTATAATGAAAAAGACTGGATATTTTGATTTCCCCAGGAAAAATAAAATACTTGCTGTCAAATAACATTACATGGGACAGCTCATCTATAGTTTCTGATGGGGTTTATTCTCCCCTCCTTTGTGCACTGACTTCAAAGTAAATACTCTGTGAGATCTGTTTGTTTATTTTCCTCTAGTTTTCGCTTGAAAATCATGAGGTGCAATGTTCTGTCAGAAACTGGGCTTATATATACTTTTGGACTTTGCAAGTTACAGGAGAAGTTTTATAATATGAACAAGCTGATCAAAAAGGTGGCCAAATATACTTTAGTACATGTTTGTCTTGGTTTAGAGGTATCTCTTAGCAAGCAGTTTAACAAGAGAAAACAGGCTAACATGGAATTGTGCAGTCCAGTGTGTGTAGGTTTTGTTCCTAGAAATTTCTTCACTGTAAGCAATAATAATGGCAAGAACAAAGAACTCACATGATTTTTTAAATAGGAAATGCACAAGGGATTTTTACCCTTTGACTTTTTACTTTGTTACATTTTTCTTCTGCATATATATTTTTAAAATAAAAAACAAACAAACAATATTTCCTGTAATCATAACCCCAGGAGGGTTTGAAGCAGTGATACAGTAAATGTTGTCTTGTATGATTGTTTCTATGCTAAGAAAAAAAATGGAACATTGAAAGATTTTCCACTGAGGGACAATTATGTTTAGAAGCCTACTGAAGTAAAAAGCTATCTAGAAAATATGGGAAGACAGAAAGAAAATTATTCAGATGTCTTATATTTTTATGTTTGCCTACAAAATCTATTATCCTATCAAAAGGAAATAATGCAAAGACATCAAATTAATTTGTCACATTCTGTCTTTAGTAAAATCTTTTTTATTTATACCTAATTTTATCCATGTATTTAATTATACTTCACTTCGAGTTTTTAGGTGAAATCTAGCACATTTTGAGGCTTTTAGTTGACTAGATTTCCTTTTCTCCTTTTCTGCTATATTATTTTTCTCGATTTGCTACTAGGATACCATTCCTAATTGAATAGAATTGTTTAAAATATTTTCTGGAGGATTTGTCATTTCATGTGCCAGTTTTTCCAGGGCTTTGGATGGAGATTGTCTTTTCCTAGACTTATTTTCTTTATCTTTCCTTTATTTTCCCAGCACTTTCTGAGCACTTCAAGTTTTGATTCTAATTTGGATTTGAAAACTTACATGCCCAGTTTTCTGTTAGTTAATCTGCTTTTGCTCCAGTGTTGAATAGTGTAATTCTGAGACAAATTATTGATTTTTGAGATCTCTCGTCTCTACTGCATCAGTCTCACAAAACAACTTAATTTAAGTCTAGCTCTATTTGTTTATACAGTTAAAGGACTTTGTGAAAAAGAGGAAAAGAAAAACTTATTCTGAGGATTTCAACCTTGCAATAGATGCAATTCTCATTTTAATCCAATGTTTATTAATTTATAAAATGTATTTTTCTTAAATTTCTGTAAGCTCTCTCTTTACTCTGAGGTTGTGATTCATACATCTGAAGTGTTCTTCAAATCTTTTCCTTCCTCTTTTCCTCATTACTTGCATTTTAGTTAGATTTCCTGGTTTTAACTTACAGGAATTAGAAACCGCTTCCATTTTCAGTGAACATGAAACATCTTTTGTTTGTCTTTTTGTGTTGTAAACATTTTCTGTTTGGAAACTTCATAACTCTGCAGATTCAGTTTTGATCCCTTTCAATCACATGTTTTTGAGATGATGTATCAGGATTTTAAGGATGTTTCTCTTTCCTTGTATTTAGTATAATAATAGACTTCTGGCATGATGTGTGGAGCTCTGTTTGTGTTAGAAATCATACAAACAATAGAGATTATTCTGTCATCCTTTCATTCCTCACATCTTGCCCTTCCTGGACCCCTCCCAGCTCCACAGAGTTTGGCTTGAACAGATCCAGAGGATGACTGGAGTAGAAACAGGAGAAGGCAAGATTTTATCCCTCCTCAATATCTTCTTAAATCAAAAGTCAGTTATCTCTGCCTACTAGATATGATAATTACATTGTCTTTTTTTTAAAAAATTCAATTAATATTCAATATTCAATATTTGCTAGTTACAAATATAGAGACACCAGTTTAAACAATTTAGGGGGGGTGGAGAGAGAGAGAGGCAAATGAGGGGCCATTAGAGCCGTTCTTGGTAGTAAGAGGGAAGAAAAATGAGTGGAAAAAGGGCGGAGTAAGAATAGAACCAGAGGGTAAAAATACAAAAAAAAAAAAACCTTGAGATTTAGGAATCTCAAGATATCATTTGTAGAGTGAAATTCAATCAAAATCACACTATAAAACACAATAAACATACATTAGTACTGACCTAAATTGTACCTCAGATGCATGCAATCTTGAAGGGAGGCCATGCTTCGTACAACACCCAAGAAATGCATCAATAAGGGCTGTTACGTTGTATGTTGTTTCCTAACTGTGACACCTAAATGGACATTTAACAAGAGCACAGAACAAAGTGTTTCTTTTTACTTCTTTGTGCTTAAGCACAGTAATGATGTGACATCTTTTATCCTGCAGATATAAATGGAACAAGCTAAGCAAGCATCCTAACATTTATCATCTCAGTCATGTGGCAGTTTTTCTGTCAAAATCAGAAGTTAGACACATACTAGTCATGTATAATACTGAGCTAAGTGCACCCTCTGGAAAAAAAAAAAAAAGAAAAAAAAATTGTTGACAACTATTACAAAGCAACATGGACATCTCTACCAAACACTGGAAATACATACTGGACAGAACTTATGCATCCCCATGCACAACGGATAGAACAAACTTAGAAAAAATATATTTAATTTAAAAGAAGTGTACCTTCTAGTAACCTTTTTCCACCACTGACAAATTAGTCACTGTTGACACTGCATATGAACAGAATTTAAAAAATCCCACTTTCATGTTACACTAAACCTTGAGAGCTATTTCTTATATTGTTTCATACATGATTCTTAGGATTTTTGAAAACCTATAGGTGCTGCCATAAAATATGCAGTAACCCAGGATCTTCTAAATGAATTATCACAATTTAAAACTTTTTTAAAACTAAAAGAAAGTAAAAAAAGAAGTATACATTCCTAATGTAATATGCAGGCTGCTGTTTATTTTTGTAGAGTCAGAGACTCCTAGTAATACATGACTTGTCAGATCATAGAAAGAATATTACTATGCAATTATTTTGAATGTAATGTAGTAACTGAGATCAGTTTATACATTCCTCATAATATACTCCATTTCCAAGCAGAAGATTTTTTTATTTGTGTTAACAGAAAAAAGCCTGGGTTTTTCTTTTAATATATTTCTCCCTTTTCTTGTCTAACATAGTTGAAAGCAATGTGAAAACATGATCAAAAATGCCAAAATCAGAACCTACAACCACCTAACCAAACCAATGATCAGTACTGGCTTTTTCCTGTCCCTTTTAGCACTGCAGATCCCATCAGCCCAGATCAACTGATCGCAACGTGCATTGAGTGGGGCATAACAAAAGGATAAACATAGATATCTTACTTTATATTCACTAAAAAAGCAGTGTGAAATCCTAAAATGGCCTCTGCTGCCTACTCAGGCTGTGCTTCTGAACTAACCAGGGATTTATTGTGGTTGATGGCTTCATTCCTAGGTATAATTAATGGTGGTAATGAGCACAGAGAACGTGAATGTAGAGAAGATCATTGTGACTAACAGTTACCCTAGAGAGCAGTTCATCTAGTGTATTCTTTCTTCTAGAAAAGTTGCCTGGGAAATAGAAATACAAACTTTTTCCTGAGGTAAGTGTTTTGGTCTGCAGAAATGCTGTGGCTAAATGCTGAAGTGAATTTAGATGTCATGGACGTACATCCATTAGGTTATAACTTCCTTATGCAGTCTAGTGGTAAAACGAAGTGAGTAATAAAGGAAAATAAAATCAGGATTAGTGTGAACTGGAGTATCCACTCTGAAGCCTGAAGGTCCAACCCAATAAAAAGCTACAAAATAAATGTTGTGTTATAATACGGGCTAAAAAGACCAACGTTGTTATTGTTGTTTCTGCACTGCCTTGACATTACAATAATCTCTTTTAAGCTCTCTAGTCTTGTGCAGGCTTCACTTCTCATTCAATTCATACCAGATTCTTTTATTTCAGCATAGCTCCAAGTCGTTATTTCTGCCTTTGTAACAGCATCTACATCCAACTTTGAACAGGCAAAGTCTTGACTCCTGCTTTCCCAAATTCCCTCCCACTCACACACACAGTTATACTAATTCTTTCAACATCCTCCTCCTCTGTGGAGAGGCTCTGATTTGCACACTTTTGTCTCCTCCTCCCCCTCCAAGTCCTGCTGTAACACACTTTGTTATGTGTGAGACCTGAGACGATGGGCCCTGACACTGAGCTGTCACACCAGTATGCCTCAAAAGCCAACCAGTTAAGCTACTAACCTCCAAGCAGATTCCGAAGGAATGCGGATTCTCATTCAGAGAGAGATTTCATGGGGAAAAAAAATGATCATGAACACTGTGCTTGTATTTCTAAAGTGTGCAACAGTAAGATACTCTTTCAAGCACTTGTTATATCAGAGAGGAAAAGGTGAATCACAAAACCAGATTTTAAAACTGATTGACCTGAACTACCTTTAAAAAAAAAAAAACAAACAACAAACCCTCCCTAAACCTATAATTTAAACCTTTTTCAGGAGGAAAAGGAAAAGAAAAGCTCAGCTGAATGGTACCCTGTGTGGGAGGATTGCATAACACCCACTTAAGTAAATTGGACATAAGATCCTTTCTTCTTTCTGGCATTCAGATGCAGTGACTTAGAGGAGCATGGTAGTTTCACATGGGAGTATGTATGTCTTTATGCATAGCAGCATAACTGATTTAATTACAAGCCATACTACACTGTAATCTTTTGGGGTGATATGGGTATATCTAACACAATGTAGGAGTTAATGGAATACAGCTCATAATGAAAAGAAAACTTAATGTAGACAGAAAGTGAAATTCCTCTTTTCTAATTTTAGGTTTCCAGTAGCTATCTAAAAATAATTTTAAGTCATTGCAGGAAAACAGACATTTTAGTGCCAGATTCATCTGATCTATTTTATCTGTCTACTTTATTATGAGATGAATCATGTGCAAAGAGTTCTGGGTTGGTTTTTTTTTGTTTGGGTTTTTTTTTGTTGTCGTAGTGGAAAACTTATCAGACAGCTCAGATATATATTTTTTCAGATCAAACCCTAGTGAGAAGGGACAGATGAACCTGAATTGGTTGAGTTTGTGTTGAAGTTATTCTTACTGGTGGAGAAATACTAGAGGGAAGAGGGGGAGATGGTGGACAGCAGTGACACAACCCATAAGTGGAATTTTGGTGTAGAAAAGGATTTAACAAAAATAGCCCTCACAAACCAATATGGAAAGAAAATATGGCAACCTTCCCAAACCAGCATTCAGCACACACTGAGTGAATGTGCAAATTCAGTGACTGTAGATGCCCTGAGTGAAACAGGGATCTGTTTTCAAATGAAGCAAGTTCAGTGATAAGTTACAGAAAAAAGATGTGTATCAAAACCCTAAAGGCCTAAGGGAAGTAAAGGCGTCATCATGTGTAACGAAAGTTAATGTTCTACTCAATTAGAGCTGCTAAACTTGATATGCATATCTTTATCTGTCACTTTACAGAGCACATATTATTTATCCCAACTGACTAACTGGGGGTGAACTTTTACCTTGCCTTGGTGGGAGGCAATGGTAGGTCCTATATCCCAGGAAGAATCTTACGCAGCTGGGTTTACTTAACCTTTGAAAGAAAACTACCTGCTGCTACTTTCCTATGATGTAGCTGCTTGCTAGAGCTTTCACTGAAGCTATTTCTTTACTTTGTTAGCATGAGCTGTGCTGCTGAGATGAGGTACGTTTCTGGAGAACACGGTTGACCAAGGAACGACTTAAATTGCAAAGATGATGTTCACGCCACTGCAGCTTAGTTTGTTGTCATTTTCCGTCTTTTCCTGTGGTTATTTCCCACTTACGTGCGTGAGAAAACATGTGCAAAGTCTCTCATAGTGGTTATATGAGTAACTCTTGCTGGTGATTCACAGGAGCAGGCAGAAAATATTTAAAGCAAAAACAACAACAACAAAAAGTCTAAATCTGCAAGACTGAAAATTAGACTGTGTCCCGCTGGCTGTGTGGTAACAAGCACTTTGCAGAGGATGAAGAGTCTTTTTCACAATGGATTCCAAAATTTCTCTTCATTCCAGATATGAGCGAGAATAGAATATTCTAAGAATATTGTCCCTTTAAAAGTGTTCTCTGTGCTTTCAACACGAGTTAATTTCTTTATGAGTGCATTAAATTATAGTACAATGTATATTTAAAAATTGAACCGTTCAAAGGCAGAAAATATTAACTTCCAAATGACAGTTTCTACTCCTGCCAGGTAAATTATCAGTGGTTTTCTCTGTCAGACCTATGTCCATAGGTTTTTCTCATGTTACAGTGTTCATCCTTTATATGAATTAGATAATACTTCTACTTGCTATTTTCACTATACTGCGCTACTTCTCACTAATCAAGAGAATAACCAATCTTTTGATTTAAGATGGGTATTATTATTCTGCCCCTTAGATATTAAGATGAACATAATACCAGTTTTTAACCGTAGTCCCTTAAACCTGTTCACTGACTGACATGAGAGAAATCCAGTAGCTTTCCCTCTATTTCTCTGACCATGGAAATCTCAGTAATGGTTGGACCCCAGGGAATGACAATTTTTAGTCAACATCAGCATAGAATCATAGAATCATAGAAGCATAGAAGCATAGAATCGTAGAAGCATAGAATCATGGAATCATTAGAACGGTTTGGGTTGGAAGGGACCTCAAAGATCATGTAGTTCCAACCCCCCTGCCATGGGCAGGGACACCCTCCACTAGACCAGGTTGCCCAAAGCTCCATTCAACCTGGCCTTGAACACTTTCAGGGATGGAACATCCACAACTTCTCTGGGCAAACTGTTCCAGCGCCTCACCACCCTCACAGGCTGTTTCTTCTGGTTATATCTAACCTAAATCTACCTTCCTTCATCTTAAGGCCATTGCCCCTTATCCTATCACTCCATGCCCTTGTAAACAGTCCCTCTACAGGTCTCCTGTAGGCCTCTTTAGGTACTGGAAGGACATTTAGGTCTCCTGGAGCCTTCTCTTTTCAAGAGTGAAAAATCCCAACTCCCTCAGCCTGTTTTTGTAGGAGAGGTGCTCCATCCCTCTGGTCAACTCTGAGGCCCTCCTCTGAACTCACTCTAACAGCTCCATGTACTTCTTGTACTGGGGACTCCAGAGCTGGACACAGTACTCCAAGTGGGTTCTCACAAGAGAGGAATAGAGGGGCAGAGTCACCTCCCTTGACCTGCTGGACACATTGTTTTTGATGCAGCCCAGGACACAGCTGGCTTTCTGGTCTGCTAGCGCACACAGCGCTGGCTCACGTTGAGCTTCTCATCAACCAGCACCCCCAAGTCCTTCTCCTCAGGGCTGCTCTCCATACATTCTCTGCCCAGCCTGTAGTTGAGCTTGGAATTGCATCGACCCATGTCCAGGACCTTTCACTTGGCCTTGTTGAACTTTATGCAGTTCACATAGGCCCACCTCTCAAGTTTGTCAGAAAAGCGTTGCCTACCACTATCACCTGTCACCTTTTCTTGGTTGCACTGATTGTTATACAGGGAGCAGACTGGGCTGCCTTAGCTCCAGAGTATTTCGTGATATGATGCATCTTTACTCTTTGGTCTGCAGAGTGGTGAAGCAGTTCTGCAAGGGCACCTCAGGCTTTGGGGGAAGTCTCGTCTTCCTGCTGGTCCTTGCCATCTCAATCTTCCATTCTTCTGCAGTATTGGTCCCCTCCTTTATGTATGTGCTGGTGTGTGGAGTTTTGGCTCTTTGGCCATGGGTTGTGGGTCCACTTCAGGCTGTGCTTGGAACAGCTATCTACCTCCTCCTCAGCCTCTCTGATGTTACATAGCCTTCACACCACCTCCTGCAGCTCAGCCACCCCCTGCAGGAGGTCCTCCACCTGGGCACACCTTTTGCAGCCTGTCTCTGCCCCAGGATAAAGGTCTGGATGCTTGTTGCAGCCTGAGGTTTGCACTGCAGTCTCTCCCTTCAGCAGGTCCGTCTGGGTGGACGCATCGGCCAGCGCTGGGGTAGATGGTGCAGACCCCCTGGCTGTAGCTGCAGCCTTTGCTCTCAGACGAGTGCCCACCATTCTGCCTTGAGGGTCAGGTAGGATGGCTGCCCTTGACCTGTCACAGAACGGTGCCTGGGTTCCTGGGTTATGTGTACTTCAAGTCTGCCACTCTGCTTCCGGAATGTCCTCTCTTTGAAGAGACACCTTCCCTGTGCGCCCTCCCTTGCCAACTGCCGTGTGAACTGTTTTGTCACTCCCTGGCTGACAAACCAGGTGATGTTTGCCTGCTCTGGTCCCAGTGTTCCTGGTCACTTGCACTCCCTGGGTTGTTATGTGTAGATGTGGGGTGGCTGCTGTGGCAATGCCCAGACTCAGTCAGTGTCTCCTGCGAGAGCTGCTGGCTCCTGGCAGGTGTCTCCACCCCGCTGGCCTTTCCCTGCCTCAGGAAAACCTCCTGTGCATCAAGGTGTGCTGCTATGCTGCGGGTCGGGATAGCTCCAGAGCAGCTCCCCTTGGTGACTGACTACTGGGTTTTACACCGCATTTAAATCTCCCATATTGTATTGATATCTCCCTGGTATCTCCCATATTGTATAGGCATGCCTAGGCTAGGTGGAATCAAGCTCTGCTTTATTAAGTGCTAAAGCTTTCATTCTTCCCTAGAGAAAAGAGCACATTTTAAGGGCTAATACCAATAAAATAGATTTTTAGCTCTTCTCACTGGGGACAGAGATGGTCAGAAGAATGACCTTACATATCTTTGGCGTCTATGCACACTTTCATTACCTTTTATTTTATGCAATGAATACTTAAAGTGTCCATTCAAATGACAGTGTAATACATTTTAATGAATGTCAAATGCAGCTTTTTCCAATATAGTTAATATTTTAGACAGTAGCACTGGAGTACTATAGTCCATTTAAATATGATTTGATTCTAGATGAAGTTGAGAAATTTGCATTTAAATGCACCGTAATAGAAAGACATATTGGTTCGATTCTGGATTCAGTTGTGTGGGTGTGAAATCTTTATGGAACTTCAGTGAGCTCATCTAGTCTGTCAGTGGAAGTATCAGTGCCCATCAAACCATTAGTGTTCAAACTTTTCTTTAATTGCAGTTTTTGGAGATGAAATAGTGTAATTAACCACTTTCTAGTGACTATGGATTTTAAAATATATCAGCTGAAATCTCTGGCACTTTACATTTAGAGTGTTTACATTCTGAAGTCATGTCATTGCCAACCACTTCATAAGCTCCTTACCAAACTTAAACATTTTCAAAATGTCAAAAGCTCTTTTTTATTAGCAGTAATGAAGTTTCAAAAGAAGTGAGCTTCAGAGATGCAATCAACTGTTTTCAAAATCATTGCTAATTGAAAGGATTTTCCTCTGGCTTATGTCAGAGACTTTGTTAATATGAGATCTGTTAAAAAAGGGTATTTATAAATAATTCCAACAATCCCTAACATTTCCATTTTTATATCTTCAAAAGTGTTAATGATCAAACTAAACTTTGAAAATGTAATAGATTTAATTCTACTGTTATATCCAGGAGAAATGAAGTCTGAAATCAACATTGAAAGAACTGTCATAGTTTTCACTCAACAGAGTAAAAAACATACATGTAGTTTAGTGGATAATATCAAAACAACTTTCATTTTTGAAGAGTTGTTTTTTTGCATACATGAAGTGGGAAGCAGGACACAGGTAAATCAAATGGCATATGTACCCTGCTGCTTTATTTTTATACTTAAAGAAATACTGCTATTCCTCTCTTCATTCTTCATTGTAACTCTGAAAAACTGTATAATGAGTTTAAGAAAAATATATTAAATAATTGTACAGATTACCTTTCTGCTTCAAGAGCTGCTGTTCAGCATACATTAATACACTTAATAAAAAATTTTGAGAATGGTTGGGAATGCCTGTAGGAGCATTTAAAACATTTTTAAGTGTATATTTCTAAATTACCTTTGTGCAAACAGTTTTCTTTGCCTTTATATTTTTCACAGTAGTAGGTATTTAGTAATTTGGAGAAGAAAAAAAAAAGTGAGTTGATTAACTTTAGGTGTCCTCAGTCTAAAAAATTCAGCCAGAAAATCCATAAAACCTCTGGTATAGAATACCTGACCTCTTAGGAACTTCCTTACTATTTAAATGGCACATTTGGTGTATGGTTCTGAAATAAAAGAGACTCTTCAAAGGTTAAAATTAATTTGTTGGTTTTTTCATATTTTATGTATGGATGGCAAAACCAACTTCTGGACTTAGTTTCCTTAAGTAAACCAGAGTAAGTTCAATTACAGGATAGGTCTGTGTTTAACAAGCTCTCCTCGATATGGGAATTCATGTCTAACATTTATATTCCTCGTAATTACTATACACTGATTATAGTCTCCATTATACCTGGGTTTAACTTTGGCTGCCAAAAGGATCTGTTTGTTTATTTGTTTGGTTTTGGTATCTCCAATAAAATTTAGGACCTATGACTACATGCATCTTCTACGCTTAGAGTATTTTTAACTATCTTTGTGAAAAGAAACCTGAGAATTTTTCTTTTGACACTGTAATATGCAGCGTTATAAACTATCAGAAATCAGGTTAATTTCGCAGTGTTTATTAGAGGGATGGTTTTGCTTGACAGTGAAGGCAGTATCATAGAACAAGTAGACACCTATTTGCTCAACCTCTTTGCTCATGCTGGTAGGAAAGGAATTGTTTCACTACGGTCTTCTCTGTGGCAGCCTCTTATCAGGTGGCATACTGAGAACGGGGAGGTTAGGGTTAGAGAATTAGTGATATTAGGTGTTGAAAATAAATTCAGAAAAGACAACCTTATAAATTAACTAAAAGTATCAAAAAGCAGGAAGGGGTTGCATTTTTAAAAACACAAGTAAATTGAAGCTGTATAAATAGATTTACAGCAGTGTAAAATCTAAATATTTTCTCATCTTTCTACCCATTTTTGAGGTTGATATCATATTTCATAACAGTTATCCTCTCTCTTCTTCAGATATTTTGACATATCACACCACGTATCCACCTTTTCCTTCTCTTCCTTCTCTTCTTCTTCTGTATATTTACTTCTCCCTTATTGACATTTCAATTATGAGACTCTTCCATCAAGATGATACACATAATTCAAAATGCAAATTCCTTCTCAAGCCTCAGTCATAAACCAAAAATCATAAATGTGGACCATTATGCTTCTGAGGAGCTCCATGAACTTTTGTTTGTGCAATTTCAGTGATTACAAGATCCAATTTTTTTCCTGCTTGCTACATTGGGTTGATGTAGAATTACTTCTGTAGGATTTTCACAAGACACTGTGGCATATGTGAAGAGCTTTGCAGAAGAGAGAAGAAGAAGGGTAATACTAAGAAGTACGAGGGATTGTTAATGAGTAAAAGAATAGCTGTAGTTTGGAGAATTTGTTGGATCGCTGATCATGCATAAAAAAATCTACAAAATAACTGGTATTTCATTTGAATATATAGCTGTATTGTTTGTTAGACTGTGACTTTACACTGCATGCTGTATGTGTTAACTTCACAATCTGTGAATTAAACTGTGAATAAGTCTCCGATGGATATTCAAAAATTAATGTGAATCTGAAGGAGGCTTCTATTTCCAATTATGCTACATTTCTAAAGGGGTTTTTACATTTCTTACAGCTCATTAAAACAAAACAAAACAAAACAAAACAAAAACAAAAAAACCCACAACCACCACGACCCACACAAAAAAACCCAAACCCAAACAAAAACACCACAGAAAACCCACAAAACCCAACAAAATAAAACCCCCAAATATTTAACACAAGTATAAATCAGTATGATATAAATCAGGATAATTCATACCGTTTTTTTTTCTTTTGAGTAAAGCTATATCTTCTCAAATAAAAGCAAATATGTATCCTAATTAATAACAAGAATAATATCAGTCATCATTTTTATTACTGGTACCATACAGTTATAACAGAAGGCAGTCTTCTTACTTCCCTCTGATTTCTGTCTTCTCAGCCCCTTTATCAGGGATTTAAAATTGATTATAGTGCTGAGATGACCCTGGAGTAAAGGAGATAGTTTGACCTGGATTAGCAATTACAAAGTTGCATATAAGATAGCAGTAAATAATAGCTCTACCGTTTTTGGCAAGAATATGATAGATTGCTGCCAGCTCAAGTTTGTAAAGGAGAAATATCTTTTTGTTCTGCTGGAAATGTGGACAGTCACCACTACCTGCCCACCCTTCCCAACTTTATGATATTATACCAGTTTTTCTAAACATGAAGTCTAATTTGATTTAAAATTTTTATAAATAAAAATATAAAAATTCACATGCCTGTCACTGAATCTTGTTTTTACAGCTCATTTTGTCTTGTAAATAGTTTAATATTTCATACTTCCCTCTTCAAAAGATGCTGAAGTTATAGAAATTCAGGTTGTTCTGTATCATGTAAAATATATGCATGGCATTCAAGCACAAAGTAGACTACAATGATGTGAGTGTTTCTAACAGTAGCTACACTTAGCATCCTTCTGAAGTTCATTAAAAGGAATTACAGTTCCTCTAGTCCCATTCCTGGAGTTTTTGCTCAGTCTTTACTTGTATAAAACTCCCATTGTTAACTATAATGAGAGCATTTGAGCTAATGTAGGTCCTGTGATAGCATTACTCCTTTATTAGCCATAAATATTCATCAATATCTCTTCAGTACTTACTCACAGCATGTTTTTGCTGCTCTTTATACTGAACCACTTAAAAACCATTGAGCTTATTCCTGGTGTTCAAAGTAAAGCTAAAAGAATAATGGTTTTCTTTCAATTTGATGGGTGAATTGTGAAACTATGAAGAACTTAGTTTGAATTAAACCAAACCATTTTTAGTATTATTTTGGAAAAAAATGGAAAAATGCAACAATGCTCATTTTTCAGTCAACTTGAAATTTTTATTCAAGTTGCCATGTTAAGTATGCAAAATCTGTTAGCAAAAGAATAAAAAATGAAATAGAAAAAAAATATAGCTTTGAAATTAAATGTTAAAAAAAAGATATTTGTAATTGTTTTGATGATTCCTAATGAGTATTTGTTCTCTTTTAAAAACTCTTTTAAAGGCTACCAAAAACTCTTCTGGCTACCACTATTCAAAAAGTTGTCTGTAATGGTTAATGTCTTCTCAAATCTCCACTTTTTGGGAGAAACAACTTCTAGCTTACCCAGTGCTAGCAAAACTTTGAAATGCTTATGTAATATGAATGACTTCTACTCCCATGGAAATTTGATCTTTCTACACACTGAAAAGGAATTTACGTGAGATTTCAATGTTCTTCTATGTCTGAAAAAAGTTACAAGGATAGTTTTTTTCTGTAGGGTTTAGTATACACTAGCTCTCTAGGCTTTCATTTGATGAAAGATAATAGAGAAAAACACTGAGTAAATGAGTTAGCTACAGTCTATGCACAGAATTCTAAAAACACCTATAAAATAATCAAAAATTCCATGAAAATTTAGCTGTAGGAACAATCAGTGTTAGACAGGCTAATAGAAATTTTCTGCTAGGACTCTGAAAAACCATACTATAAGAATTTACCTCAAGATTCAAACTAAATTACAAATATTCAGCAAAAATTTCCCATTTCCACATAATTTTTCCCTGAGCATAATCTTTGGTTCTTGTTCAGTACTCAGAAAACAGAAGCTCCCTGGTTTTGTGGAGGTAGAAGGGAAGCGTACTGGACAAACAAAGATCTGCTACTCTGGGAGAGGCAGGTCCCACAGGCTGATAATATTTTGGTGATCGCTTGTGGGGCTGGGGGAGATGGGGAAGGAAGAAAAATCACTGACTCTGATATCCTGTTTGTATTCAATATCTGTCAGGTTTCAGAAATTGTGCTTCTGAACAGAAAGTATAGGAGATATTTTCTCCCATGTGAGACTATTCTCCACTAATCCCAAAGGCTATGAATTACTCAATGTTATTTAGTATGATAGGTGGATCAATATTTTGAACAACTGCTGTACTCTCCAAAACTTTCCTTAAAAATATTTATTTTGCTGATTAAATTTCTGATTTAACTTCTTAAATTTAAAGTTTTTAAAGTTTTATCTTAACTTTGCAAACTTCGTTTTTACCCTTCTGTGTGCGTGGAGATGCACATGTGTGTATGTGTGCAGATATCAACATGCTTAAACCAAGAGGTCTTCTCCTTGTGAGGAAATCTAGACCTCTGCAATAAGAAGTCCATAAAGTGATTTGACTCAACTTGCCACATAGCTCCCTGTAACCTTCCCCAAAGCTGAGATGTCATGCAGACTCTGCTGTGATTTCCTGATTTTCGCCTTTTGGCTTATATGCTGTCTTAGTTCATTAATAGTCTCAACTGAAATGTTTTTTCTCTAAGGACCAAATTCTCATCTGTTACAAATTCTGGTCTCTGTGAAGCCCTTGTGCGTTCTCTGTACTGGTTTTTAATTTATACTGTTATTGATACTAGATAATCTAGTCCTAAAACTTTTATAAAACATTTTGAGTTATTACCCTGTGTGACGTAATTTAAAATTCACCTGGAAGTTGAAAGATTGCTAGTAATAGTTTGTTACAACTTAATCCCCAGTATATCCTGCTTTGATGATTTTTAGACACCTTAGCATTTGCAATGACAAAGAAAGAAACAATCTACAGATCCCAAACAATAAGAAAACGCTTTATGCCTAGGAATCAAAGGACCCATTACTGCACAGAGGTCCTGTTTATCAAGTTGCTGTCCTACCAGTGTAGACAACCACATGGTATAAATCAAAGAGAAGCAATGCATCCAGGTTTTTTGGGGCACAGTTGCTCTGATCCAGGTGAGAGCAGAATATCAAAGTCTGGTTCTGCTATCTTCCCACTTGTCCTGGCTTTGGCCAGGATAGGGTTAATTTTCAGAAGGAGCCAGGCCAGGTGAGCCAAGCTGGCCACTGTTCCATATCATGTGCCATCATGTCCCCCATGACAGGGGGCTGGCCTGGGAGGGGCGACCCAGTGCTGCTCCAGGACTGGATGGGGGCTGAGCGTCTGGTCTGTCTGGTAGGTCGTTGATTGTTGATTGGTAAAGTGCTCCATTTGTCATCGAATCTGTTTACATCCCATTATAACTACTGCTGCCATATTGTTGTTTTCCCTCTCCCTTTGTTGGCCCATTAAAGGTCATTATCTCAACTCAAGGCAGTTTGCCCTTTGTTGCCTCATTCTGCCCCGTGTTTTGTGGATGAGGCAGTAAGCGAGTGGCTGCGTGGGGCTCGGCTGCTGGCTGGGGCTGAACCACGACACCATTATATGAATTCACAACTGCAAACCCAAGTCCAAGAACTTTCAGTAAGAGTGAGCTGAAGTACAAGGCACGCTGCATAAGGAAAAAGTCCGTACAATAAAGAGCTTGCATGAAAAACTACCAAAAAGTCATGCTTTATACTTAGTTTTCATTGGAAACAACACACATGCATATACAAACACAACCTGTCTAGACACTGAAGCTCATTTTGGGGGAAATAGGTTTTTAAACATGTACCTGTCAGTGCAATGCTGTAAGATAAAACCTTGGGGATTCCTGGAGGCTTCTCTTGTGGATGCTTCAGTGTTCCAACAAAAGCATTTTGTTTACTTCTTCTCAAACCCATCTCTATATTTTGAATATTACCAAGCTGACAATATGACGTGCTGCAATAGTTTGAACTTCTCTTTACTGAAGAAACTAGCACTGCACGTGCTTATAGTGGTAAAAAGGGGGCAGAAGATAGCATTTCTAGGTAACTATGCCCAGCAGATGTGACTCTTTCTAAACTAAGCATAACATTAACATTAGTTTTTTAAAATATGATCCTAGAAAAATGATGCATTCTAATGAAGCAATTTATTACTGGGGTATAAAACATCTGATAAAGTAAATTATTAAGTACCATATTAATTTTAGCAAGAGTAAAACAATCAGCATTTTTTTGCAACCAGATTTTGTGGTTGCTGTTAAGATTAGCAAAACTTTATTATTATTTTTGTCAGATTTCTGTGCTTCCTGACGTCATTGAAGATTAGAAGAGAAAGTGGTCTCACATTATTTAAATTCCAGTGTCGACAGAAGAGGGGAATAAATATATAGTTGTGTGACACAAGTTTTTATTAAACTTCATCCTTATTTTTCTTAAAACTGTGCATTCAGAAGATTCAACTAAGGTATTTTAGTAAGAGAACATTAGAAAAAAAATGCAATTAAAGTATTAAAACAATTTGTAAGGTTATGTAAGAATAAATGTTATAGCATCATTAATTCTTCATGGCACTTATGGAAGATATGCTTGCAAAATAATTGTTCAGTGTGTAATACAGTGCATAGCATAAACAATTGGAAACAACATCAGTGCAGGAAAGTGGAACAGAAAAAAAGAAATCAAAGGGAAGTATTTCCAAATATTTACACTTGCCATTCTGATGTGCCTAACTGACTGTCTTTCAGTGTTCTCAGTGCCAGACAGAGGCAGAAGTAACAGGAGGAAAGGATTATTTCTTAACCACTTGTGACACCTCAGGAGGGAAATAGATGTTCTCACACTTCGTGTTGTACATTCTTAGAACAAGATGTATTGGAAAAGAGCGAAATTAATTAAATGTTCTGAATCCTCAGAACTTCATTCAGAGTAACTGGTATACTGGTACTTTGAAAAACTAGAGGAGAGCATCACAGAATCATAGAACGGTTGTGTTTGGAAGGGACTTTACATCTAGTTCCAACTCCCTTCCCCCTCCCTGTGATAGACACGGGAAAACTGGGGATGTGGTAGCTCAAGCTGCATTGTCACAAAGGTGTGAAAACTTCTAGGGAAATGTTTTCCTCCTGTTACCTGTATTATAGTAGGTAACAGTTCCCATGTTAAGCTAGATTATTTACTTTCTTAAGTAAGTTGATTATTTATGAATATTTTACACCTCCCCCTCACTTCCCCCCCAAAAAAAAGTCTTTAAAAAGGTAGTGTTACAGTAGGATATCTAGTAAGGTTTGAATTTCAACGGTAATGGCAATGAAGGCACATTAGTGTCTTGGTATGCTCCTTTACAGACACAAGTCAATTCACATTGCTACCGCCTTCATCTTGCCTTGCTTAATTAGTAAATATATTTGGTAGTAGGTCATAGTTTTTTGTCTTGCATTTGTGCATATCAGGAGCAGTTCCACTGAAGTACAATTTAATATGGAATATAAAACCAGTATAATAAAATCAGACTCTTATTCTTTAGCTGATGCCTTTCACTTTGTCTTCTGTCTTATCTTTATTGCTTACCTTCCTAAGTTACACAGATGAATATTTTGTAATATTTTGTTTTTTACTGTTTTGTTATTATCTGGTTCTTCTCTCTTCCTCTCTCCTTTCAGCACTTCCTTTTCTCAAGCCTTGCTTCAATAAATTGGATCTCCTCTTTTGCTATCTTATTTAGATATCTAAGTCTCAAAATAAATCTGAGATAACAATTTAATCTTCTCTGTACTGATAGTTTTCTAAAGTAGCTCTTTCACCCACAGCCTGAAACTACTAATCATTAAAAACATCACACTCGTTTAAACTCCCCACTCGTTAGCTTTTACATAGAGCAAAAAGTA
Source organism: Psophia crepitans (assembly GCA_013399095.1). NCBI lineage: Eukaryota > Metazoa > Chordata > Aves > Gruiformes > Psophiidae > Psophia > Psophia crepitans. Next base: position 147,987 of record VWZZ01000095.1, read on the forward strand.
GATGTAAGAGTTTCTAACCTAGATAATCCAATAGACAGAAAAAAAAGAAGCCGACTTTCTTATGCTGTCCAATACATACATTGTAAGCAATGGCGTAAAATACATTCTGAAATAAAAATAATGAAATATTGTATTTGGTTTGTGCAGTAAGATTTGGTACCGGGGAAGCAACAGGGGTGGCATCTGTGAGAAGCTGCTAGAAGCTTCTCCCAAGTCTGATAGACCCATCGCTGGCCAAGGTTGAGCCCATCAATGACTGTAGTAGGACCTCTGGAACCACATTGTTAAGAAAGGGCAGAAAAATGATCTACTGTGAACAGCAGCTGGGAGAAAAGAGTGAGAAGATGTGAGAGGAACAACTCTCCAGACACCAAGGTCATTGAAGAACGAGGGGGAGAAGGAGCTCCAGGTACTGGCGCAGATATTGATCACAGAATCACAGAATCATAGAGGTTGGAAGGTACCTCGAAAGATCATCTAGTCCAACTACTGGTGGGCTTTTTCATACCTCATATTATTGTGGAAAAGGGGATGTTTTGAAGAGTTATGGTCATTTGCCTTCTTTGAAGTCACAATTTAGACTGATCTACCTGATCTTAGACTGATTAGAACTTTTATTTTTAATTAAGTTGCCAAATTAATAAGGTTATTTGAAACCATGATAATGTATTTATATTGATATTTAGATACTGGGAATTTCACATGGTAGTGGCTCATCACTGGTAAGGAGAGAAAATACCATAAATACTACAATTTAAGAGAGAGTCTAAAACAAGCTGGGGTTTTTTTCTTCAGTCATATGTCTGACCAAGATAAAAATGACTGGCAAAGCAGAATCTGATTGCTAATACTGTTCATAATGAAAGATGTGCTTCCTAGGGCCAAATTTCAGCTTCTGATTTTCAGTTTTCTACAGTGCAGCAAGATCAAAATAGGATTTTTATAATGTCAGTGTTAGATAGCAGGCATTAGGAAATGTAAAAAACAACAGTCATTATACACAGAACAGACAATTCATCACCTGATACATTAAAAAGGTCATGATGTGGAGACAAACAATATTTTTGAAAAAAATTATATAGTGTCAGACAGGAAGCTTCCTATGAAGTTTTGTACTTACACCATGAAATATAATCACAGATTATGAAAGAATGGAGCTCACGTATGACTTCTGGCAATTTCTGTCTTGTTTTCTAAGTGCTGTTGGCCAAGAAGTAACAGAAAGGCACCAAATGAGATTTGTTTGTAGAAGAGCTTTCCTAGTCAGACTAATAAAATGCTGTTTGGATGCTTTTTGTTAAAAATGTGACCTTATATAATGTTCATTTAAACTGTATCTTACCTTTAGTGAAGAAATGTGAAAAGAAATATTGCTCATGTCAGTAAGGTATTTTACATGAGTTAATGTATATCACTGAAATCTTGAGGACTGTCCAAATGCACCTGCTTACCCACTGGGAAACAGAACTGTCTAAGGCAATCCTCTTTCATTACAAATTTATGTCACATGAACAATTTCGCATTTGCCATGGGACAGGAAGGAGTACAATCATAGTCATGGCTGGTGACTTGTCTGCAGTGACTTGTTCCTCTGTGATGTATTGCTTCACGTCTCTTCTTAGTTTTAGCATAGTTGAAGAAAGGATTAGGTCTGAACTTGGTATTTACATTAATTTAAGACTGACACCTAAAAATGTTTTGTATGTATTCGGGGCCTAAAGCATCTTCTCCCAGTAAATGTGTCTCTTGCAGAACTGTTCAAAATACCTCAAGAAATCTGTAACTTGGACAAAAAAAAAAATCTCCATAGGTACTCTTTCTGTGTAAGTAACCATTAAAGTTGAACCCTCAACCTTTAAATGTAATATTTTTGTTTCCTTTAATCCTTTCCAATTTCTCAGCATATAGATAAATAGGTTGGAGGGTCAGGGAAAGACGTTTCTATTGTCCTTCACTGCTCTTCCTTTGAACCATTTCTGAAAAAAAGAATATGGCTGCTGAGGGCCATGAGGGTCCAAATGTAGTTTGCAATGTCAGCTAATGGGATTAACAATGTGCATAGCTGCGATACGTTGCCCTCCAAAAAAAAAAGATATTGTGTGGAAGAACATTGGTGTGTTCACATCCAGTTTCTATTGCAGTGTCATTTCAAATAGCATATTCCAACCCACAAAAACACCCAATCAATCCTTTATGATTTAGAGTGTTTTTTCACTTAGGGCAGTATTTTTTTTTTCCTTTCAAAGTAGACATTCCCTATTCAGCAAAGTTGGAGCTAGTTTATTGTTGGATTCTTCTGGAAAACAATAACAAATGTATGTATGCTCAGAAGTCTTTCGAATGTGTTCATTTTGAAAAAGCCAGTGCTCATAGTGTATAGTTACCTTCCGACATCATGACAAGGAATATTTTATGTCATAAGAATTGTATGCAATAAACGGAAAACTGTAGATTGGAAAAAATTCTCCAAAGCTATCAAAAACTTCATAGTGAACTTGGCTTCTCCCCATACAAATAATCAAATCCAGTCATTTAAGCACATTTACAAGAAAACCAAGGCCAGCCCATGTTTTGACACAGGCTGCAAAACCACCCACTGCTGTCATTGTATCACATGTCCTTGCTGCACCGAATCAGCAGCATCTCTTGTCACTCACTTCAAAAAAGGTTTGCTGCTGCAGATATTTTTTCTGCAGAGCAAGGTATGAGTCAGGGACAATGGAGAAGGAGGCCTTTGAAAAGTTATGAAAAGAACAAGAAAACAAAAGGGAGAGCAACGAAAGAAGCAGTCAGAAAATACAAAAGTGAAGGAACAGTGTGGGCTGATGGGAAATAAAGAAAACTGCACATGGGTGGGAAATGATTAATTTTCTGACAGTTTATAAAAATCAGGTAGAGAATCTGGAAAGGAATCAATTGAGCCAGTGTAGGAAAACTCATGTGTCCTGGTTTCAGCTGAGAGAGAGTTAATTTTCTTCACAGCAGCCAGTATGGGGCTGTGTTTGGGTTTGTGCTGGAAGCAGCGCTGGTAGTGCAGAGATGGTTTTGCTGTTGCTGAGCGATGCTCACACAGAGCCAAGACCTTTGCTGCTTCTCGCACCGCCCCGCCGGCGGGATGGCTGGGGGTGTGCGGGGAGTTGGGAGGGGACAGACAGGGCAGCTGACCCCAACTGACCAAAGGGATATTCCATACCATATGGCGTCATGCTCGGTTTATAAGGGCCTTGGGGGGAAGAAGAAGAGGGGGGCAGCGGTGTTCAGAGTTTTGGCATTTGTCTTCCCAGGTAACCATTATGCGTGACAGAGCCCTGCTGTCCTGGGGATGGCTGAACCCCTGCCTGCCATGGGGAGTGGGGAATGAATTCCTTGTTTTGCTTTGCTTGTACACGC